>CM077468.1:33246016-33796016 GCA_039654755.1 Calcarius lapponicus | reverse complement strand
CTATAAGTCATTTGAAAATCATAATTTCATTCTGCCACTGTTGGGTGTCTATCAAACTGAGGTCAGGACATTCTTGTAGTAAATTCCAAATCTTTACTTTTTGTCCTCATAGCAGTGTTGGCAAGATCCCGAAAGATCCCTACCAAATTGAAATGATGCTCTGCTGAGTGATTTTTGAGGCCGAAGTGTGAATTCCATAGTTTGCATGAACTACCTACATCTTTCTGCTGCCAGCTCTGCTCTTACCCGCCAGGGCACATCAATCCCAACTTGCAATACCCTGAATATTAGTCTATAGTCTATTCTGAACTCTGCAAAAACACAAAGCAAAAATACATGCTGATTCCCCAGGGTCCACAAAACTTCACAGTGGACTGAAAAGACAAAAATGTAATTGTCCAATTGCTGTCAAGGAAAAGATCAACAAACTCTACATATCTACATATCTACAACATAAAGGTAATAAATATTTATTGTTTTAAGATCATTTGGCTTCTGTTCCTCAGTCATAAAAGACTAATAAACATTTCATCATCATAATATTTGCATAATTGCAAATATTTTTTTTACTACAATGATTAAAACTTCACTTTTGTTCCTTCCTTATTTATTCTGGAAAATATATTCCATTTCTAAAATATGTTGAATTGCTTACTTCTGCTGTTGAACTTAAGAGCTTAATACCTGCCCATATATAGCATAAGGAAGTTCTAAAAGCTCATTTAAAGAAGATTTTAATTTTGGAAAATTAATGTTTAAGAAGATAAAAAATCTTTATCTTCCATTAGTAAAATTTCAAATTCAAATAATTTTTTTATGCATTATACATGTCTCTATTATGTTTTCTTATGAAAAGCTATATAAGTTATATCCTTTATATGCTATTTTAGAAAGCAAAAATATTTAAATATTAAAAACATTTACTAAAATGGTTATTTGTTCTGGTATGTTTGACATGTACTGTATCAAGCTCTGCAGAACGGAAATGTTACCAAAAGTCAGAAATTCTTTTCAAGACAAAACCAGAGTGTTAAATATTGAAAATATTGATATTCAGATGAAATGTATAGTTGGTAGTAGGAAGGCAAAATCTGGCAAAGGAAAAGTAAAAATATGGCTGCCATGTATACTACCAATTCCCCCTGTAGGTGTTTGTAGACTGGAGACAGAACATAGCTGTAAAGGGCAAGTGAGTGATCCTGTAGCAGAGGTACACCTATTCATTACTGTTACTTTACTCCTGTGGTAATTTTTAAAAGTAAAGCTACTTATTTTACACTATAAGTAAAATAATGTTGTTTAATTAAAATATTCTCTGGGGGTATAAAAAACATAAAGCAAAATAAAAACACCAGTGAGAAATTCTTAATGTTTGAATTGCTGAGCAGTGTTACTGGTTACATTATATTTGAAGAGATATGAAATTTTCCTTGGGTATGCTGACCGTCCCTTGGCACCAGAAAATCTGGCACCTGTTTATGGACAATTGCAACACGAGATTTTTAACTGGGTTACTGAAACAATTTTCAACTGACACACTTTTCTGAATTCAGTTGATGGCAGCTCCAGGATATGGAGATCAGTTGCAACGTAAGAGACATTTCTCCAAAAAACAAAGATACAAAGCTCATTAATTTTAATCTTTGAAGGAATCAGCACAATATGGTACTATTATGATCATTAAAGTGTAAGTCTGAATGGAACAAAGTTTAATAAACCGACTTCCTGCTTTCTCAAGAAAAATGGATATAAAGAGATGATAAAACCCCACCCTCCTGTGAGTGGGGAGATTCATACAGTAATAACCTAACAATATTTCTTCTTGAAAATAAAACAAATTCCACATAAGCTTCTGAAACAAAATACTGTTCCTGAATTTTTCTGTAAAATAGTACAAAGACAAAACAAAGTATAATTGCATAGTGATTATACTACGTTTGCAGACTCAAAAATATTTCAGGCATTTTAAACAAATGTCATAAAGTCTTGCTTAAATAATTCTGCATAACACAGTACAATGTATTACACAAGAAGAGTATTGGTAAGATAGGCATGTATTTTTTGCAACAGAAAAGGTTGAGACAGTTCACAAATTATCAGAGTGGTACTATCCAGACAGAAAATTCTCTAGGAGAATTTTTTAATGCAAATTTTTGGTCCACTTTTCCATGATACTTTACTGCCCCCTTTTCATTATTCCAAATAGTAGGTAATATTCTGTCCAGTTTGTTATTATTTTGAAAAACAGAATAGTTCTTCAACCTTGATGTTCTTTTAAATGGTTAAGCAGCACCACAAGCCTCAAAAAGGATTTAATTAAACAAGCATTTCAGGATTCACTCTACCTATAAAAACGTTTGAGCTTTAACAAGGAAACTGAAATGCCCTCAGCTGTTCCTAAATTCTGTTTATATTCTAGGCAGATTATAAAAGTATGACAGGTTTTTTGTCTAATTATAATATACAACAGAAGTATGTTGTTCTTGAGATTCACTGAAAAGAATAATTTAACCAGCTTTATTATCACAAAATGAAGAACTGATGAGAGGTAAGTTGTCTACAAGTTTTAAAAACATAAATTCAAAACACTTTTTTTTACACATTTTATTTTGCACTTAGAGAGAATGAAGAGAGATAAAGTGACTTTATAACTGTATTCATTTCAGTAAAGGGGCATATATTTCACATGGAGTAACAAAAATTCCTACCTTGATGGACTGACTGTAAGGTCCTATGCTGGCAGGTGCCCAGTGGGAAATGCTCTGTACATGCATGACCAGCTTTTCATCATGTACTACATCATCTGTTGCCATGTCATACTTATGTGCGAGGCAGTCAATGCAAAAAAGCACTCCATCAGGTAACAGCGTTTCCACACATACTCTGAAAACACAAGATATTTATTTCTTTTCAAACAGAACTTTGCTTGAACCAACTTCCGACATTTATTTTCCACTTTTGTTTTTTGTTTGTCTGGACATTATCTTAGGAAATTTTGCCTGGATCATATAGCAAAAGTTAGAGTATTGGAATAACCTGCTGGTATTAACACTGTTATCTCATCAAGGACACTGTTGGCTCAGAGACAGCTTCTTGTCCACCAGGACTCCCAGGTCCTTCTTTGCAGAGCTGTTTCCCAGCACTTCAGTCTCCAGCCTGCGGTGCATGGCAGATGCATTCCTCCCCAGGTGCAGGACCCTGCATTTGACTTTGTTGAATTTCATAAAGTTCTTCTCTGCCCATCTCTCCAAGCTGTCGAGGTCCTTCTGGAGGGCTGCACAGCTCTCTGGGATATTGACCACTCCTCCCAGCTTGGTGTCACCAGTGAGCTTGCAGAAGAGGGATCTGCACCTTTATCCAAGGCATTGATGAATAAATCAAACAATAGCGGGCCCAATACTGAACCTTGGGGCACACTATTATTGACAGGATTTCAACTAGACCCTGTGCCACCGATTATGACCCTCTGGGATTCAGGCGGTTCTCAATCCACCTCTCTGTCCACTCATCCAGTCCCTACCACCTGAGTTTGCCTGTGAGGCTGCCAAGAGATGGTGTCAAAGTCTTCTAAAAAGAAGCACCTTATAGCTCCTTTATAACCTTCTCACAAGTTATTTGTAATACTAGCATATTTTTCTGCTATACTTAAGGTTGCATGACAGATACATCCATATGACAGGACTCAAAATCTACTTAAGCATTCATTTATAAAGTTCACTTCTGTTTCCTCCAAGGAAGACTGAGTGCCTTGATGAACAGACATGTGTTGCATGTGGCCAGTTAAAAAGTGGGGGGGTTGAGGTCTATGTGGGGAAATCAACATTTAAAAGCCTGAAAAATAATTATATTTGCAGTCCATGCATAGAAAAGTCATTTAGCTCCCAGCAGGAATCCAACAAAAAATTACTTGCTCTCTTTACGTATCATGTAACAGCCTTAAAATTCTTCCTATCTTGCTTATTTCTTCCAAGAAAACTATTTTTCTCCTCACTTACCACATGTAAATATAGTAGTTTGTCCTCATTACCACCATCAAAACCATGGATGAATGGATTTTCTGCTTGGGCTGGTAAATTTTCAAGACAATTTTGCAAATTTATTGCAGATCCACACCCGAGTCAGTGCTTCCAGCATACTGCTTGTGAGAACTTCCACAACCAGGCCTCTGTACATAATGCAATGATGCAACCATGCAAACTGCTGTATAATTTTTCTTCAGGACAAAATGCAACATAGACAAATATGCAACATAAACACAGTACTGTGGAAAGGGACCTGAGGACCCTGGTTGATGGCAAGTTGAACATGAGTCAGCAGCGCCCTGGCAGCCAGGAGGGCCAGCTGTGTCCTGGGGTGCATCAGGCACAGCGTCACAGCCAGGCAAGGGAGGGGATTGTCCCACTCTGCTCTGGGGTGGCCTCACCTCCAGTGCTGGGGGCAGTTCTGGGTGCCACAGTAAGATATATAGCGTTAGAGAGCATCCAAAGGAGGGCAGGAAAGATGGTGAAGAGCCTTGATGGGCAGCCATATGAGGAGCAGCTGAAGTCATTTGGTCTGCTCAGCCTGGAGGAGATTCAGGGGAGAGCTCACTGCAGTTACAGCTTCCTCATGAGGGGAAGAGGAGGGGCAGGCACTGATCTCTTCTCTGCAGTGACAGTGACAAGACTGAGGGAATGGTATGAAGTTGTGTCAGGGAGGTTTAGGTTGGATATTAAGGAAAGGTTCTTCATCCAGAGGGTGTTTGGGCACTGGAGCAGGCTACCCAGGGAAGTGGTCACAGCACCAACCAGACAAGAGCTCAAGAAGCTTTTGGAAAATGCTCTCAGGCACAGCATGTGATTCTTAAGATGTCATCTGCAGGATCATGAGCTAGACTTTGACAATCCTTGTGGGTCCCTTCCTACTCAGGATATTCTATGATGCTCTGAAAACTGTTTGCTCCATAAAATTAAAAGTAAAAAGCTATTTTCCTGCAACTTTCTAATCTTTCTACCTTTTTATTTTATTGATGGAAGGCTATGTAGCTGACTATGCAAATGTAGAGGCCTAAAACATGCAGGCGTAAGAAATGAAAGTTAAATTGTGAGAACTTGAGTACTATAAAAAGAACCTACAACGTGTAGGAGTGGAGACCAATTTTGTGTAGTTTGCAGCTGGGATTAGATCTCTCCTCTGAAGGCACACACAGCTGACCCCCTCATTTCTCTCTGACTTAATAATCCTGGCCTACAGTCAGCATCTTGAAGAAGCCTCTCTCTGCTTGTTTTGGGTCTGACACACAGGCAGTGGAGTGGAATGTGATGATTATCTTAACAATGTCTTAAAACTATTTGTCTTACTATACTTAAAATTCACAAGCCTCCATTACACTTCATATTCTGCAATAACAGTATAAAATATAGGATTTTTCATTAGAAAATTGCTGAACATTTGGTTTTTAAAATATGTAGAAGACAAGAGGTATGACCACACGGTTGACCCTGCTTTTAGTGCGGGATTAGACTAGATGACCTCCAGAGGTCCCTTGCAACCTGTATTAACCTATGATTCAAGTGAAATTTCTCAAGCTACATCAGTTCTGCATTCTCAGCATATTATCTCAGAAGCATAAGAAATTACTGTAAAAATTACAAATTTACTGTAAAAAGAAATAAGATTAGTTTTAACACACATCTTTAAAAAAATAAAATTCATGGACAAGGTGTTTTGTATCCAATTTCCAATGGAAAACAAACCCACCACAATAACACAGAAATCACATAGTACACACCTACAGCACCAAGCAGTTTCATTATGTCAGATGTAGACTTGGATGCAACATAGAAGATTTTGTACAACACATATTGAAAAAACTATGCTTTGTCTATCTATGAATTAAAGTGTTATCACCAGTGTAATTTCTTTTCATAGTTGAATTCTTACTGAACATGGAAGTGCAGCTAAGCTATCCATCTAGTGTGATTATCTGAGGGAAACACAAGTTATTAAGAACAATCAGATTGGATCGATCCAAAGATCCATCTAATCCAGTAGTTGTCTGCAACCAGAGCCAAGTGCATATAGGCACAGGAAGAAAAGAAACAGACTAAATATAGTTTTGAAATCACTTTCAGTATCTCATGATGCAAATCCCAAGCAACTGCTCATATAATAATTTTGTCAAATGCTTTAGTATTTAACAAAATAAATAGAACAAAGTGAGTAACATTTGTCACAAAGACCTAGAAGGTTCCAGACCTCATCACTTTTAGGAAGACTTAATGTTGGTAGTATGGCTTCATTAATGCTTTTGACACTTTTTCCTGTAATGGACTCATAGAGAAATTGTTGATGTATGGGCTGGACGAGCAGAGAGTGAGGTGGAGTGAAAACTGGCTGAACAGCCAGGCCCAGTGGGTGGGATTAGTAGCACAAAGTCTCACAGGTGAACAATCAGGAGCCTATACTGGGCCCACTCCTGTTCAACATCTTCCCTCATAAATGGCATGATGAGGCAGTGTATCCTTGGCAAGTTTCCATCCACATGGATGTTGACAGGATGAAGAAACAGGCACACAGGAACTTGATGAAGTTTGGCAAGAAGCTGCAAGTCCTACACCTGGGGGTGGAACAAACCCAAGGTCCAGTACAGTCTGTGGGCCCACTGGCTCAAAAGCAGGATTACAGAGAAGGACTGGAGGTTCCTGATGGACACCAATGTGAACATGAGCCAACAATGTTCCCTTGTGACAAAGAGGTTTGATGATATCCTGGGTTGCATTCAGAGAAGCACTGCCAACAGGTCAAGGGATATAAACAGAAAAGAAAAGCAAATAAAATCCCAGCAATGCAAACATTTGTCAGTTCAATCAAGTCAAAAAGAACTAAGACTTGCAAACCATGTATTATCCTTCTGTAAGTCCAGACCGGGGGGGGGGGGGGGGGGGGGGGGCGCGAGGGGGGGCGCATTTGTAAACCTTATAGTATATATTAAAGCAGGAATTTCTAACCCTAGTGGTTTTGACATGAGCAGCTGTGATGTTAATACTCCAAAAGGAAGCAAAAGTCTTCTTCTGTGAGACACAAACATTTGGCAAAATCCTTCACAAATATGGCAACAATAATTCAGTCTATTATAGTGCATTATAAATATACTATAGCAGTAGTCTAATCCTACCTTGCTGGTGGACACAAATCAAATTCTGTCACATAAACTGAGTTTATAACACTGAAATCTTTCATGCTCTTCATATATAGATGAACCAAAATAATATCCTTTAGTTTGAATCCCTCTGAAGTCAAATTAGCTGCAGGATAAAAAAATAACTGTTAAAGACAGAATACTGTAAATGTATTTAGAAAGACAGCATAGGCATCCTGGTTTTGTTCAGCAAAACCAACTGGTGATAACCTAACTATTGTCTAAACATAACTGAAGATTTTGCAATATACTACCTTTCCCCATTCAATACTTCTTTCCTTTATAACATTCTTTCCCATGTTAGTTTTCCAAATATACAGAAGCAGACTACAAAATAAATTTTATCCACTCTGAGCAGCGGTGAATTCTTGTCCCATGAAAACACACCATGCATTCATGCATGTAGATATGTTACAGCCTGAATTACTTGTATCCATAAATCTGATTGTCTGGGGGGGGGGGGGGTGGGGGGCTTGAGGTGGGGTGTTCATTCTGTGACAGCTAGTAATCTACAAAGGACTTTGAATCACAAAAATACAGAACTGGAAGGGACAATAGCCACCTTCAAGAAAAACATCAAATATTTATATGCCATTCCAGAGGGATGCTTGTCTAAGCTGTTTTTAAAAACTCTCTCTGCAATAATAATCTCTGCATAAACAAAGAATTATAAATGGCAGGACAGACAATAGGAAACAGAGGTGGCCATAGGAGAAATGAAGGACAAGAGAGCAGAGGAAAGCTCAAGCAGACAGCTAAAGAAGAGATACTGAGAAGTCAAGATCATCTGAATGTGTATGTGTAGAATACTCCAGACATAGTGCTCAGAGAGAATGTATTACTCCCATACAGTCAACCACATAACCAGATTTGTCATCACTTCTGCAGTGTCCCTTTTGTAGCTCATCAGCAATAGAAACTAAATGAAGACAAAATCTTCTCTGAATGCAGAACATATATAGTAAGAGAGTACTCTGTGACCTAATTTAAATAAGCCATGTAAGTTGTTCTCAGTGTAATTTTGGGCATCTTGCCCTTTAATGCTCCAGTGTGCACATGTATATATGCTTATATATTTGTTTTTAAGTTGAGAAGTACAAGAGTATAAAGACAATCTCTGAAGGCTGTCGCCTTAGTGAGAAAGAGTTTTTGTGTTAAATTTTTCAGTGCTTTTAAAGACAGTTCAGGATTTTGCACACTTTCATTAAGATTGGGTCACACCAATACTGAATTTTGTTCTAAATGTCTCAGTTTTACTTAGTCATACTGCCAATAATGAAGGCAATACGAAGAGGGGAGCTCTCACTTACTGAAAAGAAAGTGTGCACAAGTAATATAAGAGGCTATATAGCAACTAGAATGTTCTAGAACTCCTATGAAATCACAATACATGTCCAGAAATATCACCTGATAAATTAGCATACAAGGGCAATTCTGTATAGAAATAGAAATGTATTTGAATGCTAACTGATATCATTCACTAGGTCAATATTAGCCATTACATCATCAGTTAGGGAGGAAACAAGGACAATTTTTGAATTTCCAGCCAGCTCTTTAGTCAAGAAAAAAGGTCTGCAGGTAAAAGTTCTGCAGCATTACATGAAATACTGGAGGGAGGAAAAGCCCTCAATCAATGGATACATACCTCCGCACACACAAACATTTCCACTCTAAATTTAAAATATATGAGCCAACAAACTAACTCTAATTTGTGGACACAGAGCAAGCTGTATTACTTTAAAAATATCTCCTAAGTAAAAGTACTATCCCTTTTCTCCCTGCATTCATTAGAAGAATGGTGGGAAATAACTTTTACCCAGCTTATAATCAAAATAAAATTGATTCCCAAAACACTTTCTTTAGTAGAAAGGCAGACATGATGATCTCTTGGGCTCTTCACAACTTCTGTTTTTCAGGGACAGGACCTGAAAAGGTTTCCCTGCATTCCCATTGCATCTGTCCTGGATATACCAGGAAACCTTACAGACTTTCTGTTGAATTTCAAGCCATTCATGGTTTCTAATAATTTATAGAATATGATCACATGAGACTCACCCTTACTTAAGCAGAACTCCCCACAAAGTTTATATTGACTGAAGTACACTTTTTGATTGTTTTTGGCTGGTTGGTTGGTTAGCTTTTTGTTTTGTTGGGGTCTTTTTGTTTGTTTTTAATTGAGGAGTTATTCAGAATCCTTAGCTGAGAGCCACAAAATACAGTATCCAAACTGTCTACAGGAAGTAGCATTTAAGAACTTTAGTGTGTTTTAATGTAATAAAAATCCACAGTTTCCTCCAGCTTATGAAACTTTGCCATGGTACAACTACACCAGAGCTGCTTTTTATTATATAAAGCAAAGCAATCTTTGTCATCTTCCAACCTTATCTAAAAAAAAAGTTTAACATGAGAGTTTAAGAAAACGAATGTATAAGCAGCAATACACTGCATTCCTTCCCATTCTAGGCTTCATAGAATTCCATCCATTCTACAGAATGTTTCATAGCGTCTAGTAAGAAATTTCCATTTCCAAATCTTTTTGTCAGCACACATTCACTTCAGAGGTGGTTAAATCAGTTAGACCAGAAAAGTGTTTAAAAGTACTGTGCTTATTCCATTCTCACTACAGTGAGGATGAACTGTGGTAAAGATTCAAAATATATGTTCAGAAAAAAGCCTTGTGTACATTTGCAGATTAAGTTCTCAGAAACAAATTGTTTTGTTTGTCATGACAGAACCATAATTCATTCAGTTTCCACATTCACTTCCAAAAGGAGAATAACTAAAAGAAATGTGAGAACTGAAATTTTCTGCAAAGGATATGCATCTAAACTACTTTTTTTCCTTACCATCACACACGTAATGCAAGTAATCTGCTGAAAGCAAAGGCTAGTGCACTAGTCAGACACAACATTTTTTGGCAGATGCTAGGGCAAAATTACATAATGTTTGTGCAAGCTAACTTCCATTCAAATATAATGAGAAAGAAAAAGACTGCAAAACCCTCTTGCTTCACTTTATAGATGATATGCAGATTTACACTAAAATCTATTGTGTTTTTCCATAAGTCTGATCATCTCCACCTTGCTGATTTCCAAGCAATCAAAAACTAGCTTAATGACCTTCTACCAAGTATGACTTTGCTTCCGAAAAAAAATTCTAGGGTTTCTTTACCATCCTATATTCAATCATGAATACTCAACTGGACATGCAAAAATATATGTTAGAACAATATCTCATGCAAATTCTATGAGTTTACCCATTTAGATACTAAAAATTATTTCCATTTTTGTGAATAAAAAGAAGCCTGTATAAACATACTTTACCTAAACTTTAGAATGAAAAAAATATAAAACAAAAACATGAACATTTTATGTCAGAAAAAAACATCAACATCATGTCAGAATCTTCTAAGGAACCTGGATTTCGTGATTCCCAAGACAGCAATTTTGCCTTTACATTAGGAATATAAATGAGATCTACTGCTGCTGACCGAATCCTAGATGCCAAAATGTATATCAGCTTTCTAGAAAACTTAATTTAAAATTATGGAAGCTACAAACGTGTTTTAGCAAGTAGACAGCATCTATAGCACACATACATACACACACTAAATATTTCAAGAATGCTATAAAGTGAGCAAGTACTGTGTAAATAGAGTTGTTACAGTGATATGAACACTACTTTGGCTTTCCAGGGCCTTCAAAGTCAGTCAAATTATGATGTGTTAAATATTAAAGCTGGCAGTCTTGATATCAAAGGTTCCAATCAAATGCAAAATGAGATGGCACACCAACAACTACAACCTATAAAGTTATAAAACCACATGAAAATACAGATTCTTCCTTAAGATAATATTAAAAACACAGTCAGTGACAGCACATAATGTATTAAGTGAATAAAGCACCTCTGAGAGAAGAAAATGCTTCCCGTGCTACATCTTGAGCATTTTTATCCTTTGATGGAAGGAAGTGGGCAGTGATACCCGAAAACCACTGGTAACCACTCAGGGATTTTCCCGAATTTTGAAGCGTCTTAGCTATGGGAAATGAAGAAAAGAACTATGATTATAACAATGAAAGGTTTCAGATTAACCAAGGATACATTTTAAATTGTTTAAAGAAGTACTTCAACAGAACAGAAACTGAAAAAGTGTAAAAACATCTTAAAAAATATTTACAAACAGATATAAAAGTAAGGATTTCTAGGAGCAAAGCTCCCAAATCCTTCTCCCACACTGCCTTCACAAAATATGCATGCAAGTAGCACATTAGCTGAGAACATCAGTACTTTTTCTCCTCTTTTCCATTTTTTCTGATCTTTCACAATTTCTCGACCTTTTTGGTTACAGACTTGGCACAAGATATGACACTGAAAAACTAAAATTTTCAAAAGTATTCAAGTGGCATAAAAACAGATTTTCAGACTTGTATGCCAAATTTTACTAGAAGTTAGGTGCTTAACCTGGTTCTGACGATATTTGCAAGTTAGCATAACATGTTTAGACATTTTTAAAGCCCACCAGTTACTTCTCCATATTCAAGAAACACCAAAGACCTAAATAATATTCGATACCCAAATACTGTTAGCTGTGAAACTTAGTTTTCAGGAAGTTTACCCATCTATGTAGGTAGTGTAACAGAAATGTTGTGGTATTTCCAGAAGGAGGAGATGGAAAGGAAGAGGGATAGAAAGAAAGAAAAAATAATGTGTTATGCTCCTGTAAACTAATTTGAAATGTTTCACTACTATAGATCTACTGCTTAGTATCAGAAAAACACATTCTAGTAGGATCTCTCTTTTCAGACTAATTACTACAGGTCAAACACATTTTTTTCAGGAGTGTTTGTACAGTAATTAAGATATTTCACCTGCACAAAACAATCTTTTTATCTTTTTTTTTTTTTTTTTTAACTGTGCAAAACTCACTGAAATCCAAAGACTTATGTTTCAAACTCTTCCAGATGACTGCAATATTTTTCTGTGGTTCAGGCTCTTCTGATGAAGGAAAAATATCATCATCCATACAGCTCATCTCACAAGAACAGCTACTGACCACAAAATTACCCAAGGATTCTTCCTGCTTGAGACAAACACCATAAAATAAGCAAGTAAACACCATGCCAAGCAGTATGAGATCAGCACATTTTATCATTCAAATACATGTCTAAATTACAAAAAATACTATAGTTCAACAGATACATATCTTAGAACAATTCACAAAATAATAGCATTAGGATTTCCCATTATTTTGCAGGACTGGCAAAACATAATGTACTTCTGTTCATATACCAAATGGAAGACAAAGGCAGACTTAGTAACTGAGGAGAGTAGATATGAAAAATTATGAGATCCAAGAATAAAGACAGAAAGAATACTATTATGAAGAAATGGTATCCCACAATTCTGTAGAAGACAACTATGTTTTAAAAAAATTAGTATAAATTAAGTGAACAGAGGAACAAAAGCACAAAAGTAATCATTTTATAATTAGCATTGTATTAAATACTTGAAATAGAGCAAAAGACTAACAAGAAAGTTTTAAAATTTTTGGAATGATGAATGAAGGCAGAGCATGTAAAAAAAAAATCTCTTTCTATTATCTCACAAAGACTATCCTTTCCATCAAACACTTTGATATGAGTTGAGAAACAAAAAATGCATTTCCCAAGATCTATACATTGAATCAATTTCTTGACAAGGAAGGAAAATCATTCTTCCCAAATGTTTTCTCAGGACCAGGAAGAGAAAACTACCCACTGCCCCTTTTAAAGCAAAATATACAGGCAGAGTGCTTACTGACCAGTCTTTAAGAACTCAGTGCTCATTACATTTTCAACATGCCACACAATTACAGCATACATTTTTTGTGGGTTTTTTTTTGTTTGCTTTTTAATTTTGGAGCAATCAGAACCCTTACTCTCTCCCATCTGATTTTCCAATCAGCCTAATCTGAAGAGCACATTGACTTTTGGACCACTAGCTTGGGTAATATCACTTGTCTATCTAAAAGTAGTATAAATTATGACAGAATTTACCTAGAAACCCTAATCAAACACCACTGCATGCTGTAATGCCAGATTCTATAAATTAAATTTCTTCCCAAATATCTCAAATTTCATGTAGTGTCTAAATTATGCATTTTACTGCAGGCTTCTTAAATACTAAATTCACAAAAAATATAATAAATCCAGATAAGGCAAGATAAAAAGTTGACAAAACATGAAACCTTTGACAATCCTAAACAATGATTAGAAACTTCTGAATATTTCTTTAGCTGATAAATTCGTGTTCCATGCAAAATATCATTAAAAAATAACATTAACATTATAGTTAAATAATTTTTATTGCATTTCATTTTATTGTATTTTTTTTTCTTTCCTGTGGAAAATAAAACCTAACTTATTGCAACTTTAAATATTTATCTTCATTTTAATCAAAAAAGTCAGAAAAATAAAGGCAGAAAACTATAGTATGCATGAGAAGTCTGTAATAACTCAACCCTTACATCAATATTTGACTTCACTGAAGTGAAAAAGGATCCAGTTAAGTTAAAGGAGTGCATTTGGAAATTTTAAGAAAAGGCTAAGTTACAAAAAGATCATTATCTGTGAGAGGAAACTCAGTTCTGCTGACTCTAAAAGAGGTCATAGGTAGTTTTATAAGCACTGTAAACACTCAGTCTATTATCTAAGAGGGGCTGATGTTCTTTGACTGGACTTCATTTTATTCATTCCTCCAAGAAAGACATGAAAGTCAAGGCAATAATCTACTTTACTTGAATCAATTGTACCTCAGAGGTTAAAAGAAGTCAAGAAGATGTAACAAAATAGCCAGACAAAAACTGCAATTTAGCACAAACATGACACGCATTCCAACATTACAACAGACAAGCATCCAGCAGTACCTGTACCATTTCCCACTCACTGAATTACACCGATACCACTTCATGGAAATATATAGACTGTATAGCGGCATCACATGCCAGAAGTGCTACCACTTGTTTAAATAATTAAATTATTTTCACTGAGTAATTTTTAGCATCCACCAGGAAACAATCAATTTGCATCGTAGCATGGGCATTCAGAGGAGTTCTAATGTAACACACGCAGAGTTGGCACCTCTTGGTCCTACCCTCAAATAGCATGCACAGACATGGTGATGTGAATGATGCCACTACAATGCTGCTTTGGGTTTTGTTTTTACATCACCTAGATTTTAACTCCACTGTGCCATAAAAATCCATCAGAAGGGAAAAAAGTGTTAACTGGAAAGGAGAAAGTTCCAGTTTCCCAATTTTTTACTCACTTTTATTAAGCTTTATAGAATCACCTTTGAAGAGATCTACAGAAACAAATATCTTCGGAGGCTGCTGTTAAAGATCTGAAACTTCTCTCTATTCCCCAACCTGAAGGACCAAATTTGTATGTTCTGCAAGTGAACATGAAAAGAGCACCTATTCCATTTTTATGCCACCAGTTAAAATGCTTTCATCTACATTTCTAAACATGACTTCTGCAAGATGTGCTTCATAAAAAAAATCATGGGTACGGAGTGAGCCTCACAGACTCTATCGCAGCTGGTTTGGTATAATGTAGAGAACACCCCTATTAGCTTTGTAATTTGTTAATGTTACAAATATCCCAAACTGATGCTATGTGAAATTTTCATATCATCTACAGTCACCTTTTTCCTAAGTAACTCCATATTTTACAAATAATTTAGGTTCTATCAATATTTCATCACAGAGATAAGCAAAATTATACATCTGTGTTTCCACACATACATAAAAACCTGGACAGTTACAAAATTTCTGGAAATTATTGTGAAATATGAGGAATCTCTTATAAGATGCAAAGTCTGTAAAAAAGTTAGGGATGTCTGTTGATTTCAATGCCCATGATATAACACAAAGACTCATTCAAGGCTCCAAAAACATTGGTAATCAATCACTTCCCACAGCAGCACAGGTGCAGGCTACAGCAGAAGTATTAGGTGTGGAACCTGGCACCTGAGGAACAACAGGCTCAATGCCAGCCTAAGCAGAGCTCCATACTCTGCTTAGTAGCTAAATTTAAATCCATACAAATGTTGGTCTTCTATTCCTCTCAACAGAGGAAGTAACCTAAGAAGCTAAAACTTATAGACTGCCACAAACAGAGTAACTTTCCCTGAATAATATTCTCAGCACTTTAAAAAGAAAAAAATCAAGCTTGCTATAATGACATTTTAATTAAATCTTACAGAACCTATTTTATCGCATAACATTTTCATGTTACTTCACAGAAGCAATATATTTTCCCATTTGTTACACAGTTTCTCCCACACCCACTGTACATTGTGATACCAACCTAATTTTGGATCAGAGCCTGCATGCATGCATACACTTAACTATATTCACATAACTCATGTCATTGATGCAAGTGTGCTCAGAATGAAGTTAAGCAAATGCACAAGTGTTCCAAGATCCAAATTCTCCTGTTGAAAAAGCCTTGGAGCTAGGACTTTGACTGATATAGCTGAAATTCCATGCAGTGGTCTTTTATGAAAACAACAGATTGTCTTTTTAAAAAGCTTACATTCTCTGCTACAGAAACTGGTATAAAAACCTATCACAACACAATTCTAAAACTGATAACTCTCCCACTGAGCAGCAATGAGAACACAGTGGAGCAGAGATCTCAGAAGACAAAAGATTATGATAATCTCTTTATTCTTTGTGATGTACCTTGATAACAGAACTCCTTGAAATAAATATAATGAGAGAGATCACATACATCTTGCATTATTTTGAGTACAATATACAGAAACATAGGAAAGAATGTCCTTTACACCAAAATACTTTCAAATAAAGTATCTTCATTATAAAAAAACCCTAAAAATTATCTTTCCTCTGATAACTGGACTGAATCTGCAAGCAAATAGAGTAGAAAAGAAAATCCTATATTTATTATCTTAGTGTTTGAAATAAATCAGAGCACAAAAAACATTTTGTAGTATTTGTTATCAAGTCTTGAAAACAAAACTACAAGGGTTATCTATATTCTTATGATGCAGAAGGGAAACTAAAGGTTGCCTAGGAGAAGTCTTGTTCAATGATGACAAAGTATTCAAGTATTCAAAAAATGCTACCCACAATGCCATCAACAAAACATGTTTTGAAACTTGAAACTCCTTATTTTCCATGACATCACTGACAAAGTCTAATTCTACAGCTAAAGTTCTAAATGTAGATCAACTAAAATAATTAATGAGGAACTGGCTACAATGTTAAAAGGCTACAATGTTAAATCATACATAACCTGCAGGATTGTGTTCCTTTAGTACACGTGGCATGCAAATATCTCCTGAAAACCTTTTTTAAATTTACAAATGTACAAGTTACAGAACTCTACAAGTGTTTTAAAAATCTTCTCCAAAATGACCTGTACAATAGATCTCCTGCCATTTAACAGGGCAAACTGCTTGCACTTCTGACGTGTTCCAGCTACAAGGTCAAGATCTTTTACAAACAGGAAAACACAGTATCAGTTTATGATTGGTAATATAATGCAATGGTCCATTATAAGAAAAAGCAGCAGCAGGCATGATTCCTGTGTCTCTTATAGGCTCCTTTCTTCTGCAAAGTGTAGAAAGAAAACTACGAGATTCCCTCTAATTCTGGATTATTCAAACTTAAGGGGCTGCAGTTTCCCATGTTGTACTGTTTGATGTGCGTGCTCCTACTCACTGGAACTTGGAAACAAAGTATTCATTATTAAATGTGGGAAAGAGCAAATGTGAAAGCATGAACAGCTAGTATGCTCACTACTGCCATCAGAAGTATGTTCCCATCAGCAGAAGCTCCAACAGCTTTAATTTCTGCTTCTGATCTTTACAAAGCCAACACAATAAACTACAAGAATACAGAAGAAAGTAAAAGCAAGCTCATTGTGCTGACAAACTAAAAAAAAAAAAAAAAGTTTCACAGTTGTATTTTGCCTGATGCAAAATACTCAGAATTTAATTTTTATTGAGTCGAAGGCCAATACACCCAATTCAAAGATTCTAGAATATGCTTCAGAAATTGCCTCCTGCAAAAAAACCAAAAACCATTCTACATTTTAGGTGTATGAAGTGACTATCTTGGCAAGGTAAAATATTGATTAAACTAGGTATCTATATTATAGTGGTGACCTTTTCACCCTGAAGTAAAAGAGGCATTCCCAAATTTTGAGCATTAGTGTTTTATTACCATTATTTTTTTATTTTTAATGTTTTTTTTGTAAAATGCTTACAAAAATTGTTTACCATTTTTTAAATAGTTTTAATAACAAAATATAGTATTTATTTCTTTAGCCTTTCTGCATCTGCACTATTTATGAAATAAAAGTGGGTGTGTTTAAAAAAACCTTTTATTATTATGCAAATAAATCTTGAAGTTGTACAGAAATATATTAAACCAGAACAGTGGGTACAATGTTATGTTCCCCTAGGCACAAGGGCTCATTTTGCTGCCAGAAACAATCTAAACCAAATTTCTAGGCAGGCTTTGTAGTCAAACATGAAGAGATTTAGCTAAAGAAAATGCATTATAGAGGAGGAAAGACAGCAGAGACCAAGGTGCACTAGATGTAATTGCAAAGTGATTTTAAAAGTAAATTCAAGGAATGTAAAATTAAGACCTATAGCAAATAACAAAGACAAAATTAATACACAATTCAGTTAAAAATATGTTTATCTCACAGCAGAAATGATAACAGAACTGATGTCATAATACTTACTAGAATTACACTTCACTGTGGAGTCTATTAATATTTTCTACAAAGTGCTTACAAAAGTGGCTTTACACATTATTCATAATGGTGCATTATTTTTCCCAATTTTCAGTAATCTCTTGAAAGCCTCAAACTAAAATTAATTCACCTTCTGAAGCAGTTTTTTTCCTGCAGTACTTTATTATTATGGGATTGGCTTTTAAGTGCTGAATGCTAACTGATACTTTAATTTTTCCATAGGCTTATAGGCACCAAATAGTGAGCAAAAGTACAATACTACAGGCATATCAATCTTGAAGGCATGCCTTTATTATTATGTAGTTAAATTATGCTAACAGTTATGGTCTGAAAGACTGACTGGTTCTCCATATTTATAACTTCTCAAAAACTCAGCTTATTTTACCATGACATAAAATAATCTATAGCCAAAAGATATTAATGCTTTTGCAAAAATCAGGCTATTTTCCTTTTAAATATACATTAGTTTATGTACCAAAATTTAGGGCAAGCTGCTGCAAACCTCAACCCTTGCAAAGTGTGACAGGTTTGTCTACAATGGATTGGAAATACGATTTACAACAACACTGCCTGAAATTGTGAGGCTTTAACCAAATCTAAAACATCTACATAAGAAGGGGAAAAGAGCTGCTGAACAGATAAAAGTAAAATCTTGATTCTTATGTCAAATGTTATGCATTTTAATATGATTTTTCCTCTGATTTATGAAAAGCTTTGTGGTTTTCATTTTCCCTAGCCTGTCACATTGTAGTGATGTATGGTACATTTTAGCGTTAAGTTTGCCATAAGAAATAAAGTCAGTGCCCCCAAAAATATATCAATATATTATCAGTCTTCTCCACCATGCCACATTCCCAAATTTTCCTTTATTCAGCCTATTTGGTGTTGTTTCACACAGTTGATATCCTTTTCACAGTCGTCCACAAATATTTAATGTTTTATTTTTGAAAGAAATCCAAAACTAGAAATTGACAGGATGAAATACAATTTACTTTCCAAGGCAAAATGAGGCCATCATGGAAGAAAAACACTGAGATATTTGATCTGTTTGGAACAATAAAATTAAAAAAAAAAAAAAAAAAAAAAAAGAGAGAGGGAAGAGGGGAAGGCATGATCTATTGAAAGACATGCAGGAAATGTTGCTTAAGAGACATGAAATTCGAAAAACCAATAGAATAATGTTCTGTCACAATTTCTGCACTTCTGACATCAAAATGCAGAAAGACATAAGAGCACCTTGAGGTTTTGAGATGAAAAATGCCACACAAATATACTACCTGCATTCATTCCTTTAAACAAGTGTGTTTGATCATTCCTAGGGCAAGTTCTGAAATTCAGCTGAATATGTACATTGTTATTTGAATGTAACACCTACATGAGAATGTGATGGTTCACTTCAAACTGTGACAAAACAACACAACTGGAAAGCATGCATATAGCTTTAAAGGAAAAGAACACTTGCAGCCTACTTGCCTTATTCTCCAGGTGTAGTTTTAAAAAATGAAGGTAGGCCACAGGTGCAAATGCATCAGCTGAATGCATGACCACCTTGGCTGAATCTCTGAAATACAAAATTTTTATCATTAAATAGTATATATATTAGAGACTATATCAAATAGTGTATATATAGAGAGAGACAACACTTAGTCACTGTATAACACAAAATCTAATGTAACTTATTGAAAATCTATTAATTTCTTATCAATGTTTTCATATAAATTAAGCAAAAGTAGTGTGTTATTTAAAATCATATTGTTGAACAATACATTGCCTTCAAGAATTTTCATTTTCAAAAGGAATAAACTATACTTCCTGTGTGACCTGGCACAGGAGCTGCAGCAACAACCACAAAACCACAGAGGAAATGCAAAGTGTAAGTTTGTTTTTGTTACCTCACCACCTGGGGCCCCTGAAGCAGCATTCAGGCACGGGCACAAGGGAGGGACACGGGCACTGCAGAGACGTGGTCCATGCTAGAGCATCACCAAACCTGCAGGTCTTGCCTGCATTGCCCCGGTGCAATATTCCATTGCTTTGATCTTCCCCACAGCCAGGCAGGAATCTCAAGCGTGTTTAACAGGGCCCCATAGTCTACCACAGGCCTATGCTATCTAAACACAGATGCTCTACTCATCCAACACATGAGGCAAAAAACAATTACTATGATACATGTGTTTTTGACACTCCTGCTGCAAGTCACTTGAGAGTATTTACAACCCTCCTTCCCAATTCTTCCACTTTTTTCCCCCACACTTCCTCACCAATATTAAGAGAATTAGTTAGCTGTAGTCTATGGAAGTATAAACTACACTGTGTTTTAGATTCCAGAGATTAATACATAAAGCAATCTTTAAATTTCATCAACAGGAAATTTTTCAAAAGTCCATTGTTTTGATAATGCTCCAGGGATTAGTTTCTGAAGTATTAACAACATACAGTGTTGCATACTGAGAAATTGACTGATCCAGCCATCTTGCATCTGATAGTGAAGACTACTAGACACAACTTTTTAATGCCAAATGTGTGGGTAACAATTTAAACTTCCTGTGTGCTGATTCAAATTAGTTAATTTTAGTTTTCATTTTTACAGACACAATCTGTCACACTTTGATTCACAAGAGGCAGTATCTGTTATATCCATCTGCACAGTTTTACTACTTAAGAAAAAGGTAGCTCTAAGAAACAAACATCAGAAGGTGAGAAACTCAAGGAAAACATAAGAGAAATTCAGATGCAGTAAAAGAAAATCTGAAAGTTGTTAAAAGTAAGGCTAAGACACACATAATTTTCCGGAAACCATGGAGCCCTTGGTACCTTCATAGTGTTCAAAGAGATGATATAGATAGATTTCTAGTAATACCGCATAAAACCAATGCAAACTCAAAGCAGTTGAAGCTTTGGCCAGATCCCAGTTCCTCAACAAAAGTGTAAAGTTAACAGAAATACCTGTTCTATAAAATGTGTTTTGGGATTTAATAATAACAAAATGTCACAAAATAATGACAAATACTTTTAACATAAGAAAATCCATTTTAAGCAAACTTTTAAAGTATTTTGATAAATAGGCCTCAGATTCATTCTTGAGAGTAATTATCAAGATTCTTTATTATTAAAATATTGTTTATATTTAAGATATAAGATAATTTATACATAGTTCCTTCAGATTAAAATAGTTCTGTTCAAGTGACAATGATGTCTTTTAATTATAACAGAAATAGGTAGGAAAAAATACGTGGAAAGCAGAATAGTTCTGTTTAAAACCGATTAGTCTCCAATTAAAAAACCTAATCAAGTCCTGAACTTGACATTTCATATCCAGTTTGGAAAATAGTAAAAAAAACCCCAACCAACTCAAAACACAGGAAAATCAAAGATTTAAAATGAAAAAAAAAAATTTGAGAGACCCCAATAAATTCTACAAGGCCATTTCACACTAAAAGCCTGAATTTTGAGTAGGAACTTGACTACCTAAGATGATTCATGTTTGATTGTAATGGAAAAAGAGGAATTTTGTTAAGGAAATTATCAGAAGACTGAAAAAAATGAAGAACAGTTGAAAAACTGTCTCAATCAGCTATTTGTTTTGAAATCAAAATCATCTGATCTCTCAAGACTTCTTGAAGATCTAGAAAGCATCCAATCATTTGAAAACACTCTGTAACACTTTCTCAATACAAATACATCAAGCTAGAACAAGACTGAGAGTACAATTATAATTTTATAATTTTGCTTTTAACTCCAAACCTAGAACTACAAACCTAAGACACAGAGCTAATAGTAAGGTATACAAAGGAAAATGGTATTTCCCTAATATTTCAAATGGGACAATTTACTTTCCAAAAGATCAAACTATCCTGCGTTTCATGAACAAAGAGGCCTTTATCACAAGAGCAGATATTAGATGGTATTCATATAGATGAGAAATAGATCTCAAAAATTTCAAGAAGTGTTGCTTAATTGTACCTTAAATATCAGCACAAGAAGGACAGGAAATGCTTGGTACATTTCAAACACTGAGAGTAAGAAAGCTGACAACAGGATTATAAGAGACTACCTGGGAAAACCAGATAAACCCCAATCAGACTCTCGTTCAATATTTTGCTTGCAAGATTTTGCTTTCACTACTAGATATTGTTTATTTTCAAATATATGTTTCACTCAATCTGTCATGCTTCCTTTCTGAGGTACATTTTTGAATGAAGACAGAGAAGAATGGCAAGAATTCAACTTAACATTCAGAAGCAAAAGTCGTCATACAGTCTCGCATTAAAGAGACTCCCATTTCTCCATAGTAAGTAACATTCAAGGCTGTATATTTTATTTTCTCTTGAGCCAGAATATTTTTTTATTATGCAAGGATATAATGTAGAAACATATCTTGCCAAGTTTGAGAGGGCAAAAATCATTGATCAGTGAAAACACTACCTGCAAGTAGAGTTATAAGTAAAAGGCATACTAGATTTTCTCCTGTTCTTTTAGGTTTATGTGGCAAGGTTTTGGTGGCAGGGGTTAGTGTTTAGAAGTGGTCTCTATGACATGAGACCAACGGATGCTGAGCTCATCAGCAACATTGGTGGTGTCTCAGTGATAACATATTTCAAAACTATGCCGCAACAGGAGTGAGAAAAACATGGTAGTGACAGCCCTGCAGACACCAAGGTCAGTGAAGGAGGAGTGAGTGAAGGTGCTTCAAATGCCAGAACAGATTCTACCTAGCCTGTGGAAAAGATCGTGGTGAAACAGGTTGCTCCCTTGCAGGCCAGGAAGGGCACATCGGAGCAGATACATACACTGCAGTCTGCGCAGAAACCCACCCAGAAGCAGTTTTTCTGACAGGACTGAGCCCCATGGAAGACCCAGGAGGAGCAGTCTGTTCCTGAAGGACCAAACCCCATGGAAAGCACATACACTGGAGCAGTTCTTGAAGAACTTGCCTGGTGGGAAGGACACACATTGTAACAGTTCATGAGGGAGCCATGGAAAAGATCCAAGCGGGAGCAGGAGAAAAGTATGAAGAGAAGGGGGCAGCAAAGACAGTGTTACGAGCTGACCAGCTTCATTCTCCACCTCCTTGCACTGCTCATTGGGGAGGATGTAGAAAAGTCAGGAATGATGAAGTGAAGTTAAGCCTGAGAAGAACAAGGTGAGAAGGTATATTCGCTTCCCACTATTCTACTTTTTTAAAAATGTATTCATAAATTTGGCAATAAATTAAATTAATTTTCCCCAAATTCAATGTGGTTGTCCATTACAGTGCTTGGTAAGCCATCACATTGCTCTCTTCTTGACCTACACATCTTTTAATCTTATTTTCTCTCTGTGCATTCCTAAAGAGGGAGAGAGCAGCTTGGTGGGATCCTGGCAGCCAGCCAAAGTTAATCCATCATACCTGTTTGAAGGCAAAAGTATTCTTTAAGAAGTCTTCCTCAGACACTTTTAACTGAGGAGATGTTTTGGAGTTGTTCAGGAATTTAGGGATCTTGAAAATCCTTACAGGTTTTAACCTCTAAGTTCCAATGCTTACAACATTAAAGCTTTAAAAATTGCATCAGGATTTAGTCCTGCTTTAGGAATGGTACTCCTAAATTCAGTGCCCCCACTGAGACTCTCCAAAACCACACACTTCTCTCTTTCACTGTCCCCTGCCCCGGTTCTCCCCTCTCCATGTGGTGGGATGGAGTTGAGAATTGGAGGCGCAAAAGGCCAAGGTCATGGGTTCAGATAAAAACAAGTTACTGGTAGAAGCAGTGAGATAAAAAAATGAACAATAACAGCACAATAATAATAACAAAAGAACACAATCGTGAGTGATTCACTTTCCAAAATGCTCACTGAGAACCCTCCTGCAATGAACAATACAGATGGCTCCCCCTCTGCTATGTTTTCAACTGGGAAGAACACTCCTCTCTCAGAGAGAGAGGGAGAGTTCCTGAGTCTCTTTCCCCCAACCCTGGCAATGAGTGAGGTCCTATCAAATAACATTAGGGTCCTTGGCCAGGCTGCATCCCAGCTACTGCAAAAAATCTAAACCTGGCCTAGCTGAAATCAGGGGAGATGGAGACCTGAACTATGTATATCTAAACATTTGGAAACTCTACTAGCAGAGTCAACATGATTACAAAGTCTCTTTAGATTCAGTGCATATGAAAAGTAAGAATACAAAGTAGAAAAAAATTCATAATTTACTTAAAGAAGAAATGATAAAATATTTTTCTTGTAAAGTTCATACAATAAAAGTCGTTGAAGAAGTTTTTAAAGGTCCACTGTGCCATATATTTATTATTAAATACTCACTAATTTAAATACTTGATATGTATTTTTTGTGCTTTTATTTTTAACTTTTATTATTTGGAGTATCACCAAGAGAAATAAAAACAACTCAGCCATACCACCTCTGCTTCACCTTTCCGTAGTCACTTGAACTGTCTTTATATCACTGACAACCAGATATATACATTTAGAATATATTATAATATATTCCTACTTAAACTGCTCTTTGGTTGATCCCAAACCAAGGGCATAATCAACCAGTATTTCAGAGGACATCTGCCAGATTAGCTGCCAATGCTTTAACCACTTTGTCTATTATCTTCTCCTCCCAAAGCCATGCAATGAAATGGAGCTAACAGTTCTCTATTCCTTACATAGACAGATCCCAGTCTTACAGAAAAGTGAAACAAATGGACCTGCACCATGAAAGCATTACTCATGTCTATATGCTCCATAATCTGGACCTGCACGAAGATGACTGAGAATCCATCACCAATACATGATTACTGGTCTGTTTACTTGCTTCGGAAAAAGAACAGCGTCAAAATATTTTACTTGAAGCACTGAGGCCTAGCTACTTAACAGACTTATAAGAAACAAGACACAAGTATTTTCCACAGTTCACTACACAAATTTTAGCAATTAATGTCAAAGGAATAAACTAGTCAGTGTAATTGAGATGGATTCATACAAAGTTTGTATTTAAAATATCCTCTAGTAATTGAAGAAAAGTGTTTATTGTTATCATTCTAAGCTACTAAACTTACACACACACATATACACAGTTAATGGAACCCACAGGCTACTGAAGTGGCACTTTATCAAATTTAGCTGTAATGAAAGATAAATATTACAGGCAATTCACACTTCATGAAAGGATAAAAGTGTCAGTGTATAGGTACCAGTTTTACTGCAGGCCATAATCAGCAAGTAAACGAAAGTGCAAATGTCTAAAAAGTTTATGGCCCTCTATGAACGCCTCATCATGTCAGGTATTGATTTAGGTTTCCAGAGGACTTTGCCAGTGTTAAACACCACAAGTGTCTGTGAACTTAAAGAACCTTTTACCTCTGCAGATGCCATGAGTTACCTCTTACTATCTCCAGTTGTCTCAAACTAAATTTTAAGATGCTCCCATTGCTTTAATATAAGGAAATAGAAGAAACTGCTCCTTACACAACTATTTTCTTCTTAAACAGAGGGCAGTCCAGAGTGAATGTTTCATATTCTCCTCCTTCTCCACAAACATGGACTCCGTATTTCTCAGAGAGCTATCAAAAAGGAGAAATTGAAACATGTAGGTATTACACTAAAGTTTATTAAATGTATTTTGCTGAAAATGTCAAAACCAGTACAAACTGATTGCTAGCTGGGGTTAAACCACAACATGTACTTTCTAAAAGACTACGCACTACAAGGCTGAAAAAACCCAATTATCATACAGTCAGGTCTTGATTTCTTTCCATGCCTATTACAGTGATTAACATTACCAAAGTGTTACATTTTAAATAGGACTGGCACTGTAATGATTCCTAGTTCTTTCTCAGTGGCCACAAAAGCTTGTTCAAACTCCCATACTTGTCTTTCTTTAGCGTATTTATTTCACTTGCAGGAGAAACTTTTACTGTGAGTCAACACAAGAAGGAGCACTTCACATATAAGTATGCAATGAACACGGTTTTGAAAATAGATTCAGAATTTGTGTTCTATGTTTAGGTAAATATTCTTTCAAAAAAAATCTAACAAAACAAATGAGAATTTTCCAAGTCAAAAGCAAAAAGCTAAAGCAAGATCTAAAGACAAACATATAATTTCTTTTATAAATTGTACTTAATATACTTTCTAAATCAACATATATTTACGAATATTCCTGAAGCTCTGGATTTCTCACTTATATACATAACTAGACAGCATTCAAAATACGAGACATGACTATCTTAATTAATTCCTGCTTTACAAATGACCAGCTGTGGAGCATGAACCTAAGTTCTTTTGCTGGAGTAAGGAGTGCATAACTGCTCAGTAGTTCACTGTACTACTGTTTCAATGTACTATATTGATAGATACTAATCAAGCACCAGATCTGAGCATGGTGACACCCTCTCTGTCTGCAGCAGAAATTCATGTCCCCAGCAGCAGAATATATCACCTTATAATGTGTCACTGCAGTTTTTCAAGCCAAGCCCTGTCCAGGTTTTTTAACATTAAACAAGCACTAACATTCTGCTTTAAGTGACTCATAAGAACTTGAACTGCAGTCTTTAACTCCACTGCAAACACCAATGTTACTTTTGGGAATATTTACTTAACCCCTTTATGCCTTTCCTTAGAGGAACAGAAGCCCATCTATGATGCTTCTGCAGTCAAAGTAGAAATACAGTTCTCCAGAACATCAGAGGGCTAGAAAAAGTCTGTCTGGAGGTTAGAAGATAATTCCAAATCTGCTGTTTCTTTTGAGGCAAACATAAGACTGGGATACTTATACATCTAGATCACATTTTTATATGGTTACTAGAATATTTGTGTAGCAAGTCTATTACATATATTCAAACGATACTGTATTTTTATTGTTGAAGCTGAATGTAGTTCATGTTACTTTACAGTTCTCTTTCAAAGCTTCTTACTAAAAACTTCAAAGAGTGTTTATAACTTCAGTTACTCAAACCAAAGGCTTGAATCATCTTCAGCCATTATTTTGCAGAAAAGGAAAATGCTCTGAGAAAACAATACCTTGGTAATGTTCTATGTGAATATTTAGTTGTGTGGTGCTATAAAATCAAAAAATCTTTTGGAGCTTGTTTGAAACATTTTTTCAGTGTCTTGTTATGAGAGTTATTTTTAATTTTCCCTTTCACATTTTCTATCAAAGAAAAGGAGCAAAAGAGAACCTTTAATCAAGTGCTCATTAAAAAATTACACTCCTGACATAAAAGAGAACTCCATCTGTCAACAATGGCAACAAGGTTTCTATAGGACAAATACATCACGAATAATTAATGTTGATGCAACAAGAATGGACAACCTACAAAACAGTTTGTCAAAATCTTTTATTCTTACTCTATTTGAAAAAAACCAAAAACACTAAAGAAAATGATTTAAAAATTGAAAGAGAGAAAACCAGAAAAGATCTTTCTAACTGTAACCTTTACACAGTGAATACATGGAGTGACTGTTTACAAATCACTTTCAAAATTGGTAGCTCTGCTTGTAAACAGTGTCTAGAATAATTATTGGCAATTAACATAGAATACTCAGAAGATGTAAGAGTATTTCCTATCTTTGTTGTGAGAAATTCTCATTTTCAATGTCACTGGCTTCAACATCATTCTTGACACCAATTATACAAGGTGCTAAAGGGTTTTCAGTTCTCACAAATGTCAACAGGACCAAAAGATATTTAGCAGCTCATAGAACAGATCCTTAACGCTCATTTAACAAAGTCAGTAATATTTTTAAAATGTCATCAATAGCATGAGAATTTTGCCTGTTAATAATTTATAATATTAATATTATTTGAAGACTGATTATTTGGGTTTGCAAATTGGATGCTACATTAATAATAATAGAACAGCATGGACTCTAAGTTTTTTGATTGCTAAATCTGCCTTCTAGTACAGGTGAGCCAGAAAACTGCAAATTTACAAGTCAAACATAACTAATTGCAAGTAATGTAAGTACACTTTAAACTCCAAAAGAAATCTATGATGAAACCATCTTCCAGACTACACAAAGTTTATCTTAAGTACAAAATGAGATATGAGATATAAGATATACATATCATGAGATAGATATAAATGACCAGTCCAAACATTACCTGAAGAACAGTCTCTTCTTACCTTGGGAATGAAACACAAGGATTAAAGCTTCCTTCTTTAACTTTCATAATCAAAGATAAATATTTGAATTCAAGTACTTCCTTTTTCAAGTGAAGACTTTGTTCCCAGAAAGAATTTTTAAGAATTTATAAACTCTTATATTTACAGAAATGCTCTTTACATCAAGATGGTCTCATCAACCTTTGAGGCAAATAAACATTTTCCTATTGCCTATTGACAGAGCCAGAATTACAGACAAATATAACCTTAATGTCCATTTGCCATTCTATTAACAAATTCAGAGGACAGTGGGATCACGACCTGAGACATAAGTTGACAGAAAATTCTTTAGTGTAAAAACCTGAGACTCCTGTTACAGAGTAAACACAATTTCAGAACTGTTATTCTTAAAATTTACTTAGCTTGATGTTTGATGCTCCTATATCAAACTTGAAGAGACCTCAAGTACAAAATATGGTCTTTTTTCTTTTCCCTAGTTGAATGATTTTTCTTTAAACAAATCTACTAGCTCTGCCAACAAGCATTACCCTGGTATGAGGACACACAGTCCTTTGCACAGAATCAAATACATCCTCAAGACTACACCTCTTATTCCATTTTTAAAGGCCCCACTGTATGCAGTCTGATTGTATAAATTGTATACATGGTAGGAAACCTGCAAACAGGAATCTTCGGGGAAGTTCTGTATCACTTATGATTTTGCCTCTACTGTTTCTTGCTGTGAAAGTCTCTAATGTACAATTATTTAGCTGTATCATATTGATATACCAGTTAGTGTTCCTGCATTATTGAGGTTTCATGCCTTTAGTTTGTTTTAAAGATGGTGACACCATTTGTGAACTATGCCAAGAAATGTTTTTTGATATGAAAAGTGCTTATTAGCAAAGGCTTATATTTTGTATACAACCAAAGTTTTGGGCTAACACCTAATTTATGAAAGTAAATAATTTTTATTAAGTTAATTTTACTGAATTTCTGACTGTTTCTTTTTAACTGCAAGTTTAACTACATGAATACACTTTAAGTTATACTCACCTCCAGAAGAACAGGCTCCATTTCGCCTAGAGTTTTTCCTAGATGCTTATCAGGATCTAAACCTGAAAAAAACCCCAAAAATGTAAAAATATATCTTATTAAGTACTTTTATGACATCAAGAAATGTTTTTTTTTCTTTTTAAAATATATTACGTCTCCCTTAGAAATGCCACATTATCTAAAATAATTACTGTCCTAAAGAAAATACACTGAGTCAGAATTTTCCCTAATCTTTGGGCAAATATTTTCCAGGTTTATGGAAAAATAAAGCTAGTTACCATTTCACTACATGTCAAGTGGAAAAGCTATGGGATCCCCCTTTCTTAGAAATTTCACTAGCCAGTGAAGTAAACACACAGGTCTATGGTAATAAAAATACTACAAGGATACCACCTCTTTAAGTCAGAAGTTACCTTTGTACATATCTTGGAATTAAAATACATATTTTTTTTTATACTTCCTGCAACTGGAAGGGACACGGGCTCATAATGAGTTCTTTTGCCAAATCCCATTCTTTGTGTGTTTTATGCAAATATAAAATGTAAGATTAAAAAGGATGGAAATATAAAGAAAACTCAGACCTACAGAATGTATTGAATGTTGTACCTTTAGATCCATCACAAAATACTCTGTACGATGTCTACATTTTGATTTATTTTTCTTGGTAAAAAAGCCCTATTAACATTTGATAGCTGCTCTAACTTGCTCTTCTGTATTCCTGTTTCAATTTCTTGACTTTTTAATTTTGGCCAATTCATGGCATTTAATGATCACTTCTCAGGATAAACCAAGTAACTGGCAAAAATGAGCAGTGGGATAAAATAATACAGGAACAGTTTCAAAAGCTGACATCTTCAACCAACTAAATATGCTAGCTGGATATGACACAAAGTGATCAAAAGGTCTTTCCATATGAAGCAAATGAGAAAAAACCAAAATTATAACTCCTGAAATGGAAGGAACACTTTGAAATTTTCATTTATCCCATTTTTTACTACTCTTAGTTATTGTGGCTGGGGCTCCTTTCTGCACTGATACAATACTTGTCTATTTTTTCCTACTCTACTTCTTCATACAGTAGTAGGTATCATTACAGAGCTACCACCAAAATTATTCCATTCAGAAGCAATTTCTAAAATATGTACCTTGCAAAGCACTTTAGATTGTTGATGATGAAAGCTGTTATATAAATGTACAGTACACTACTATATAAATTCATTGCTGAGTTAAAGTAGCTAATATGTCTCTTAATTTTTACAATTGTGATCTTGGTATATTTAAATTCCTGTGAAACTAAAACAACTTAGTGTGAATGAGATTTCAAAACACTAAGTAAGTTTTTAAATATTACATTAAAGCACATTAAAAAATCTCTTACAATGTAGGAGAATGCTTTTAAAACTGCTTAATAATTTAAGTTTTAAAAGACTTTTTTTTCCACCCTCAATTTTTTTTTGTATTGGTTTATTGCTTTTTTTTAAACAGACTAAAAATGTATGTGCTAGATATATGATGATAATTCATTCTTGTGGAAATAGTTTTGAAAGATATTAATTATTCAATTTCAGTAGTTCAAATGGTCCTGGTGATCTCTTCCAACTTACATCAGGTTAGCATTTTGTCCTTGATTATAATGGGATAGGTATTAGGCCAAACAAGCAATTTCTCTTGACATAAATGAAAGAGTACTGCATTACAGTATAATTTCAGACATTTATATTAACATTCTTCTTTTAATATAATTACTTTGCTAAGATAAACAATCTTTCTCTCCTTGATAAAAACAGATTGATTTCCTCTAAGTTTAAACTAAGGGATACATTACAAACATATGAGAAGGGAAGAAGTTGTCAGAACCAGACACACTGACATATTATTTCTTTCACAAGGTTCTCTTTGATAATATGGACATATCTTCAGTCCAGTAATGAATGCAAAGCAATAATTGAAAAGAAACTATGATACAAATAGTTTATGAAAATACGAATAAATTGCCTATGTATACACTATGGGTAAACTCTTTAGTGATATCCCACACCTACATGAAACTCTATGAAGTGCAATGTACCCTTCCTGTATCTCAGCAGAATTCTATTTTTGGACAGCCTGCATTTATTTTGAAACATAGTACTTCTTTTAGCTTCCAGTAGGTTTATACTGTGAGTGAATAGATACTGTCTGGTAAAGGCATCAGGAAGCAACATAACTTTCAATTTGAAGAACCAGCAATACACATCTCCAATCCCTACTGTTATGCATGCATAGATGAAGCTGTATGTCTGTGCTACAATTAGTATAATAAAGTTTTTGAAACTGTACTTACAAAAAAGCATTTTAAATCTAGACTTCTATTTGGTACACATTTCTTTATTGATTGAAATTCTTAAAATTACTTAGACTAACAAGAAGAACAATGTATTGTAAATTCTTAGTACCACAGCCTCCAAATTTTTCCTCAATGCAACTAGATGTGAAGGAAGCCGAATGGATGGATAAATCAACAACAAGGTCCAGGGCCTGGATGACTATATGTACAATTAAAAAATTAATTAGGAAGGGAACTATAATTTGCAGGACTGACATCTATGTTATTCAACTTACATGTATCAATGGGGGGCAATTAGAATTCAATTAAAATATTCACTTTTATTACTTCCCCGACTGACCTTGAAGTTAATGCCTGTTTTATTTAATTGCATCATCTATGAATAAATGTTAACCCTAGAATGTTATGGCCCATTATTTTCAATGCATTTTAACTCCCCAACTGAACTAAATCCATCAACTTATTATGTGCTGCCAAGAGAGCAAGTGGGGCTTTATTTCTTTGAGATAGACTAGTATATGATAACAGAAACATCTAAAAAAAAATTGATAATGCTGTTTTTGACAGTGTTCAGTAAAAATAATTATGCTTTCAATTCCAGTTTTGTAGTCTATTTGACTGTAAAATCAGTAAGTGATAGCACAAATGGTAGAATCACTTCAAAGTAATTGCTACTCCATCTGTAATTTCTAATAAATCCACTGACAGGAGAAGAACTCCTTCCTGCAGATATCATCAGTGGTTGCAGAATGCTCTTATGCACAGCCACAAGACAAGTGTAGAGAATTGCAGCAACGTCAAGAGATTGGGACAGAAATTCATGGCTTTGTTCTGTCGTAAAAAAAAGAACATTACTAAAAGGCATTTCACAACTGTTGCAAAAGAACCATATTTTAAATGGATCACTTTGTACATATGCATTAGTGTAGCATGAGGCCATCACCCAAGGGGCAGCTACCTGATATTACTTCCATTTATCAAGACCATTAGAAATCCAAGTTACATTTTCATGGCATTACATTCAGCTAAAAAATCCACATTCTAAAGCCTTATCTGACTAACAAGAACATGTCTTATATATGTTCAGAATTTTAAAGTCCTCTGGATTCTTAAAGAAGTGTTTTAAAATAAAAAATTCTATTTTCACTTCTTAGTAAAATTTCAAATAAATAAAAATAAATCATAATTATCACTTTCAAGAAATGTTGGTATATAAAGGTCTTCTGAAAGCTACATTGAACCAAACTCTAACCCATAATATATGAACACATTGTAAAAGAATCACTACCACACACATATCAATAAAGTATGAGTTAACCATTATCTGTTGATAAGGGGGAAAACACTCCAGTCTTTCCTCACTAATCAACCCTACAATTCAAAAACTTAAACTTGTTACTCAGTGAATTCTTCCATAAAATAAGGTAAAAACAAATCTCCAAAATTGATATTATCATATTCTTCTTGAAATATCAGATTCATAGGATTGGGATAGGCTTTTGGATAAAAAATCCCACCTATTTTAAAGTTACAGGAACATTAAGTTCCCTTTTCTCCCCTGACTTCTTGAGAAGTAATATTGAGAAGAGTAGTAACTGCCATCACTGTGAATGTAAGGGACTAAGACTACTTCTGATGATGTAGGGCTGTATAATCTGCAACTAAGTTTCTGGAGAGATCCTAATCAGCTGCTCACCAAGAGTAAAATTATTTAGAATTCTGAATAAGAAAAGAGGCAATGAAAGACTGGTTTTCTGGAAGCAAAACTAGTTTCTTCTGAATCTCTTTATCATAAAGAAAACAGGATTAACAATAAGATGATAGGACATGTAAGGTAAAGAAATACATATAGAAAGCAAAAGTGCATACAGGATAAAGTAACCCCTGTCTTAGAACTGGAACAGAGAAAATAGGACTATTTTTGAAGGTAAATTCTATTTAAATTCTGTTTCAACTGTGTCTTTCTTTTTTTTTTTTTTTCCTTAAGTTAACAATACAAAATCAGTGATTTTCAAAAGGAGGGTCAGGCACTATTCTTTACACAGTACAGAATACAGGAGAATGTTTCTAGTAACACAAGAAAAGCCTGTACACAACAGCATTAGCTGGTAACACAGGCTTTCGAGGTTGGAGTGCAGGAATGTGTTATAACCTTCACCAACTAGAAATGCACATGCCACACAGATACTCTTGAACTGTAAATCTATACCTTAAGTTGCCTTGAGGTAAATTATTCCTGTTGTATTTAGCTTTCATTTCTATGAAGAGTTGGGAAGTGAAATTTTTGTCTGGTGGCATAATTTGACAGGTTCATTCTTAACTTCCTCAAAACTTTCACACATGAAAGGCTGTGTTAGCAATGGTGATCTGGATGGATTCCTTGGATTTCCTTTTCAAAAAAAATTGTAAAAACTGCTTAATTATTGTATAAAAGTAATGAAAAGTGCAATAAATAATTGGTATTACTGCATCTCTAAAAGATTTGAGATTAATATACTTCTAATTTTTTTTAAGAAAGCGGAAAATTCATGTGACTTGATTATGCATCTACTTCTCTTTTCCCCTTGCTCTTTTTCTTCTTTTTTCTTTCTTTTTTTATGGTATGTGATAATTTACCCAGTGTGGGAATTGTAGGGGGATGGAACCGGTAGACATACTGTAGATATAGTAACTCTTTTCAAGCTAAGTGATACCAAGTGATAAAGCTAAAGACATTAATCCAAAAGTGTTTCTAGCATATGTTTCCAGTGTAGGTTAACTGGGATCTCAGTTTATCTTCCTTCTTGAACATTCTTCAACTATGTTCTAAACTAGGTTAGTCTGATGTCTAAATAAAATTTTAGAATTCTGAGAGGTAAAAGGATCTAAAACTTTTTATCAAAGTAATATTACCTATAATATCTTGTGGTTTTTTTTAAACATCAAAGATATTTGTGTTCTAGTTAAATCTAGGATTCAAAGCAATTTAGCTCTGTCATTTCAAGAACAGAATCCTCAAAAAATCTTTGAAGAAATTTTATACCGTTCCGTCAGATAACAAGGCAGTGTTTCCAATCAGAATTTTTTACAAAATCACAGCATCACAGAATGGATCAGGTTGGAAGTGACCACAGTGGGTCATCTGCTCCAACCTCCCTGCTCACGCAGGGTTCATCCTTGAGCACGTGGCACAGGTTTGTGTCCAGACAGCTCTTGAGTATCTCCAGTGAGAGAGACTTCACAACCTCTCTGGACAATCTGTTTCAGTACTTGGTCACTCACACAGTAAAGAAGTTCTTCCTCGTGTTCAGGTGGAACTTTCTGTGACTCAGTTTAGGCATGTTGTCTCCTGTCCTATTGCTCAGTACCACTGAGAAGAGCCTGGATCCATTCTCTTTCTTCCCCCACTCCAAACACATATACTGCGATGAGTTAGTCATCTCAGTCATCTCTTCTTGAACAGGCCCAGCTCCCTCAGCCTTTTGTCATAAGAGAGATATTCCACACTCTTAATCATCTTTGTCACCCTCCGCTGGACCTGCTCCAGGAGCTCCACATCTCTCTTGTCCTGAGGAGCCCAGAACTGGACACAGCACTCCGGGTCAGGCCTCACCAGGGCTGAGCAGAAGGACAGGATCCTCTCCCTCAACCTGCTGCCAATGCTCTTCCCAATGCATCCCAGGACACCACAGGCCTTCTTGCACACAAGGACAAACTGCTGGCTCGTGGACAGTTTGTTGTTCAACAGGACCCCCAGGTCCTTCTCCACAGAGCTGCTTTCCAGCAGGTCAGCCCTCAGCCTGTGCTGGTGCATGGAATTATTCCTCTCCAGGTACAGGACCCTGCATTCGCCCTTGCAGAATCTCAGAATGTTCTTCTCCAAAATGTTGGTAGTTTGAAAAAGATTGTGGAAGAATTGTATAGTTGCTGAAAAATAGCATTAAACTACTTTTAATCAAATGCAGCAAATGGTTCATCTCATTTAAAGTAGTGACTGAGTCAAATTCTTTTCAGGGCTTTTACTGGGCCTAAAAAACTTAAATACAAAGTCATTACAGTTTCAGTTAATACAGGCACATATGTACGCCTTTCCTGATACAATTTTTTTTGCGTAGAATATCTTAAGAGCATTGTTTGCTTATTAATCTATTTAATTCAAATTGTTCAACTGATCCAGCATCACATGAATACAAATGTGTCTTAATAAAAAGATATGTGCTATTTTGTCCCTATGATAGAATTCTGGTATTTCATGCTTTGAACAGTTCTAATTCTAGTAAGCTGTGTAGAAAATAATTGAAATTTCATTCTGTGGAAGAGAAAGGTATGGTGCAAGTGGAAAAATTTGTGTCATTTTCATTAAATCCATCCCCATGCAGACAAGTTATAAACTTTTTAAAAAGTCACAATCCCCAAGTGGATCAACAGAAGATTCTGGCAGCAAAGATCAATAGATCTGCTGTGAAAGGGTAAAAGGCCAGAGCAGAAATAAAGGATCAGGCTAGGACAAGAAGTCCTGCAAAACTTCAACTCATAGTGACCTAAAAAGCAAACATCTATGGGTCTAACTACACAGATATGTCTTTAAATGTTTATGTCCTGTTCCAGCATGTAAGTCTGTAAAGTAAATGGGCATCTAGAACTTAAATTGCATCAAACATCAAAGAGCAGCCAGTATATATTCTAGTATTAAAAATATACCACTCTTGATTATCACATTGTTAAGATAATTTCTGCTTTTGACATCTTTTACTAAGCTCTCTTTCTTCCACTATTTTCCAGCTCCAAGTTCTGACTTTTCTTCTGTCTTTTTCACGATAGCTCATACGTCCTTTCCTGTTTCACCTTAAATGCCTAATAATGTGCTCTTAGCCTGCTGCTTCCATTTAAATTTTCCTTTAGATTATGTGATCTCCCCAAACTGCAAAGTGATCTTTCCATTCTTAAGCCATCTCTCTCCTACTTTGTCTGCCTGTGACATCTGCTAAACAGCGCTCAATAATATCAACTTTCAACTACTTTTTTGTTTTCAGGCACTGTCCCTTACTCTTCCTTCTAACTCCTGTTATCTTTTGTGACAACATCCTTCCCATTTTCCAGTGTATAGGCTCAGAGTTAGTGAAGAGGGAATCTTATTTCTCTCTAATTTTTTTCTAAACAGACTTCTGCAAAATCCCATTTCTTCCTTTTCTGGAACGTAATTTATTTTCAAACATTTCTTTAACATATGCGGTAAACCTCTTTCTGAAACCTCATCTTACACTGGTAACAAAGTATCTGTCATTTATATACAAGCATCAAGGCAAGTACCATTCCAAATGCAAAGATTATTTTCGCATCTTATTTTCCTAAGCATTCAACTATGAATCAAACTTTTTCTTTACTTTAAGTCCAGTACTAGTTCTCTTTTCTCTTCCTCATTTCTTTTGCATCACATCTTAAATCCCAAGCTATTTTTTTTTGACTTTCAGTCTTGCATACAATTTCCATTTATCTATGCTGATCTTTTCCTGTGTGAAACTTTTCTGCCAGGAAAAGAAATGGCTTGAGATAAAATGGCTCTCTGTTTTTATAAGTGTTTCCAAGTCTTTTCATGCAATGTCTAGTGAACAAACAGGTGTGGTATCTTTTTTATCTATTTATCATAAATAACAGGAACTATGGAGATAAATGGGATGGTGGACGAATATATTAGGGAACGAGCCTAGAAAAAAAGTGTCAAATGCACTTAAACTCTAAGGGCCAACTAAGTTTCAGAAGATTTGTTTGAAAATTCAGTCACAACACCACATGCTAGCTAGGAACCAAGATTTCAAAGGGGGAATAGGCTAATAAGAACATCTTTCCCAAAGTACATAATAGGTAATTTATCAAATTTATAATCTGAAAAAACATTAAAACTAAAAGTAATTAAAAGTGATCATATGTGTAAGCAAGATAATACTTCAACACTGCACAAGGATAATTTTTCTAATAAAAGTTTAAGGTTTAAGGTTAGTTTTAGAATACATTATCACTACCAGAATAGACAAGCATTAAAATCTGACAAGATTTGAAAAATATTATCAGTCATTTTATCTTTTAGTTCAAATTATGATAAACAGAATAAGTGTTTAAAAAACAAGTGTTTAAAAGTAGATGAGGCAGTTTGCAATATTATTTAGTGGTTGTAGGGCTATTGAAGGGGGGACTTGATGACCTCAGAGTTCTTTTCCAACCTTAATGGTTCTATGATTCTAAGTGTTTTTTATATTAACAAATCAGAATGTTCTCAAGAGCAAATGTTGTGAAGACAGTCATAGATTCTACTACTGTCTGGTAGCTGCACAAGGAAGAAAGCAATGGAAGGATCACCTATAAATAAGCTAAAGCTAAGAATAATGTAAATGTTTAATTTACTTAGCAATAAGCAAGTAAACAATCCTTACTGTACAATATATAAGAAGCAACTGGGATCTCATATTGATTTAATAACAAAACCTTATTCAATTCCTTCTGTTATGTTTGTGAACGGTCTGAGAATTTTTAAAAAATATTTGAAGGAAGCAAGTATCTTCCCCTGTAATGACAAGGTCCTTCAATTTCCTCAAAATTACTTTAAAATTGCTCAGTACTAAAAACACATTTTCAAAGAACACTGTTCCTCTCCATTACACAGATGATGTGCTCAGACAAAACTCACAACCAACAATTTTACTTCAGGATATGATCTGCCATTGCAGCCAACTTGCAGAAAGATTAGTAATAACCTTTCTATTGAAAGAGAGAGCTCTGCCCTCCATGCAGCCGTGGTTTCTACAGAGCAAATTCCCGGCGCCCACAAAAAAGCAGATCCTGCTATCACCTACATGCAGCCACAAAAACACTGGAGCCTTTACAAAGGCAGAAGCAAGCACAGACTTGTGGTTTGGAAGAGTCAGCTAGAAGTGGGATGGAAAGATTGACCTTTTGGAGGCAACTATTAGATCAGTTTATCTGTATGCTAAATTACACCCTTCAGAGCTAAACCAGGAACTGTGTGGCGCTAGGTTTTTTTTAATGTAGCTCAGTGAACACTAACGGGAGTATGGCTATCAATCCCAGTCAGTCAGGATTTCACGTCTATACACTAGAGACATACAAATAAACAGTAATATAGACACCTAGGTGGCGGGGTTTGATTAATAGATTCATTATACAAAGAAGAAATATTCTTTCTTTTTCAATTAAAAAGTCTTATGCAAAAACAAACACATCCCTCAACTATCAGGTTAGTGGATTCCATGAATAGCAGGAGTACACCAATTTTCTAGACCATGGGAAGGAAGCATCAATATCTTCTATCACACCAAAGGAGATTCACGTTAAATAGTTACTACAGACAGCACATTTTAGTGAAGGAACTTGGGATTTCCCGACAGACAGGAGATGGCACTATCTCCCTAAGGACTCATTACTCCATTGGGAAATAGCCTGCATAAGTAACTAAGGCCCATACCACTTTAAAATTTAGGTTTCCACAGACCCTGTGATTTCCATTCTACCCATGGCTGGGAATGTAGAATGTCTATAGGCACTCATGGCAGCTGGACCTACAAGGTAAACAATGTAGTCATGAAATAAAAGAGCTCCACTTCATATGCAGACTGATCAGCCCTGATTCAAAGTTTCAGCTTTTATTATTGTTCAATTTCTGGATTTCCACTGAAGAGGGGTATATTCCAAAGACAAAAGTATGATGTATCATACAGGCATCTTTAGCAGCAAGAAAATGGCACTGAAGATAAATATTCAGAAGTAGCTTTTATACATATATATAGTGCTCAGGTTTGCCACTAGATCATGGAATGTTTTTCTCTCATCATTAAAGCTTTTGAAATACACTCTAAAGGAAAGAAAGCTGATCTACTTATAGATCAACAGAAGGCATGTGAAAAAGGTTGCTAACAATACTTTTTTTGCATATAAGTGAGAGCAATTGGCATCCCATCTGGAAAACTACACTACTCCGAGATAGAAAACTCTTGCCACTGGCAAGGTTTATGGTATTAATTTGTAATGGTGGATTTAGGGAAATGTACTAAACTAATGCTCATTTACTTGCATAATTATGTGTTTTCTACATAAAACGACAGGCTTTTACCTTGTCAATACTGGCACTGAGTTAATGGAAAACAGGACAAGGCGGGTGTGCAAGTATGCCAGCACCGATGAATGTCAAGCTCAGGTTACAGATTTGCTTCTTGCATTAACAACTGTACAATGTATCACCTAATGCATTACCCTTCAGACTCCTAAATCTGTTATTTTAAATATTTTCATTGCAGTTTAGCTTTGATTATTAATCTAAAAGGCAAAAAGTTAAACCGTATCTTATCTTCTTTGCCACTTGATATGTTAAACAGCCTTCATACCTTAAATCCACTTTAATAAGGCATGCAATTATTAAAGCATTACAGAATGGCCCCAGAGCACAAAAGCTCCATTAAATTTGCTTACATCTAATTACGTCTGCCTGAGGCAGGTGAGAAATTGACTCTGATAAGATCTTTCTTTTACCTGTAGCCAAAAAAATAAAAAGGAAAAATAACTCGGAGTGATTTTCTATCTAATTGCTATCTACAAGTATTTATGGTATTCGCTCTTCCAATGAATAGCCCACAAAGCACTCTTTGTGCACTAAGCAGTGCATTTTAAGTTTTTTTAAGACTGTAGAATACAAAAGACAAGCTTATCTTGCTGCAGGCATGACAGGTCATCAATGATGTCTATTTGGGAAACAGTTTTATCTATTATTTTAATAATATATTTTCTTTAAAAAAATTATTCTGATGTGAAGAAACACGTTACATATGCTTTGTGGACTTCATTTTTTTCTACATGCCAGTATAAGCAACAAACACATTCTATTTTATGAAAATATAACATAAATATATAAATATACTTTATATGGCCTGAAAACAATTATTTTAGAAACCTTTTTTTCCCCCAATTTAAAACCAAGTGTTTTGTAGTAGAAAACATGGTATTCAATTGCTATATATTTGTAACTGACCTCCCAAAATTCAGGAAAATGTGAATAAATTACAGTGCTTGTTACCTGCAAATGAATGAGGGCATGTGATATTTTTCTAATCATTCTAATCCTCCTCTCAGCCCTAGCAGATCTTACAGAACAACAGAGTAAGACCATCATAGTGACAATGTAAAATTAAATTAGAAACTATACCAGATAAAGAGGAAGAAATAAATAAAATTTTTAAAAATAATTAATTTTTAAAAATTAATTTAATCCATGCAGTCTAAAGGGATTACAACTCAAATCTTGGTTAACAATGAAGGAGAAATTACTTTATTCTAAAGCATTCTTTGAGAGAAAGAGAGATTAGGTATTTGATGGGAAACTTGCCCAGGTAAACCAGACACTGGACTTCTAATAAAAGATTATGCAACACTATTTCCAAATATACATTTTTAACCACTGATGCCACTTGTATGATACAATCCACTGTTCGCTACAGTGGACCACAAGTTTATAGTCAACTCCAAAAGAAAAGGTCCTTTGGTCAAATGTTATGCTTAAAACATATCTGCTACTCCGAAACAGAAAACTGCATAGGGGCCTGAAATGAATATATTGTATTATTAACATGTTTCTCATGTGCTCCTTAGGCTTTTACAGCACATCATTCCATAAGCCTGCCTAAAAACTTCCTTTGACCTTACCTTTACATTTAAGCAATAAACAGATAGGTTAACTTTCATATTGATTTGCTTCAAGTTCTATAACTTCATTTTATATACCTGATGATGAAAAGACGTTGATTTTCTGTTATTCTAAGCAACTACATTTTAAATATTAAAAAAAATTAGAGGCAATGATGAATTATTTCTGTTTGCTCTTATGATTTACCAACTCCAAGTCTGCTGTTGCAGAAAATATTTTGGCCTCATAATTATATCTTGTTTGATATTAACTTGATGTATTTCTATTAAAACTTTCACGGTTGCTTTATAATATTGTCTAGTCACAAGCCTGTATCATCTATAAATGACAATACTGTGAACTACTGAATTATATATGCATCTTTACTGCAAATTAAAACCAAGCCAGAACAAAAAAAATATGAGAGGAATTTAATGACTATGTTAGGAAGAACTGCTTTCCAGCTTTTCCATGTCCCCTTTAAGAATGAATCGCATCCTGTTAAATTAATTATTCAGACATCACTACTGGTATTGAGCCATTTTTTATAATTTTCTTGCTATTAACATTTCGTACCTTAAAACGTGCAACAAAGGTTCTGTTTTCCTCTGTTATATTATGGATTTGTCCATGGGAAATTTCAGTAGACAATACTGCTCAGAATCTGAATACATACCAAAAGCTGCCACTTTTATGATTATGGCTTGAACATTGGATGATATAATTTCCTTAAGCAGTATTTCCTGGTTCCTATGCCAGAGGTAAGCTAAAGGCTGAAGATTAAGCCTTCTGCACCTTAAAAACAAACAAAAAAATTGGATAAAGCCAGTATAATGCTTTTTCACAGTATTATTACTGTAAAATTAATGAAAATTTCTTTCTTTTCCTATCCTGAAATAATTCTCTTCTATAATTTCCACTACAACACTTTACTATTTCATTATAAACATTAAGTCTAATATATATTAAAAAGAAATAAACTTGTTCTAACTATGATTCATCTACATAAGACGCAACTCACTGAGCTAAACAGATCTGCACAGGAATTTAAGTTTTGTAATGAAAGCCATTACAAAATGTGTTCCTAAACCTTTTGGGATACAAAGCAATTAGCACCTTAGGAAGTCATCACTTTTGTGAACACAGCTAAGGACAAAGTTACTGCTCTGTGATAAACGTGGCACATGTCACTAGTACAATATGCTGAATTTGTTGCTGTGATTTGGATCAACACACAAGGAAAAGAATCATTCAGGAAAATGTATACAGCTTGTGATACAAATTAACAACTTTTACCATAAAGTTAATAATTTGTTTTCATACATATCATATATAGACAGCATTTGATACACAGCTTTGATTGTTTATCAAAATAGAGAATCACTAATTTGCATTGTTGATAGGTAACATGTCTGTAAATTGTCAAGAACCATCAGTTGGTGATTAAATGTGTAAGGTCTCTGAAAAACTTAAGCATTTAACTATGGGACTAGTTCAGAGTCCTTAAGATTTACATTTATTTGTGAATTATCATGTTTTTCCTAATACATGATCTTTCTCTCATATATGGGCATTTCTCCCTATGTCAGATAGACCCACTAGTATGATTAGGAAGACTATATAGTCAAATGCATGTTTAATGTTGACATGTAAATGCATAGTTAGCACTCATATGATCAGACTGGTTTTCTTATTACTTTGATATGCTTTAACAGAGCACTAAGTTTTGTAATAGAACTATTTAGCAGCTCTGAATGTAAAGTAGTTACTTACATGTGTAAATTCAGCTAAAAATTTAGCTGAATTAATTGGGATGGCTCATATGAAACAACCTTATTGCAAGGGCTAAATCTACAGATCAATGTGAAGTATTTTACTTTACAAGCTCGGAAATAATCATGCCTGTTTGAAATACTATGATTTCCTGTCAATCTCTTAGCTGTGGTAAAGACGTAAAACAATCAGCAAAAGCAATCCTTTTTTTATCCTACTAACATGTGAGGCAATTATTAAAATTTTTAAGTATAAAGGAAAAGAAAAAGGAGTTATTTCTGACTGCAATTTATCTATGTAAACAGTAAAGAAAACAAATGTGCTCTGTAACTTGCTGATGTGAGCTGAGTTGGCATAGCATTAATTTCACCATTCTTACAGCTCATAAAGGATTCCAGATACTTGCTTTCATCATCCAGAAATCATTAATGAAATCATTAAACTATAATTAATTTTTAACACAAGGTGGTTTTGGATTTCATCAGATATACACAGTGAAAAGCTTTTTTTAGGATCAAATATTGGACTACATAACAGACACAACTACTATTCCATAATGCTCTTTTTAAATTAAGACTCCTAAAAAACCCCCACGATTTATATAGACCTTTGCACACAATAGGAATGACAAATGGAAGCTCGCGATTAATAATAACAAATTTTAGATTTAAGGAATTAAGGGAAGATGTGCTTAGAAAGATTCTCTTCTGTCTAATTCCTTATAACAAGTCACAGTATGTTCCTCTATATCAAAACACTAGTGAAAAACAGAGGGACTTGACCACAACATTGTAGTTATTAGAACTGAGCGAGCTCCCTGTTGAAATCAAAGAACTGAACATACTCAACTATTTTCATACCAAATCTCTGAATATTTTCAAGAGATGAAGAGAGATCTGAAGACCAGTAAAAGAAACTGGTATAGTTTCTACTAGATTTTTACTAATGAACACATGGTTTCAGGGGGGAAAAAAAAGGAAGAAAAATAAAAGAAAATAAGATATACCTATATTAATGAATAGAATGCATTTGGTATCAGAGAAAATGAGAAATCAGGCGACTGCCTCTGGTTTAAATTTGAGTTAGAAAACAGACAAGTACTCTCCAGAATGTGTATTCTGAAAAGGATTAGTACTTTCTTACACATCTTCCACTCGAACTCTCTGGTAGTCAGAAAGAATGGCTCCCACAGATACGCCCTCTACTCCTTCTTTGTCCTGAAAAAAGACATGGAATATCAATGATACAGTATATAATGTTTTAAGCTGCAGAGACTCAATATCTCTACTTGCAGAATCAACCAAGAATAATTATTTTTTCTGTGTCCAGTATATGGAACAGAATAGGCTGAAATGCAGTTCTGCCACGGAAAGAAGCAGCTCAGCTGACCTACTACATGGTTATTACTGAAAAGTAACCAAGGTAACTGAAAAGTATCAGATGTAACAGATTATCCTGAGGTTTTCCAGACATCCCGAAAAATCCTTCCAGCTTTTGCCTATGAGTGACAGGCTAGCTAGTCCACCTACAAATAAATATCAGCAACATACATTACACAATTAAATTGTTAGCATTTTCCACGTACACAGCACAAGAGAGTGTAAGATTACTCTTTTTATCTTAACACCAGAACAAGAAAACTCATGGGAAACTTACTCAACATCATCTTTTAAAAATTCTGCTATAAAAAAAAGGTTTTCCAAGACACATTTTCTCTGTTTCATTTACATTACCTAAGCCAAGAAATGACACTTTATTTTTTCTTGTAAACCCACTGAGAATGTCACATTTCTTAATGTACATAGTTCTAATATTTTGTGAGATCTTGCATTTTAAAATTGCTTGAGTCCTAATCAACATGCTGAACTTTCTTTTTCTATACTTTGGAAAAAGTTGTTTTCCTCTTTTAATCAAGGTCGAACATAACCACACACCATGATTTACTTTCTGGACCTGTTCCAAATCCTGTGAAGAAGTTAGCAGCAAGATTTGACAACAAAATTTTCAGTTATATACCTGTTGATGTGTCCTGTCCCTGCCTTTTTCTTTTGGCCTACTCTATGATCTCAGAAGTCCTGCTAAGCCTTGGCCAAGCAAGCTGAGCAGTGAAGTGCCCCTTGACTGTATCAGCTGGATGGTGAAGCATTGCTGACTGCACCAGGAGTATTTGCCTGGTCAAAACAATCCTGACAATCTAAAAAATACATCACTATTTAAATTATGTACTTCCCCATGTCATTACTGGATAGATCCATTAATATGAAGCTTAATGCCAAATCAAACAGTGTTCAGGTCGATGTTTCTCACATATCCAGAAGTAGTAGGACTGAAAAAAATTGTTTTATCTTTCACTTTATCCAATGACGGATCCAATAATTATTATCATTATTATTATTATTATCATTACTACTATTATCCATATAATATTATTTCCGCTTCCCTTTGAGCTTTCAGTGCAATGTTTCAAAGCTCTTTTTTTAGAATAAAGGTAAATTAGTGATACTTCAAGTTACTCAACTCACCCATCTAAAATAACATTGCTTAAAAAGTTAACACAGTTCTACAAGCAAAGTTTTCTTTAAATAAATTTGATGAACTGATTCATGAAACCTTCTTGAATCTTCAAGTATTTCTAAAGTGTATTCTCTGTACTCCTCTATTCCATGCTATTTTGATATGCAGTTTACCTGTACTGCTAAAACTGTGCTTAAGTTGCAGTCTTTAACATTCTTTTTAAAATGGTTAGTAAGCTGTGTAACAGTCTTGGAAAACATGACTGATGTTAACAAGATAAATATTGTTTGTTTTTATTTTTATGTAAAAATAACAACCCCAGCAATTCCTTCAGAATGTTCTCTGTCACAATGTGCAGACATCAACCAATATGCCCAAAAATATTACCTATATTTTTGCTTATGTTATTAATTCATCACAGTTCTAAGTTACCAGAGGCAAAGTATGCCATCAGCTAAGTTCAGTAAGTAATGTTTTTGAAGTGTCTGTACAAACAAATAGAAGGGTATACAACTGCTGTCTCACAAGTAGATGAATCTCTGTGGCCACATAAATCCGTAGATAATATGCAGTTTTCCACTTTCCTTTATTACAGAATTGTTGAAGGGTTGAGTGTAATTGTAAATGTTCAAAGGCCCATACAACTTGGCCTTGAACATTTCCAGTGATAGGGCATCCACAACTTTTCTGAGCAACCCGTTTAATAATACATGCATTTCTCTTACCTCATCAAAACAAATGAGATGATGTTTATCATTCATATCATAATATTTATTATAATGCATGGCAGATGTTAGGTACCACAATATTTTCATTATATATATTTGCACTATGTATACTCTTCTTTCTCTAACAATGGGAAATGAATAGGTGGATGAGAGATACTACAGAGTAATTATATCACAAACTTCAAAAGAAAGATGGTACCCTCAAATATGGAGTGAAATCTTATTTCCCAAATAGACAGATTTACAGAATCTCCTGTTCATGCATGAAGATGGCGACTGACTTGCCCAATACACCTTTAACAAGCTCAGAGAGCCATAAAAATATTTTTTATTCATTCTGTTTTTCAAGTTCTGACAAAATATATGCATCAGAAAACTCCCTTAAATTAAAAGTTAATGGAAGTAGAGACTTAAATGTTCTGTTCTTATACAAACACAGTACTTCTATACCAAAATGATCTATTGCACAAACCTACTTGTTTGGGATTTAAAAAATTCTAGTCATGGGTCCCAGGAAATTTCATAACCATCCTATGATCATGGAATTTTAAAATCCACAGGTCACAGAACGTATAAATGACTATTGAAACAATGGCCCAAACTTGAAACTAATGCATCAAGAAGATTTCTCATAGGTTTTGTTCTGAGGTTGTTTGGGTGTTTTTTACTATACACATCTGTAACACATTGGATTGTGCATGATTATGAATGCATATATATGTAGGTACACGCGAAAACACAAATATGTACACGTGTATGCAATATATCTTGACGTTAGTAATGCAAAAACAAGGCTATTATTGGCTGCTTGCTTACAACTTATGTTAAATCTGATTTAAACAAAAACATAGGAGATTGTCTGCACTTATTCTGGTTTATTTCCTTTGTTAATACGTAAATTTTAATTGTCTTTTGAAATGGCAGCATATCATGTCATTTTGCAGTTGCGGTTAGCATTCATGTTTAAAAAATTCTCATGGGTATTTATTTATTGCCATCTCTTTTCATTCAGTTCTTCTCATGGTAAACAGCAAATATAAACTTTCATCACTGTCTAGACAGTAGCTTCCATGAGGAGAAACACCAGTATACTTAATATATGCTTCAAAATGGGAGAACTAGTTAATATACTTAAATTCAGTGAAATGGAATGAATTCAATCCCCCTATTTTGTCCAGTTTAACAAATGAGGGGTGGAGTGGCACAAATTCAAGAAATAAGAGGATTTGAAAGGAAGAAGGATGGGGCATGAGGTAGAACAGAAAAAAACCTGTGTTCTAATAACCTTCTAAACTCCTCAACTGGACAAAGCTTACATAAAGCCTTGTCCCACAGTATATTCAGCTCAGCAGTTGAAGCATGCAAAGAGTACTAACTAAAAGCTACTGCTTCCCTAGACTTATTCTTTGGCATTGAAAGAGTTATTGGACACCTTGCAAACAGACAGCATTTTGTTTGACTAAGAGTTGATCATGGTTAGCAGAGAATCCATCCCAGAATCAATAGCACCGTCACTTTTAATCTGGAATCTGATCAGGTTTGGTACCATTAAAACCATGTTCACAAAACTGCACTCGGCAAGAGTAAACCAAGCTGACATCTGCAGGTAAGTATCAGGGATCTACGCAGAACTCAAAAGCTGAGGAAGTCAATTTGGGAATATTCAGAAGGAAAGATGTTACATGCTGTATCATATAAAAAGTAACAGATAACAGAAAAAACATCTGAGGAAAGTTAATATGAAAAGGTGGTTTTTTCTTAGGTTGAGTAGATTTTTTAATTATTATTTTTAAAAGCATCATATATAGTTAATTTAAGAGATTATTCACCTATATTAAACTTTACTAATATGTTTCTAGTGCAATTGTCTAAAGTAAAAATAAACTGCTCTCTGGAATATTTGGATAATTCAGAAAGCACTTATACTCAGTACAATATCCTCTGTCACAAAGTATTACAATGCAAAACATGCAATGTGCATATGAATCCAGATGTCAAACACAAATGTACACAGATGCTAAAAAAGTTTTATTTTCCATATGACATTTTAGAACTTATTTTTCCCCTTTAGAGCTACGAAAAATACTCATTTCAAAAGGCAGGTAGAAAAATAAACTTTTAAAAAGCAACTAAATAAGACAATTTTAGTAGGGCTTTCTTTATGTACCTAAGATTATTATTAGCTATATTTTAACAGTAAGTGAAATTACACAATTATAACTGTGTATGGCTCCATTGCCTATCAGGAAATACTATAAAAAATTTAACAGTTTTGTGAAAGCTCCAAAACATCACTGCTGTTTTTAAGGCGCCTCTGTTACATCCATGTACAATTCTAACATAAAGTGAAAGATAAACAGATTAATTTACACTAGCACACTGTTATTTTCATTTTGCTTCTTTTTTTTTCAATTAATGATTGTAACAGTAATCTGAGGAAATAGCATATGTACTAATGCTACAAATGCATTGTAGCATTAGTACTGGCAGTATTCTACTAGTAAGTAAAAAATTTAAGGCAGTGGTATCAGTATAGAGGTTTTCTGTAGTTTCATATTTTAATGTCTTTACCTGACCCTTTCAGAGTTCAGCAAAAAGAAAATTAGTGCTAATGCTTTCAATTTAATTAGTATATTACATGCACTGTAACTATTAGTGGAAAATGTTATATTAATGAATGTAAAAGTTAGCTGTAAATTACCTCAGAGTTATTATCAATTTCCCAAGTTACTGCTCCTTAAGATAACCCTCTCCCTATGGTCCTTCCGGTAATTTTTCTTTGCCTGATAAACATGATGATTAAACAGCACACAGTGCAAACCTTTGATACTTTTTAAATTAAATCCATGCCCAGCCTAAGGGCTGTGTCTGATTTCAACTAAATGTGTCAGTTAATCAGATAAAAAATTATCAGCAACTCAAAGAAACAGCAGCCTTAGGCTTCATCAGTGCCAGAGAAAGCTGAACAAAATAAGACATACAGACAATATCACATTATGAGTAAAGGTTACTGCTAAGCATATCACCCCACAGCACTATTCACCACTATAATAATGTCTATCTTAAATGAAATATTGCATGCAACAGCCAAAATATTAACAAAGAAAAATGAAGTGTTAGACCTGTGCCTATGTCTATTCATGTGTATTGAAAGAAATTTTGAGCACTGCCATTCAGAAAAATGCAGAATATCCCTAAAAATTTACATTGGAGAACAGATCTTTGTAAGAAAAAGAAGTATAAACAGCTGAAGAATGGTTAAACTACATTCAATTTTTTACATGTGCTTCACAGCTTTGCCACAAGAGTTCAGTTTTTACAACCCAGATATAAAATACAGTCTCTAAATGAAATTTGCTTTCCAATGAATATCCTTCTTAAAGCTTGTATGAATAACTGAAAACCATTATCCATACTTAAATTAATGTTTAAGGTTATTTGTGCCTACATAGCGATTACCATACAGCTGCAAAACTTCAAATTAAGCACAATATATTTGCAGGGGGGTGACTGACAATATATACCTTAGTAACAGGACTTTTAGGCTTCTACCATTATTTGAGTGGAAAACTCTTAAATATGAGCTTTGCCTTGTAATTTCTGAGTCATTCTAAGATCATTGATTATAGTGATTCCAAACAGAGTATGTGATTTTTTTCTAAGCTTTGATATGTCTGTCTGATACAGCTGCAAGTAATCAAAGACAGTATGGAAATATTCCTGATACATAATGATATAATAACTCTATGTCGAATTGAAAACCCACTATTTGGTAAGAATCTGAAGACTAGCTACAAATCACACAGATCATCTTAGTGATTGCAGATCACTATACATCATCTGGGACTTTCTTGTCTTCCACACAGGGACCTCAAAGCACATATATCTCATGCCTTCATTCCTTAGGAAGAAGTAGCTCCAAAACCAGGTGGGAATTAACATAATGTGGATTTACATGAAATCCCTGTGTGAATGTTCTCATTATTAAGTTCAGAAGTCTTCAGTGGCCTTACCTCAACTTGCTTTAGAAGTAAATTACTGAATAATGGTATCTATACAAGGCAATAATACTATGCAACCAATCTACTTTAAGAGCTAATTAGATACACTTTTACAAATGCCCTTCACAGGACACAGGCACTCTACCACCCACCTTTAAGCAAAACTGATGGCCTAACTTCCAGAGTTTTACAAATGCAATTACTGAAACACTGCACACCCACCACACACACCCACCCACCATCTATTAATTCAGTATAGGGGTGCCTTCAGTGTCTGGCTGCAATCTCACAATAACCACATTTAATTAGGACATGCTCTTCCTACCCAGAAGTGCCAAATGTTCAGGGTGATGGTGCAGGCATACATTTGTTTACACATAATCACATACACACACCACAGCAAAGGAAAAAGGAAGGAGAGCAAAAGAGACAGAAATACCACCCTCCAAGTCTAATATCAAACAGAAGTGTATTGAAAAGGCTAGAATTACATTCTAAACAAGAGAAATGGAAAACCTGGAAAAATCTTCCACTATAGCCACATATCACAACATAAATGCAAATTTTCCTGATATACTGATTCTCCATTTAGCTGCATTTACAAAGTGAATGATTAGTCTTATTAATTAGAAATCATTCATTAATGAATTCATTCTTTTTTTTATATATTAACTATTTTCACAGAATTCAATAAACTTGCTAGGTCACTTTAGATCCCACACCATTTCACTTTTTTTTTCTAAATTATTTAATTTAGATTAATTGATTTATTTTTGCAATTAAAAAAGTGTCATACTAAATCCATTAGGCATTTGGTAAAATCTAATATAGTTAGACATATTTATCAAAAAACATAGAATACTAAAATAAAAATTAACAGACATCCACTATTTTAAAGGCTATTTTAAAGAGTTTTCTACAGAACTGGCCTTTTTTCTTTAAACCTATTAACTGAGTAACTGTTAACTGAGGCCTACATTCCAGCCACAGGTCTACAAAGACTTTGACAATGAAGCAAAAGTCTCCAACTGAACAAATTTTTTTTTTTTTTAATTGCATTTTGTGCAGAGAATTGGTTTCAAATAAATGTCTGCTTCACCTTTGGGACTTCCAACTCTTAAATATTCAAATAATTACAGAGCAAACTTGCCTGCAGACACTCCTTTCAGGAAATCTTATTTACAAAATCACACCTCCACAAAAACTGATTATTTAATTTAATAGCCAAAATTAACCTGAACAGTCAACTCCAGATTGAATAAATGACATTACAAAAGAACAACAAGATGCCAGTGAACAACTACAAAACAGCCAAGTAATCATGCATGTTTCTGTTATGATGCTACACTGAATATTTTAAGTGCTGGTGATTTTATGTTTAACTATATTGCAATCAAGAACAGTTATACTCATTCAGAATTGGTAGTTAAAATCTGTGATTGGACTTAAAAGCTAGGATTTTAACCTACCAACATGTATAAATGCTTCAGAATGAAAAAAAAATAGTATTTGTGTTATGAAGGCAGGTACTGGCCTATACTATTATGTCACAAATCAATGTCTTGCTGAAGATAAACCACTTACTAAATCAAGAGAAGGGTCAAAGGAATATTAGTTTTGTATGTTTCTAGTTAAGAGAAGTTTCATGGTTTAGATAATGAAACTCAGTTCACTTGCATTATACTTTGACCTCAGGCAGAATTTAATTTTTGGATTTTTTAAATAGTATCTTTAACAAACTGTAAGAGCCAAAAGCCAGATGTAACCTAAATTTTTGAATATACACACAAGGTCTTTTTCCCTTGCTTTGACCACAGGGCCTCCAGGCAGACCAACTTCTAGATGCTAATGGCAAGGTACCCCTCCACAATGAAGACCAACAAGACATGGATCCAGTACAGCACCTACAAAACTGAACAGACTCTCTTGCTCTGGTTATCTGAGGTGTACACCATGGTTTGGGTCATTCAAGTCATTAACAGACTTCCACTAAGGAAAGTTACTCTAGGAAAATCCCATACAAGAATTGTCTAGTCTCATTTGTTTCTATATGAGTATTGTCAAAGCAGTGTTATTTAATGAAGTATTTCAGAACACATGCTGGCAAATACTGAGGCATGCAAGTAACTCAATTCTTGTTAGTAATTCTGTGAGCAAACAGACCTTTTTGAGAAAGTAAAGCTGTAGGCATGACATGATACATTTTCCTTTTTTAGTTTTTTTACCACATGCAACAGCACAAGGCTTAGAACTATGGAAGAAAAACATGTCTTAAATGAAAATGAGCTATTTTGTCCATTAGAACCAAATCTTTTTCTCTCCTTATGTTTTCTTGCAAACAAATTTGAAAAAAAATTATTTTTAATTCTCAAAATTTAACTCTTAGATGTCACAATGTGAGAGCAAAGTACTTGCTTGCTTATTTTTACACATTCTAAATCATGTAAGAATTTCCAGTTAAATAAGTCAATTTCACTTACACTAACAATTCTGATAAGTAGATATGTTTATATACATTTAGATAATTCATTCTCCCATATACTACATCTTTCAAAACTGCATTTCATAGCTTTGAAATCTGTATAATGTGCACTGATATACACACACGCTCACTCTCACACATACATGCATTCTCATATGGCCAGTGAATTCCACTTACTTTAAAAGGAAAAATACTTTCAAAAGGGAAGTTTGCTTACACTCTTCTAATGACTTCAACTCCAAAGAGCTGTAGAAACCTTTACAATTTAGAGAATATCTTTTCATAGTACTGAATGTTCAGCCTTTGCAATGTCCAGTTAATAAATAAATCAAAAGAACTCCTCAAAGTATTTATAAATCAGACTCTCCACCAATATTTTACTGTCAAATTAAGCTTTTCAGCAACTAGCCTCGTACAAATAACACCTGCAGCATACTGTGCTGGAGTAATATATCACATTCCATAAGAAAAAGTAAATTTTCATTTAAGATTGATCAAGATATAAAATTATTCAATGTAATATTTGAACAAGTCATACAAACACTGTCCAAAATGTTCATTACCACTCACCTGAAATATCAATGACATTCAGTAATCTGAAAAACTTGAATAAAAAATATGTATTATAACAGGCATGAAAAACAAAGTTTCAACCTAGAAGTTCCTTGATGAAAAAGCAGACATTTTATCAGTAAGTCTGCATATTTTTAACTTAGACCCTTACAAACAGCTAATTCACATCGACCTGTACGCTGAGTCATGTCTAACATGAACATACTTTATAACTAATTTATCATGTGAAGATGCAAAATATTTGTAGTCATTCCTGAACTGTCACAAAACATATAACACTGAAGTACATGTAGAGTAATTAAGTGAATAATGAATTCAAAAATTTTAACTGTTGACAGACAAATTAAAAACCCTGAGGCTTTCACAGGTTTTTTAGTTTAAAATGGTATCTTCTCTCAAAGTGCCAAAGTCTTTTTTTAATATAGAACAAGTATTACAGCAAATATTATTATAGTGACATGAGTTATTGGAATGTGAAATTACCTGATAATGAATGTATGAGAAGAAAGGCATGGTTCAGGAAGTAAGATTTACTACATTTCATTTGGTATTACTCTAATGGGAAACTGTAGGCCACTATGGTCAAACAAATATCAATTGGCAAGAAAGGTGCCATTTTCACCTGAAAATTTACTGCAAGAAACAATGTCACTTGTTCTGCTGTATGTGCACATTTGTTGGTAAATCGTGCCCCTCTAAAAATTTCTTCAGAATTTCATACACACATTTTCAAACCACTAAATCATTATGCTGCTATTACTTTGATGAGCAGATAATCCTGGCATGGACTGTGAGTACACAAAAAACTCACACAAGACCTCTAATAAATACTGCAAATTTTAATTTTTCCCAATGACAACATGTTTTAGACAAACTCTCTCAGAAATATTCTTATTATCTGCACTGCCAATAGTCCTCTCTTCTGATCTTATAATCACTCCTCCTTACATAAAAGCAGAACACAGGATGTTCAAAAACTGGAGGAAAACAGTCTATTGAAAACACAAGTCTGTTGAAAACACAAGTCCAAAAGAAAAGCCTCTTTCTTTTTGTACTTGGAACAGAAACCTTATGAACCCTCCTTTAATCTTGACCAACTTTTTTGTTACTTCTCCAAAAGTCACCAGGGTTTGGAAATTATTTAAAACTGTTAGGAATCTCAACAGTGCAATACCTGATATTAGTTTCATCAAATTAAGTTGGTATGGTAAGGCTCTTTATCTTTCTTTTGCCTAAATAACACTGATTCTAGAAATCATATGAAAAAGAAAACAGTGAATAAAACTGAATTTAATGAAAGTATACTCATGATTTTCAATTTTTCTATAGCCTTTACAAATTTAAAGCAATCCTGATAAAATATTCTTTAAAACCCAACCCCCTCACTTTCTACATTGATATACATTTTTGTCTAATTTTTGGAAGTAATCCATTTTAAATTTAAGTATTGACAAAATAATTACTGTTTCAGCACTACAGTGTCTATACTGAACTTCCCCTAATAAGAATTCACTGAGGATTTAAACTTCTTGAGCAAAACAAAGAGAATTCTGCACATACATAGTATTATTTTATGCTACTCATCTATTACATCATTTACTTATATTGACGAAAAAAATGCAACTTTCAATAACGTCTTTCCCAGATTTCAGAGAAGCACAAAATGCCACACTATGACTTTCAGGTTTGATTCTCTTATAAAGTGCATTTGTTTGGATATTTTTCCATCACTGGCTTTTTGTGTTTGAAAAAAAGACAAGGTCACCTAGCATTACTAAAATGATAGCAATGATGCCAAGTCTTAAGAGAAACATTCCAAAACAATATCAAGTTATGCTGAAAAATATATCAGTATACACTGAGCATAAGGTATAAAATGGGAATTTGGAGGCAATGTGGACCTACTGTACTGAGTGTAACAGTCTTGCAGGATACATAAGATGCTCCTTAATATTTTTAGTACCAGAACAAAACATTTTGAATCAAGATAAAATCACTACATCATCAGTGTTAATATCACTCCGTGAAAAATAATATCATATGACTAGAACAGACCATCCCTTTAGGGAAAAATATATTGTTCAAGTGGATTGTTCTTTTAGTAGTGTAATGGAAAGGCATTCCACCTAGTCCCAGAAGAAAAATCAAAATATGCATTTAAATGAAAACACTATGCAATTGATAGGACAAAAGAAACCCCTCAGAACTGTAAAGAGCTACATGTATATACACACACACATGTAAGCACAGGAAGTTATATATACGAAATTCTACTTATACATATTTATTTAATTTTATACATATATATTTATGCATATAATTTTAAATTTTAAAAGCTAAGTTTCTAGCTCTAGGCTTATCTCGCAAATATCAAGATGCAGTCACATCACATATTCTGGTTTTGGTCACAATTTCAAATAATATATACAACTCAGCTCTATGCAAGAAGTTGTGAGTATTCTTTTTTAATTTTCTGCACATTTTGTGCCAGACCATATTCTAAACAGCTTTTACAAAGTGATAATGTTTCACTGACAGTGTTTTGTGTACTTCACATAAAATTAAATCTCAGACAAACCTTGAGAAAAAGAAAGCAGAAAGCTAAGCAATACAGCATGTTGCTCTTTTTGACCCACAAACGATTATCAGTTATTTTAGAAGTTATGACAGTTTTCTCAAGTCCTTAAGGAGTCTGACACCATTGGTATAGCTTTTAACACTGCATTTATGTTTATATCACAATACAATAAAACAGCAGGAATACTGTTCAAATTACTTGGGTATGGGATGGTTTATTGAAAATAACAGTATTACCATAACATTAAAAAAATTCTTTGAATGTGCTAAGTAATCACTGCTATCCATGCTGCATGTGAATTATGGGATAAATTTTGGAAGGCATCACCAATTGCAAAGACTACTAGGTCTATCTCTCTGATGGAGGACTCTATGCATAAACAATAAATCCTAATCAAACTGAATAACCAGTAGTTTGTCAATACTTGAAAAATTGTTGTGAAACCAGTGTTATGCAAATTATTTGTTTTTACAATACAGAAGACTTCATCATTAGAGCTAATATTTACTGTTCTTTATCAGGTAAAAACAAAGAGCGGAATGTAAACAACACAACCACTCTTCTCTCCATCCTTTCCCTGCAGATTACTACATAAACCACAGTACCAATGCACAGTACTTAATTTACCTAACTGTATTAGTAATGATTTTATCATGATTTTTTCAAAATATTTAGAGCTGCATTTTCTTATACTAAGCCTTCATTTACTCCTTGGTTAATCAAGCTCAATTCAACATCACTTGGATTTTTATAAGAAAGGAAAAGAGAGTTAATTTTTTTAAATGTCTTGATATTTCATAGTACTTAATGCTAGAAATACAAGGCTAAATAATGTTAACCCTCTCAGACAAATTTGAAACCAGCTACATTCAAACTTGGACAAACTTATTCACCATTTCCTAATCAAGAACTTCCATTATTTTCAATGACAAAGAACAGTTCAGCAACATTGGTAAACAGTGATAAGGTTTTGGAGAATCACTACCACTACCAACCCAGCCCCTCATATCAGAGAAACCTCACTTAATGAGATGCCTTGTAAAGGTTTCAAAAAGAGAAATTTGATCTGATTTTGTATTCAGTATCACAGGCAATCACACAACGAGTACAAACTTGGCAGATAATACAGTAATAATAAAAATCCATTTTCTATTGAAAGAGGATTCCTATCCATAGACACTTCTAACCCTTCTGCCTAAGAGACTTTGCAAGTGCCCTATTAGAAAGATTAAATGGATGCTTAGGAAAATTCATCGAACATAGCACATACTGCAATTATGCCCAATGCATAAAGAAACAAGCCCCAAAAGACAATTTCTAAAACTAGACATAGTTAGATTTATATATAATTATATATAGTGACATGTAATCACCATATACAATTTGAAAAAAAAATAGAACAAGATATTAATCCATACAAGATATTAATCCATTGTAAAAGACTGCAGCAAATGAAAACAAATTAAAAGAGAAGGGCCTACTGTTTTAAATTATGTTCACTTTTAAGTTTATACAGAATATCTATTTCAAAGCAAATATTCCAACTCCTAATGATCTGCCTTCATGAAGTGTACATGCCTGGAACAATGACAGCTAAGAAATACTTTGCAACTTCTGCTGAGACTTGAAACTCAGTCTGAATTTTACTTGAAGAGAAACCTATATAAATTGCAACACAGGCAACCACTAACTGATATGACTGCTGTTTCTTTTTCCTTTGTGGGTTTTTTTTTCCCCTTTAATCTCTTATGCAGTCTTCTCTCCTTTTGCATAGAAATGGAATAAAAAAGTACTTGAGTACTTCAAGAAAACCAAGTTTCAACAACGAAGAGGCAGGAATATCCATGCATTTTTTCATAGTTTGCCCTGCATTTTCAATAGCTTTCAACAGTATGCAATTTTATTTCTAATAAATATAATTTAAAATACAGTATAAAAAATTGACTTTTAAATTTCTTGCAATTATGGAAAAGGCATTTACTCAACAAAAGCTCTCAGTCAAACTCCTACGTTGTTTACTGCTTTTTCAATGGCAATTTTTAGGTATTTCTGTTCAGAAAGGGACCATTCTGAAATCTAATCAACTGGAATGATACAGACACAAAACACTACTTGGTAATCTCCACATTTGAGTCCAATACCCACAAATCAGTCTGTAAAACAGTCACAAACACTAGATATCATCCTCCTCTCTATCATACTTAATGTATATTAAAATGCAGTATTTTAAGGCACCAAATTTTTACCATAAAGTCTTCCTATTCTGAGCAGTTTACTAAAGATACAATCAGAAATAGCCTTTTTTTTTTTTTTTTCTACAAATTTAGGCATATTCACAGAAACTACAGAACACCTGGGGGGAAAAAAATCGTGTCTTCAAGCATCTAACAATTAGTGAGGTATTTTTTTAAGAGGGTACCTCAACACAGCTGTTATTCATGCACTTGGAAAGGACTCACCTTGGCCTCCTGTCTTCATTATGTGGTTATACTCAAAAAAAGCCAGCTCCTCTACAAACTGATGAGGAAATTAAAGGCCCCCTGTAATACCTGCTAAAAGAGCATCTAAGCTCTACTTTAAGCACAATGGCAAGCATGGCCACGGATTAACATCCCAGCCTCTCTGAGAACCACTGGCACTGTTCTTGTGTGAGAGCAGGGAACAGAGTACTTTGTATCTTCCATCAGTCTTGATGCACACAGGAAGGAATCTCCTTTTACTTTTGATTACCAGTAGACACATTCAAGCTCAGTGCACAATCCACGCCTAATCCCCTGTCTTTCCAGTATAGTAACAAATACATACTCTACTATAATTGAGAATGCAATGTGATTTCATTATCAATACATACTCTACTATTATTGATAATGCAACAGAGATGTGCTCAAGTTATACAATAATAATACAAACTGTTATAAGTAAGAAATTTGAAAAAGACTTGTAATGTAAACGCTTAAGAACAAATACAAGTAGAATTCCAAAATGTGCAATTAATCACTGCACTTTTGCCTTCTACTTCCAGCAGGCTACCTCAGCTATCAACACTACCTTAAAACATTGCTGTACAATACATGATGCAAAGATGAGAAAATATAGTAGCTTCACTTATAAGAAATCTTGGCTTGTTTCAAATTAGGGGCAAGAACACAAATAAAGCTAATAGGCAGAAGAAGATGATGTTATCATTTTATGATTCTGTGATTATCATTATTACTTGGTGATAGTAACACAGTAGCACTTCAAGGCCAAAATGCACCTGAGATTTTCCAACACAATAGTTTTTCATTAGAAATGGTAGTACATTAAAGCCTAAGTGTTCTATAAGAAGCAGTTGGTTTTGGCCAGTTCCCAGTTAAGACAGCAAATTTCTTGCCAGGTTGCTGTCAGTTTACTTAACTCTGGCTCCACCAGAGTCTGCATTTGTATGGTCCGCAGCCTGTAATACAGTTCCCCAGGCAAAATGTTGTGAACTTAGGAAAAGACTTTCCCTATCTGTTTGGTCCCAAACTGACAACATGGTTCTACCTGTCCAGCCTGAAGACAGGATTCAGAGAGTAGCACAAAACACCCAAAGCCATTTTCTCAAAGAATTACCTGTTCAAGTTCAGGAAGACAGAAAAAAATGCTAATTTTCTGATTTCATTTGTCTCACAGGAAATTTCTGTATCTGATTTTTCTCCATTCTCACCAAAAGTCTTTGGAAATCTTTTTCCTACATAATGGAGATTCTGCACTTTAATCAGTTAACTGCAAACCAGTTTCACAACAAAGCATTAATATGAAACTTTCTACAAAAATGCTTGGCCAATACCTGAAAACCTCATTAAGGTTTTACATTTAAAAATGACATTTGAGATGGTCTATTCTCACACAAGCATTCTAGGCAAAACTGATCCAACTTTTCCATTTTAAACAGGCTTGATGCTTCTGAAACAAAATACAATACTTATACCATAAACAAGACAAGTATGAACCAGGTACTAAGACATCACATTCATGTAAAGTCTAACCTACCCTAAACCCAGGTAAAGGTGTAAGTGGAAAGCCTTCAGGAACTGCCAATATACGGAAGCAACACCACCCCAATCTGGGTTGACAAGATCACACTTTAGGCGATATTACTACAAGGTAGAGGGAATTTGTGTAGCAGAGAGAAAGGGCAGCTTGAGGATCTTCCTTGAAGAGGAAATGTAAAAGGATTTTTAGAAGGAGATTGGAAGCAACAAAAACGAAAGGCAGATAATAATGTGCCAAAGACATGGAAGGAAAAGAAACCAAAAATATCAACAGAGAAATAGCAAAATCAAAAGAGAAATACATAGCAAAGTAAGACTTCACAGGATTTTTCTATCAAGGAGCAACAATTAAAAATTTAGAGAAGAAAACACCTTGTAGGAAATATTAATATAAAAAATTAATGGAATTCCCCAAATATTTGATGTTATCCTAAAATCTGCTCCATCTTGCTTTATTTTATTAGCTTGCATAAATTGGAAATGTAATTTCAATCTTCTGAAGTTCTGACATTCTACAGAGCTGTAGCATCAACTTACTCTGAGAGTGGCAGTCCCCTTAAAATCTGAAAGTAAATGTGTGTCTAAATATGGGAGAGAGGAGTATTTATTTTTATTTCTTCCAATTGGGTGAAAGTCAGGCTTCCTTTTCTCCTGGAAGACATGTACTTAGTCACCATAAGAGTACCAAAAAGGGAACCTGAACACAAAGGTGTGGTGAAAAAAGGAGACAGGATGGCAGGCTCACAATATTTTAGAGAATAAGAAACGAAATCCAGTTTGTTTAGGTGATACCAGAAGAATAAATGCAGGCAAATGTTTAACGATGGAGTGAGAATGTAAGGACAGGCATTTCAAAGTAGGAATAGAGAAAAATATGCAGAAAAAAATAATATCACGAAAAGGTGTAGACCAGAAAACTCTGAGAAGAAATATCAGGAACCCTGCCAAAAGAGAAAACTGTCAACTTAATTGATCTTGAACCTATTCCAAAGGCAGAGAAGAATGGATGATGTAATGCCATTACTGAGTAAGAAGGAAGAAGAGATGTATGTTAATATTTTACCCCTCCTCTTCCAAATTCCAATAGCCTCCAAAGTATGCATGACTTTTTAAAACTCCAACATTTATCACAGTTCTTCTATTTCCATCCTAGTCACAAGTAAATACTGAAAAAAATAAATCTAAGAAAATGCAAAAAATTTGAAGTTATACACTTAACCACTGTTCATCTGGTCAGCTCTTTCTTTTCCTTTTTTTTATAGTGACATTTTAAAAAAATATAAAACATTAGTTGTGTATTACAGTACAATCCCAACAATATTTTGAGGTGTATTATTACTGTATGTGCTGTTTTAATAGGAAATAGCAAGAAAGATAAAATCACTTATATAGAACATCAAGGATCCCTTTGGTACCCTGTCTGCATAAAACTATCTGCATTTTTTTTTACAATTCAGATTCCACATCTTTAAAAGTGTGTACCAGAGTAAGCTGAATATTAAGTTTTCTGGCATTGTCAATATGTAGCTACATCACAGGTAAGACAATGTCTGTCTTCCTTTATCATCCCTTCTCACTCATTCTTCAACTGCAGGCTGATTTTTATGGTATTTTCCAAGACTAAGAACAACCTGATTATTTAAATGTAGAAGGCAATGTTGCTTGAATCAGAATTTCCCAAGTTGTGTGCAGCCTAAACCAAAAAAAGCATCTGCAGAATGCTTTATTGTTGAAAGGTACATGAATTTTATCTTGTGAGTTCTCAGCCATATGCACCTTCTCTAATTGAGATGCTACAATTATTTACTATGGGGTTGTTTTTCTAATACAGAAATTGAAGTTTCAGAGGACTGAGGTGTCTAAAATTGCAAATAGCATTTATCATGACCTGTGCCCTTGGTATAAGTGAGTATGGACTGCAGTGAAAAGATAGGAGGAAAAGGAAAATAGCTATTTAATAAGAGCAGAAACATTTTCTTAATCAAAGAATCTACCAGCCAAGCCACAGTCTCTGAGTCTGGACTCACACAAACTGAGTAATACAAAAAGACAGTTTAAAGCCAGACAGGGACAAGGACGTTAGAAATGGTAGAAGTTCAGAGGCATTCACATTCATCAAAGTTTCAGTCCCTTTCCAGTTCTCGGAGCAGACATTTGCACAATGGGCAAACAGCTGACTTAGCCATTTCAAATTAAGTGTGGTCTTCCCCCACTTTTGTCTCTTTTAGCAGAAGCAAAATATTTATATTAGTCTTTCAACCTGAATTGCTATTTTATTGACAAATATAATTTTTTCAAATGAGAATTGTTCATGGTTTCAATGTTTTAAACCAGTGCCTTCTGTTTACACTGCATACTATCACACTGTTCCACTGTAATTGTATACTTGGGAGGAAGAGGTCAAGGATCCTAACCTCATTTCAACTAAGTATCAAAATAACATGAGACTTGCAAGTGTGGCCTCAGTCAAGAGTTTGTAACAAGACACATTTAACAAATCAAGTTGAATGTACTTCACGTGTTTTGAATATCCATACAAACAAAAGTGCAACATCCTGTCAAACAGACCAAGCATTGAAACATAACCAAAGTGACCAAAGAGATGGATGAGTCCTACACTTTGGTGGAATAAGAAGTTAGGCATTAGAAATTACCTTTGCCTCATACAGATACAATCACTCAACTAAGGAAGTGAAAACTTGTGTTCTAATTCAGTGTCAACTGAACCTTTCCTGTACAAAGAAGAAACAAAAACTTGAGGAGAAAACAAATCTGGATGGATTCTGTAGGCTTTCAGTTTGAGTGGAAAACTGTAAATGGTAATAATTTGCACCCAAAAGAAATCAAGACAACTTAAAACCGAACAATCAGGTGCAAGAAAAACTTCTATGTAAGAAAGTCTCAGTTCTTCAATACAAGTTTTTAAATAGCTTTTTAAAAAAATGCGATAAAGGGATAATATATATATAAAAACTGAAAACATGACTGCTACATTATCAGAAAACTGCAATTTAGATGAAAGAGAACGGAGAGCAGGATGAGAAGAAACTTTCCTATACAATATTAAATCACTTAAATACAATTTATTCATTTCTTCAGTTAAGGTATTTTACAAACAGGCTGTAATTGTGTTATCCTCTTAGCACATCATGTAGCTCACAGAGTGCTAAGTGGAGCAGAGAAAAAATGCTGACAGACTTTAGAAGTAAGGGAAAGGAAACTTTCCAGGAACGAGGAGTTGAACAATGCTTGCCACATATCAGCATGCCTGTCCAATGACTGAAAACAAGCCTGGAAGCAAGAAAGCTCCTGCTTTTGAATTTCCTATACATTAAGTATCTTATTACTATTTTCAACATGATATATTGCTTTGATGAAATACAGAAGTCTAATTATCTGCAACTTCTGCAATAAATTTAATATTATATATACTCAAACAGTTTTCTGGAGCAACTACCTTTTACTAGAGTATCAAGAGTAACCATATAACATGAAATTGGATGCTTTAGCAAAACCGCATGGGTCATGAAGCTCTCAAAACAATTAAAATAGACATGGGGAGAAGTAGATTTTTTTTTCCTATTGATGATTTCAAATAAGTCCTCTCCTCTCTTTGTGCAGTTACAAAAAACAGTATCACTAAAACTCTAAGAAATATTTTCAAACATTTCTTATATAAATGTTTCATCACTTTTTCTTAGTGGATGAAACTGTGTATTTTCAAGTTCACAAGATAAGCATTCAGGAAAATACACTAAGTATTGACAATTAGAAAGTTTTATACTATAAAACTTACTTGCCAAAGTCCTCCTGTCCGCAAAAGTTAGTTAATGCAATAGCATCTTTCCATTTTGAGAAACAGGGTACTTGTTGTCAAGTGATTAAAACCATCTCAGAACTAATAGCACAGATTTAGTATTAAAAAAAGCTCTAAGTCTCAGGGTAAATCTTCCTTTGAAAGCATTTATTGATCTTTCCTTCACCGCACTGCTCACCATTTCTGTAAAGCAATATGTTTGAGAATGGTGATGTAAGCAAGGAATAAGTCACAATGACAAGTGTGTAATAAATAATGACTGACAGAGTTTCAGAGAACCCAGGACTGGTGTCCAAAGGATAAGGGTAATCCTGAAAGTGGCCAAAAGGGTTACTGCAGCACAAACCCACCAAAATTACTGGAAATCTGCAGCAGTCTAAAGAGAGTTAGGGCATGTGAAAGAGAAAAAAAAACCTGGACAAACCGTAGCACAATGAAACAAGACTATATGAACAAGAAAGTTTAAAAAATTAATCCCTGTAATTATAAATCAACAGTATCTAGCTCTGTAAAATCACAAACATTAGAATTTAAACTCAAGTTCTACAAAACATTACATATCTATATAGATTAATCCCGATACATTGGCCAGGGAGCACAGAAGTTGAAAAAAGCCAAGACAACAAAGCCAGTTAGTTTAATGTGCGTCATGGATGATAAATTCTGTAATAAACTGTGCCTTCATGAAATACAATGGTATCACTGTTCTAGATACCAAAAGTACACTACAAAGAAAAAAAAAGGGGGTTGTGGATAATACAGAAGACAGCAAAGCAAAATGCCTAAGGAATGTAGAACAAACAGGTCTGTAAGATAATATTTCAAAGGAAAAATGTTAATTTGCTTTCAGTTCCTAACTCTTCAGTATCTACTGTCACTTCATTGTAATTTTATCTATATTTCAAGAGAATATTATCTATATTTCTGGTGGTTATAAAAACTGGGCGTCAAGTAACCAAGTAAAGCCTAAATACTGATATTTTTCTTTAAAAATATTATGTCATCAAAGATTCTCTCTCATGTAATCAAGTTCAAGAGAAAGAATGTCTTAAAAGTAAAATTAAAAAAAATCTTAAAAAGAATGCCCTAAAAAAAAAGGAAGCCTTAAAACTTAAATATATTCATAAAGGCATAATAATATGCTCTAGGGTCATAAAAAAAAGTCTCATAAATGTCGCCAGCAAGAAAAGTCAATGTTTCTTTTGCTATGTCAAATAATGTTCCAATTTAGATTGCAGTATTTGTTTTTCCTCCTGTAACTAGTGTTATTGTGTAGGCAACTGTTAACCAAGCAAATTGCAATAGATATTATATATATATATATATTATGCATAAAATATATACCCAACATTCAGTCTTCATATTTTTTGGTATTTCAAAATTCAAGAAATATCAAAAATGAAAATTAAGACAATCAACAGAAATATTCTCAATTACTCTACATCACCTTAGATTTTATGAAAGGATGTTTGAAATTTATTTCATGATCTTAAGCAAGCTATTTGAAAACAACTACTTTCACTTATGGATTTTTCTTAAACATGTACTCTATTAAAGATTTCAGACACAGATCACATAATCCAACTAAATGAAAAGAAGCATGGTACTTTAGGGAGAGGTAATGATTATAGAATGGGGTAAACTCATCGACATTTTAAATAAAAACATAAAAGTATGTGGACTAAACATGACATTTTCTATAAGCATCTGCACTGACTGTTTTGTCACTTTGTTGCCTGGTTTTGGTAAATGATATCAGCTCTCAGTAGACAGAAAAGATGAAATGCATTGCTTCCAGTATTGTAATTGATATTTATCACTATTTTAATTATGCTGAATCTTAATTGGCAAGTTTTAATAAAACACACCTTATTCACTTTTCCATGTCTACATCTTATCTATCTCAAAGGTTACAGTTTAAAACTAAAACCTTCTATCACTGCTAACCAGATCACACTTATAACAATCCGCCTGTATTTGTTTTCTTAATTAAAACACTATTTTCAGAAGAATTCATTTTCTATGCAAAATTCACACTGACAGACACATTGTAAGACACGTTTATTTAAAAAGAGTGAACTGTGATGAACTTCCATTGAAAATATAAAAATAATCTCAAAGTATCTATTTAAAGTAGAAATTTCTATTGCCTTTTTTTTTCTAATACTAATTTCTACTCTTCCTTCAAGAAGTAAACTTCAAAAATTAAACTTTGAAAATTAAAATAAATGTTAAAAATTATAAAAATCCATAGTTTGGCTATACTGTTTTTACAAAAAACTTCACTTGTTTTACCATAAGAATCTTCCAATGAATAAAGAAGTACATTAACAAAAATCATCTCTACCCTGCCCCAATATTGAAGACTAACAATAGTTATGCAATTGGTGCAAGAATTAATCTTGATTCAAAGTTTCTGTTAAACTTAGAGTGAAAGAAAGTAATTTTAATCAAATTAGCTTTATTGTAAAACTACTTGACCACATTACTTTTCTGCCAGTAGAATAACAGTCGCTTTACTCAGATAACATGGGTAACCTTTCTACTTCTGAAATTTCATTCTATTACTGGATATAATATAGCAAATATGGAATATTTTCTGGATTACTCAGTGCACATTATGCCATAATAGTTGCTTCCTCCAGTAACATTTCAGTATTAAAAAAATCTCATGGCAAAAAGTAGACATATGACTACAGGCTAGTGATTATCCATACAATAGAAAAAAATCAAAAGCTTCTACACACTACAGTTCTGAAGGATCTCCCCTCCTAATCTGATATTAAATTAATCCCCCTCACCATTTATTACCATATCTCAAATATTGCAAGTGGTTTGTGATGTATTATTTACTCCACCAAAATTCTGACCACTTGTTACACATAAAAAAGGGTCTCTAAAAGTAGAAGGCTCATGCACTTGTCCATCTACTGTTCCAAATGAACTAAGGCATGTGGTCAGTCATGTGCTTTACACAAATCATTAGAGATACAGGAATGTTTTGAATAGCCATCTATGGTTACATCATTAACTATAATTTACTGCAATGACTTATGAATTTCATTTCATGGAAGTCCATTAAGAGTGTGTTCTACATGTACATTAACACTCCCCATCATAAAGTAAGCCATTTAACTTTTCACAGAGTGACTTTTATGATGCTGTTACAGAAGCAACTAATTGTAGTTAAAGCATTTATTTTTTAAAAGGTCATTCTTTTTTACTGCAGCTTATAATATTTAAATGGCAGCTCATGGGTGTGAATGTGCACGTATGAGACCGCAGGAATCATGTGTGTTCAATACTCAAGCTGTCCAACAAGTTCTGCAGAAAACACAGACTAAAAAGTTATTTGCATATTTAGCTACAATGAGTTAAAAGAGGAATCTAAATTGTAAATGAGTTTTGGAGACAAATCAATGCTAATGAACAACAATTACTTCAGTCACAGTGTGAATTAAAACAACATCATTAATAAAGCTTAGGTGCTCTGCTGGCAAGCATGTCTTTAGTCCCTGGCAGATCATGTAAGATCTAAATTAGAAGAAATAGCAAGCACAAAGGAAGTACATTTAAAATTATTTTGTTTTGAAGCTCCACTTCAAACAAAAGCTTCAGGAAAGCCTACAAAACTCAGAAAATCTCATCCAGTCATTTTAACAACTGCCTTGAATGAATGCCTCATAAAATATCAGATTTGCACTAGATAATGACAGAAGATCTTATAAACCCAGAGGATGAGTCAGAACAGCCTCTTTTGTTCCCTTTCTTGCATATGAAACAGTCAGTGAAAAATCAGAATCTTTCCTTAAGAAAAAGGGGCTTTTCTTTGAGCTAAAAATAAGTCTAAACATCCTGTTCTTTACCTAAATGCTCAAAACCAGCTGCAGGTAGTAACCATGTAGGGAGAAACTACAGAGGGCACTGTTGTATCAGTTTTTAAGAGTTACAATGGTGATAGGGCCCAAGTATAGAAGATTGTCAGGAAAATAAATAACTGACTAAAGAAAGAATCCGGAGTTAGGAGAGCATGCAAATGCACTAAACCTAAAACAATAATAAGGCAAAAACATTGAAGCTGTATTTCTGAAGGAAAATGGACTGAAAGAAAAGTTCATGTAACAGACTGTCAGGCTGATAGGAATACTGCAGTGTACACATTTGGCATTTTCCTTTGTAGTGCTTTCTATGGAAAAGGTAACTAATCATAGTGCCGCCTTATCCTTTGCAAACAGCAACCTATTACTGGAATCCCACTCATAATCAATATGAAAATGAGTGATGAGTGTTATGCAATTCTTCCACAGGCAGAATTTATCAAGAGAAAGAATATCTTCACATTATACAGCCCTTTCAGTGTAAAAGGCCAGTTCAGTTTTATTCCTTTTCATGACACTTACAAATCAATCATTTATATTTTGAAAGCAGTAACATTGGTGCAATATAAACCAAATTAAATCCCACCCTTTCCAGAAGAAGTACCTTTAAATATACCAATCAAAACCAGCAAGTGTCCAGCTGAAATGAATGTAACCCTGAAAATGCTGTATGCTTGACATTCATATGAAAGGGGAAAGTATGTTAAATAAGTCAGCATAAATACCTTAGTAAATCTATCTAAATCTAACCTTAGCAAAAATTATTTTTATACAATAAATGGGCTTCAGAGATACAAATATTTATGAAAACAAATTTGATAAATGTTTTACTGTTAGTTTACATGAAAGTCTGCCTGCCTTTGATCTTATTTTATTAGAAATAACCCCAATTAAATTTTTTAATGTAATAAATTCTGAAATGTATTTTAGCACTGTCTAATGAGAATTGCAAATAATATAAAACAGCCAGCTACAGAACAGTACAGAACAATTAACATTTTTTACGTTTTTCATTTTTATATTTTTAAAACATTATTAAGATGTGAATTATGAAACAGAAGTACTGAAATAAGATATGGATAGTATCAGTCATTTAATGAAACTTCATAGAAAAAAGGTGTTACTTTTTGCCCCACATTGTGGTGGCAAAACCCACAAGCAGCGTGTTTTGCAGGAACTACAGCAAAAAAAAACGGGACTTTTATGAACACTGACTCAAACTCACATTTAAAGAGTACTGCATGGAAGGTAATTTGAAATTAAGTTAGGCAATGATTTTGTAATAAACCAAAAAATAAATGTTAACAGAAAAGATGCTCAAGCAAATGAAACATACCAGAAAATTGTCTAAAGCTATGTGAATGAGTGAACAAAACAAACAAAATCAAAACCACAGACGGTGCCTGTGGATACTCACTCACATCCACATCCATAAGAACTGTGATGGTAACTGTGAAAGAATTGTGTCTCTAAGCATGCAAAGACAGATGTACTACATGAAAGGAAACTGCCACAGAAAATGAAAACTTAATTTTTTTTAGAAATTGCAAAATCAGACAACATAAATATATTGACTAAGCAAGACCTCAGTTCCCTCACAGACACTGAGACCTAGAATTTCTAAGTCATTTCAGTAATTGTTTCAAGCAACTTATTTACAGAAGATAAAACAAAAACTTATGTTCATGGGGTTTCATCGTGGTTTTGCCACTTCTGCCTTCCAGACAGGCCCTGCATGTGCAATGCTAAGTTGAAAAATTTGCTAAATTTCAAATTCTTATATGTTGTCTTTAGCCTAATTCTGTTCCTAAACCAGAATTATTTTAAAATTGCTTAATATTCTACCAGTCTAGTAATCTCTTTTCATCAGCATTGTTTCTGGCAAGTTTTGCTAAAATAAAGTTTCCTCTTATTTTATTGTTTCCAGCTGTTGATAAAAATTTCACTAGTATTACTTTTATAAACCCTTTTTAAGTGTATATGATGGCAGGCATACAGGCAGTTTGCACACATAAAAAAACCTAACAGTTTGTCAGATTCAGAGTATTAACAAAAGAAATGCATAAATGTCTATTAACATACTATATATACTCTATGACACTAGGTGAAGTTCTCAAGGCATAAAACATGTTCCTTCTAAGTAAAACTTAACTGCATTGGAAGGCAGAAATTTGCAGTGCATTCCTAGAGACATGCAGCTGGATACAAATGGGGCTGCTTTGGAGACTGTTGCGCCTGTGCACATCACTTAAATATAATTCAAACGATGAAAAAAGTTTTGATAATGTTTACAAAATTGACTTAAACATCTTAATGCATTTTTCCATTTAACTACAATAATGAATGCCAAAATGTTACTAGATAACTCTCTAAATATTCAAGATATTTAACAAGATATTTAAGGTTCCTTTCTCCCTATGAAATAGAACACATTAAAACCAATTTTACTATCGTAATTTATTCAAAGCTTGATTATGAGCAATAGCTGCGAGAAGAAATACAGCATTGTTGATTCATATACAAGCATTTCACTTAACTGCATTGGATAATAGATGTGCTCCTAAAGGAGTATAAAAGCAAAGTGATTAGAAGTCATTACTGTTAATTAGCATTCACTTTACATTTATAGGGATGAACCTTTTCTGTGTTGAACAAATGGAAAGCTTTTATCTGAAAGTTTATCAAACCTGGTCAAGGTAGGCACTGAAATAAATGTCAGTGACCAGTAAGTTGAATTCAAAACAACAATAACAAAGAAAGCAAAACAAAATCTAAGGATGTATCATCATCCAATTAGTGAGATTCAGTTTTTAAACAGGAAAAGGTCTGAAGGGAATGAGCAAAACTGGAAACTCATACTTCACATTCTGCAATCTCACTGATAAAAGGAGGAAATGTGTGTTTATCAAACTTGCTGTGAGTGCACGGTTCATTTGGTGTCCTGTAAACAATGCCTGGCTGCCCATTCCCAAATCCATGTGAGAATCTTGCAACCCAGAACATCATATTCAGCAGGCAAGGTCACACTAGAGATGCCCTGGAAATGGGAAATTAGGAAAACCTGGCAATCAGAGGTTTCAAGCTGACCAGAACAAGCCCTCAGGGTTGCTTACCATCTTTCACCACCAGCCTGACTGTCTCTGCTTATTCAGTATTAACACAACAAGACAGGGAGTGAGTGGAAACAACTCCACACACCTAACAGGGAGAAATACAGTGACTTTTCTGTTTACATAAAGCTCAACATTTCTCACAGTAAGAAACTACCTCAAAGATATTGCCAAAGATCCCTCTCTAAAAAAAAAAAAAAAAAATTCAAATCCTGACCCTGCCTGAACTGGTCAGAATTTCAGGCATCCTATTGATTAAAAAATTTCTTTGCTCCCATTTCATTTTAAAATTCATACAAACCCCCCCCAACAACTAAATATACCCTGTGTTTTGAATGAAACAAGATACATCATTATTTTTACTCTGCTAAATTCACTCCCAACTATGCAATTACTTCTTACCCTCTTCCCTTCATTCACACTTTTATTCACTGCTAATGACAACAGTCATTCCTGAGGTGGAGGAAGCTATGAAACTCCTATCCAGAATTAATTCAAAGAAAAAATAACAAGATTAAAAATTTGTAACCATTTAACATAATGAGGGTAAAGGGACAATCCAAATCCTTGCAGATAAAAATTTACTCGTTATAAAAGGTGAAGGAACCAAGTCTATGAAAAAACACAGCAAATATTTTCTCTCTCAAAAAAATCTTATTTTATCGAGAAGCACAGTTATTTATTTCTTGTCAGTGTAGGCAACCACTTCATACAATTTCTAAAAGTTCCCATTTAACTTGCATGTTTAAATACAAAAAGAATTGTGCTAGGAGATGTGGTCTCCAAAAGTTCATTAAATCTACACAACTACTAAAGGGGTCAATCAATAACTTCCATTGTTTTACCTATCACGGTTTCCTTCAACTGGGCATTGAAGATTTTTAACAATTTTTTTAATACTTATGGTATAATTTCACTTGCCATAAAAAATTCTGTATTTGAACTGTTGAATTACATATGATCTATCAAAATATTAAGGGTACAGTTACTTGCAATAATCACAATGTAGACAACAAAAATTATGGAGAAGTGATTATTTTGGAAGTTCAGCATAAAGAAAAGTACCTCTTTGTATAATTTGCATTTTTCCAAAATATTGAGACATACAACTCCAAGGTATTAATTCATGTATCTACAGACCATTCAAATCATAACAGAGAACATTTTCTTCAATGAAAACATGGGAGATTAGTAGAACAGAACTCTTCCGCACACCTCTGAACTCTGTGAATCCCTTAAGTGAGAGGGGAAAGCTACCTACTTTGTCTGAACTCATAAACTACAAAAGTAATTTGATGAAGAGCACACTCAGGACCTCAGATTACTGATTCTTCAAGTCAATCAGTATTCTACAACTTATAATTATTTGGCCTCTTTAAGACTCCTAAGAAATTCTGCAAACCTTAATTGTATGAGTTGAGAGTAACTACTAGTCTTTATCATGTACATACTGCAACTGAAGCCACGTATACCAAACATCTGAAAATCAAGTGATTATTCCTATATACTTTACAGTTTCTTTTATATGTGTCTTGGAACAGAAGACAATGAAGCAATGCTGTGACAGAATACTATATTACATTTTTTCATGTATTTTTCCTAGTAGGATCACCTAAATCTTTGCACAAAAGTCACAGAAAGTCAGCAATCACACTGAATCTGAGAACTCATTTCACCCATTGGCCACAGAAGCTGAATTCTGGAGAAGGGTAAAAGACCATTTTCTTAGCAGGGAAGACTATTAGCAATATCAAAGAACTGAAAGTTTTGGGTTCCATGATGGAATTAATCCCTATCTGAAGGCCAGAAAATAACCTTTTATTTTCATTCATCCATTCATCCATTCATCCATTTATCTTAAACCCTAAAGAACTGTTTCCTGAAGAAATCTCAGGGAGTTTCACTGAATACTGACAGGACCTAAGTTACTTCTATTCCACCACAGCTCAAGAACTTTGTCTGAGATGAAATATCTTAACTAACATCTAAAATGGCATTGCTATTGCAATTTTAACTCAGACAGGAACACTTTCTGTCTTCACTAAACATCAGACTTGGACCATTTACAAAAATCATGAGCCTGTTCTAAAAAAGTAATTATTAAATACAGGAGTCACATTGTATCATTAAGCTCTTTATTTCTGTAACTAAAAAATGTATTCATTCTTAGTGACTGACTGTTTTAAGATCACTGTTCCAAAATGCAACCATATTTTAGAAAATAAATCTCCTTTCCTTCCGTTCCACATCACTGATGAAATGAAACAGCGCCACAACCAAAGGCTGCTATTACTCAAATGTTTCATACATCGTATATATCCAACATTGATATTTATTTTTCAGCTGGTGATCAATGGATGATTTCATAATTATTATTGTTTCAGTCCTGAGAGCCAGTATATAAATTTATTTCAAGTGAACTCTGCATTTTTTGAAAGTTTGTGGGTTCTAAATCCACAAAGAGCACAACAAAAATACTCTGACAGAAATAATATCTTGAAATTGAAAATCCACTAAAAATCCATTTGCATGATTTATAATAAACATGGATGAATATAAAAAAACCTACAAAAATATCAAGTTTTAAAATACTAATTTAAAAAAGCAATTAAGCATGTCATCAAAAATTTGAAAAAGGAGAGCTAGAAGAAAGACATTTTTACCTAGTTCAAGAATTCTACAAATTACTTCAACAACAGAAACTTACCAAACAAAGGCAAAGACTTATGTAGTAGATAAGGCAAAGAATTTGTAAGAGGACAGAACTGTCTACTGAAAATAAAGTATCTTGCATTGGTCTGTTTAGTCTGGAAGCTGCTACAACCATTGCCCTAAACAAAAGTTAAGCCATAGTTCCATGAGATACAGAAAACAATCCAACACTCAACCCATCTAATGCCACTTGTGTACGTGCTTGCATGAAACATCACTGTATTACTTGAACAAGACCATAATTACATTGAAAAGGGGACAAAACAGTTAAATATCGCCTAAATTGAAATGTCATATGAAAGTTTCACAAAAATGCCTTCATGGTCCACTCTTTCCTGCCACTAGAGGAAAAGAAATACAGTTATTTACCTCGTTTCAAAGACAGTGCCATTATAAAACTCCTAAAAGATAATTCAGGTAACTAAGAAACTCTAGTGCTTAGAGGCTTGGCTAGGAAAATCTCCAATATGGACAGTAACAAACATGGACAAAGAAGGATATCAGTATTACCTATTCAGTAACATTGAGAGGAGAATAAATTATTCTCTAGAGTTCAGGACTTACTCGTCTCATGAAGTAAACATTCTACTATCAGGTGAAAACTGCATAGTAAGATACATTTAGACATCATATAAGTACTCAGATATGTTTCACAATATGTACTGAATACAGAATCTAAAACGTGACATTAGGCAACTAAAAAATAGATATAAATTTCCTTTATACCTATCAATCACTTGGGTTTGTGACAATAAAATTAATAGGTTTACAGTCAATGACAGTCAGTATCACTCACTGAGTCACATAAACTAGAACAGGACTGTTATCCTGGGTTTCACAGAACTGTGAGGGAATATTTAATTATTTAGAAATCTTGTTATCATAGCACTCTTTTTAAAAACATTGTATACTTCCAAATCCATACAGTTTTTTAAAGTGTTTTGTTTTAACTTTTTAGTAAATAAGTACTTGCAACAGAAGTGTTCTTTGCCAATGGAAACATAAGGTACACTCTGTGATTTTGATTTAGACACACCTTTCCTGTAGTCCTGGCCCCAAACCATTTACTGAAAAAAGAGCTATGTTATTTGACCAGTGTTTTAAAATTACAGTCACTCAAAGATGGTTTTGACAAGGCTTCCACAGATTTCATCCCCTCCCTTCAAGAGAATGCAAATTGAGTTCTCTGTTTAAAACTATTAACATCTGGGGAAAAAAAACTCCTTAAGCAAAATCCTCAGTGAGTAAGACTTAAATAGTAAAGCTACTAAACAGCAGTTATTAAAAATGTGAAAAAATGAAACCAGAAAGCTTTCAAAGTTATTGCTAACGCAGAAAAAAAGTTAGTAGTCTTCTTACAAATAAAATACCACAGTTGCAGTAGTTTATTTCTCCACATAATTTTACAATTATTCATCAAAATATGCAAGACACTTACTGAAACTTTTGTATCAGAATTCCATAGCTAGGTTGTACTGTAAAGACATCACTATACAAAGTCTAACGTAAGGGCAGTATATCGTTAATACTTATAACTTGAAGATATCATATAGTGGGCTTAATATTTCTATACAGGAAATAAATAGCTATTTAGTTCCAGACAACATGATAACATCTCTTTCAGCTATAGTTATAATTATCATGTACAAACTTCCAAAGCAGAAGTTGTCAAGATTTAACACTAGCATTAATTTATGTCAGGGATCCATTCCTCCAAAGACAGCAAGAACTGTAGAGGAAGTCTCATCTTAATTGCCACTAATTTGCCCATTTTTAATTAAATTGATCAGTAATTTATTACCTTACCCAGCAGCAGAAAGCTGACAGCATGCAGCTTTAAGAGACAGTAGATATCAGTCCTTCTAATTTTTAATACTATCGTGGTTCAAAAATAATTTAAAACTGCTGTATCATATTTCTTTTGATTCCTGTGTTGCAGGATATGCACATTCCATTTAAAACCTCTGTGAGGCACTCTAGAGAATAATCATAGAATCATTTATGTTGTAAAACGCCCTTGAAATCACTGAGCCCAACCATTAACCTAACACTGCCAAGTCCACCACTAAACCATGTCTCTAGGCACCCAGTCCACACAACTTTTAAACACCTCCAGAGACACTGACTCAACCACTTCCCCAAGTAGCCTGGTTCAACGCTGGATACCCCTTTCAGTAAAGAAATGTTTCCTAATATCCAACCTAAGCCTGCCCAGAACAACTAGAGGCTGTACTGCCTACATGAACTATTCTCCTGCTCTGTAGTCTCAAACTCCAACACAGGTCTATGGTCTTGATTTTACATTAGAAGAAGATAATTTCCTTGCCAAAAATGTTTACAAGATGCAACATTTGACTCCAAGATAGGTAAAGAAGTACTCTACATTCAAACGACATTCTTAGGTCTTACCTGCAATTTGATTTTTTTTTTAACTGAATACAGAATAAAGCCAGAAGTATTTAGGTTCATGAATCTCAATTATCATTTTAATGAAGGCAAGGAAGCTAGAAAATGTTCAATACCTGACATGAAGCCTACAAACACCTTTATCTGAAGTTTCATTAAGTAGTCTATACCAGTTTGATCAATAAAATCACATATTTACTTTCTTTAAAAGAGCAGTTATGATTTTCTGAACAGTGTATTGGTTTTAGTACTGCACACTGCAGTAATCAACACAATTAGCTGGAATGGACATATCATGTTCACTCAAACACTGTAGAAAACCTCTAGAGTCAACATGAGGTTTTCTACTTTTTTCAATGAGGCCTGATTTAGTATTGGTAGAAATAAAGTACTGTATGAAAGATTTTGAAAAAGACCAGAGAATAAATTTTAAGTGGTTTAGAAAGTGGTTCATTGTTTCTCTTTAATTCATTTTATAGCTGAAAAGGATTGATATATGCCACTGCTACTGTGTCTTATATTCCATATATTAGAATATAATCACAGGGCTACCAGAATCAAAACTATCATTGTGAAATATTCTGTAATACTTGGAGAATGACAGGCAACATACAAACAAATAACAGATTCTGGTTTACACATCATAAGTGTACTCAAATAGGAATGTCTAGACATTACTTCCCACACATTGATAAATGCACAAAATCCAAAAGATCTCTCATTACAGTAATCAAGTGATACATTATTACAAGTGCAAAATAAGCTAAATATTCTATTTATAGATGATTGTAGCAATTAAATTTTTTGTTGTACACGCCAAGCTCCTGTTACAGGTCTTTTCATTGAATAGGAAAAAGGTTTTGGCTTGAAATGAGGATTAATAAGTGTGATTTACATTGGGGGAAAAGGAATATAGCTATACCATATATTTACAGAGCAGGAAAGAAGAAAGGAATAGAAATAAAACCTGTAAAATAATAAAATAATAATAATAATAAAACCTGTCTTCCATTTTTTTCTTACCGTTTTCCTTAGACCCTAAGTGGATCATTTACTTAAATTCATAAATGAATTAAGCAATATAATTATCCCCAACTATATAATTGCTTTCAATCAGCATACCTTAACAAGTTTCATGAGCTGGTAAAGGTCTTCAACCTCATCTTCCTGGCATGCAGTATACACTCTTCCAGTATTTACACTGGTACCTTTTATAAAACCACGATAGAGTGGCAAATCCAATGCCTCAGCATATAGGTCAATGGCATGGTGTCCTACTGTCTGATACATATAGCTGTCCAATTCATCAGTCTGCCCTGCCACAATTAAGAAACAACCATATCAGGTACATTGTTGCAACAATTACAGATAATCACAATACTACAAAGTACAGAGAAAATCTAAATGTTAATATTTTTCAGTTCACAAACAGATGTTTGGTGACAACACCACTATAAACATGGAAAGAAAAAAAAATAGATTTCTCCACCCAACAGACGTATGGAGAGGAAGACATCTGTCACAAACATGCTGCCTATTTGCAAATTGTGGTGCCTTTCCTTCTTCCTGCTTTATCCAAAAAATCTCTTATCATTTCAATTCTGCTTCCATTCACATGGTAATTTTAATAGGAACACAGGTCAGAAGCACAAACTCAGATGTATTTCAACATACTCAGATCAAGAAATTTGTAATGCACTGCAACATTCAGAACAAGCAACTTGAACAAGGTTGTCAAAATGTACAAAAAACTTTACTGTTAAAATTGTTATCGTGGTCATCATAAAAGGAGACTATCTCTGCTTAGGTGGATTAAAGCAGACCACTATAACATTTTGACACTATTTAATAAGCAAAAAGCTTATTTCCTTAACCATGAGAAAAAAATTACCGAATTTTCTTACAAGCAGTTTGTAGCCATCAGATAAGGAAAAAGCAGCTAAAAATGCAGGTATCATGAAATAGAATTACATCTCAAACTATACAATAAATCATTTATACATATTTTTTTCAGGCAATATTTCTAAGAGATTGATAAAGTAATATATCATTATTGGTGAAATCTCCACTTTATTACAAGCTAACAAAGTTCGCTATTTTAATGCTTATTTGTAACTTTGGTACTTCTCTGAATTTACATAGAGACACCAAGCATTTCTGCTGTATACCTGTGTAGCACATCTTACAAAGAAGAAGGTCTGTAACTGACTAAGATAACTAATTTGTGATGTAAGAATTAGGTCAGTCACCTTTGACGCCACTCAACAGATACGGTTCTGCACAAAACAGGCAAATCCAAACCCCTAATCACAACTAACCAACCTAGACCAGAAGAATAGATTTAAAGGAAAATTCAGTGGTTTCAACATACATGAACATGACAAGGTCTTTAAGTGATATTCTGCTTAGAATACACAGTTTCTTTATTAATTGAGACTCTCCAGGCAACAGTGGTACAAGATAAAATAAAAAGAATGGCATAGAATTCACTATTGCCTGAAGCACCTCAATTAACTTTCTATAAAATTTCCAACTACACACTTACAGAGAGCATTTTATGATTTTAATGATAATATTCTACATTTCTGATGAGGATAAATTGGTTTGAAGACAACATATTTCAACAAGATTAGAGATTATTATGTCCTAGCTACCCAGAAAATAAATTTTTCCTACACTCCCCTAGCATTTGCCAGTTCTGCCCGTGACTCATTTGTGATAGCAGCTCCCTTTTTCCTTCCCTTTCTGTGTACCCTCCTACTGTACAGTTACCAAATTACATACTTAATTGCTTAACATATGTTGAACAGTGAACCTAGTTAACATACTTTATACTTCAGCATTCTCCCCTACCAACTGGAAACAACTCACTTGCTTTTCCAGTCTCACTTCAGTTTGTGCTTTAGCCCAATATACAAATACTTAGCTCACCCTCTCACCTCACACTGACTACCTGAGTTTCTCCCATCCTTTTTCATAGAAATAAAGTGAAGCTCATGAGGAACTGAGCAAAAAACCATTCCAGTCTAAAAGCAAAAAAACAGGAAAAATACATTTATCAAGGTCAATTCCAACGCACATCAGCTCCTCAATACAGCCTCAATGCAGTTCACAGATGCTGGGTTAGAATAATGGAGAAAGACACAAAGATAAAAATGGATGAGCAGCAGCACAGTTGCACGTTTTCGGCAGCTGGAATGGTTTACAGCACTTAGTTTAGCACCAGTTTAGAGCATTTCTAGAAGTATAGTGCCAGTTTTGGTTGATGACATCATCCATCAGCTTTTAGCATTTGTGCTACTGACCTCACACAACCCCTCTGTTTACCACCAGGATATCAATATTCTCATTTTCAAAATGTGTAAGCCTTTTTCTAATTGATCTTCTCTTCTTGTGGGCTTTTTTCCCCTTAAGGAAAAATACACTTCATACATCTCCACAGCATCTTCTTTTTTATACCTCTTTCAAGTTTCTATATTGGCCTTCAATAGGCAAAAGCAGACAAAAACACATATGGGAACTTAATTCAGGCATGGTTGTGATTCTGTTGTTTCTAACCTATTTTTAAAAAATTTCCTGTAAGAAATGTGGCTTTCATACCTGTATTTTCAGCAGGTCTTAAATTGGCTAGAGCAACAATCTGATGCCCAGCAGCAACACACTGCATCATATTGTAACAACTGTCCTTCCCACCACTGTAAGGAAAAGAAAATAGTGGCAATTAAAAGTACAGATAAAAGTTTTAGCCTCTTATAACTTTTAACTAACTGTTCAAAAATAATTATTATCAGAGCTGTTAATAAAGTTTTGAAATATGAAGAGCTGTAGAATAGTAACACTTGACATTCATTCAAGATCTACAGGAACCTTTCCCGCTATCAGTGAGGAAAGAATTCTGTTCTCCTGATGTAACTGAAAAAGTATCTCTATGGATTTTAATCAATAGAAAAAGAAACATTACAATCTACAGTAAAAGTGCTCTAGAATATACACTGCTTAAAAGATCTGTGTTCAGACTTGTGGCCTTCAAAGTACAACTGCAGGCGGAGATTCTACGCAGCTTCTTAAAATGCCAAGGCACAAAAACCATGGCAGGAACTGCAACAGAGATCTATACAAGTTCTGTAAAACTGCATTTTGTTTTAGAATCACTGAGACTAGCACAGGAGAACATATAGTACAAGTACTCCTTGCGACAATAGACTGTTGTGTTCCTTGTGGTCACACTATTACTATTTCTACCAGAAAGGGAGTTGGAGCAAGGTGGGGCTTGGCCTCTTCACCCAGAAAAAAAGTGAAGAACAAGAGGAAACGGCCTCAAGCTGCACCAGGGGAGGTCCAAGTTCGACATCAGGAAGAATTTCTCCATGGGAAGAGTTGTCAAGCATTTGAATGGGGCTTCCCAGGGAGGTGGTGCAGTTATCAGCCCTGGAGATGCTCAAGAAATGACTGGACATGGCACTTGGTGCTATGGCCTAATTGACAAGTGATGATTTGTCAAATGTCGGACTTGATAATCTTGGGGGTCTTTTCCAAACTACATGATTCTGTGATTTTGAAACAAACTTCTCCAGAATGTCCAGCTTTAAGCTCTCCCTTTTATCTAGCACTCTGCTCAAAAGCTTGAAAGTGCCCTAGAGGAATGTAACCCTTTAGCTATTCCCCTCAATCTCTGCTTTTATCCATGCAAAAATTCTGTATGCTGTCTTGAACTTGTTGTGTAATTCAAACCTGAAGTAGAAATAGTGTAAAACATGGCATTCTTTTGTACTTAGCAGATTTTCATAAAGCAGTTGCTTCCGTTTCAGTGCTGAAAAGTAAATATAAATACGATAGAATCCTACTTGGAGGGTCCATCTCTATTCAACATTCTTGTAATGCATACCAGCAACTTTCATCTAATCTATATATAGACACAAAAAAATTTTTAAATCGTACATTTATTACTTTTGGACACCGTTCTTGATAGTTTGAAAAAGTCGACACTATTCACTTCATAATTTGAACTTCAACGCTTAACATAGTAATAAGACAAAGACTCTTTTTTTCTGAATGACTACGCTAAAAAATAAAAGTCTCTCACTGGTTCTGATTTCAGCTACAAACAACACTTCAGAAAAATAATTGTATAGATAATTGCCTATGCTGTTTACAGAGTTTTAATATTTTTAAAAAAATTAAAATCAAATATTAAAACGTCACTGGAAAAAAAGTATTCATCTTTTCAATTAATTTATGTGTATATATATACACATAAAAAAATTTTAAGATACATATTGACATCCATATTGCCTACACTCGACCAACAGTTAGTAGGCGGAAATCTGGGCTTACTGAATCACATGCTACTGCCCTGTTATTTAGTCTCTGTATTATTTACCATAGCCCTAAAAACTACCAGTATCAAGAAACAAATGACATGGTGCCAACCCACAAGACCTTCCAAACTACATGTAAAACACAATATGGTTAAGACCAATGAAACCAGCCAGCCCATGCTCATGGGAGGAAGGTGCACTCAGAACAGTCCACAGAAGGGAGATGAAGACAAGTACTGAGATAGTCTGGGGACCCCTCTCAATTCCCAGCACAGAAAAAAATCACAAGGCCTTTTTGTAGAAAGCTCCAAAGTGAGGTCAGTTAGGGTTCTGCAAGTATGTTAACAGGCAGGCTTATAAACAAAACACCAGAAGAAAAAAACCCTAGGTAACCATGAAGATATTAACCTATAAAAGATTTCTAAGCAAAATTCCTTTCTATAGACAAGTATAACCACTTACAGTTCAGAAAATTCTAGAAGAATTTTAAACAGTTGGAAAACCTCATATTTCAGGTTGAAGGCTGGCTTTAAAATGTCTATGATTTAGCACAAAACAAAATGCAGGGTTTGCCCCATAAACACCACCTTAAAACAAGACTATCAACTTTTAGTGTGGCCAACATTCTACAAGAAAAAAAAAAAAACAGGTTAAAGTAGTTTCATACATAATCCTGACCTTTGCAAAAGTAAGAAGCACTTTTCAAATACTTTTTTTCCCCTCTGATCTTTGGCTAGCTCTGTTACAAAGACTTCAGACACTTTGATGTCTCTTTAAAACTCTTCTTAAAACTATTACTGAAACTAAATCCGTCCTTGTAAAATACACCATTAAAATAGCAATTCTGTTAGAAACCTGTTTATAGGATTTTATTCCATCCTGCCTTTTAACACATTCCTCTGCTTTGAGAATATCAGAGTAAATAATCCTGAAAGACAAAGTCTTATCTATAAACAAAATAAAAAAAATTGAAGCTGATTTTCCCTACACCATATTTCAGCAAATCTAGAAAAACAGACAACATTTCCTGTATTTTCTCCTTGCATGAGGTTTGGAATTATTTGCAGTTGTTGTGGCCAAATCTCAGTTTCAACAAGGTTTGATATTAGACATTCCCTGACGAATTTAATACACTAAATGTTTTGGCTTATGTAAATAGCTACTGCACCCAAAAATAAAAATACACAGCTCACATCTGCACAATTCTTTTCCACTTAGAGGCTTCCTAGCTTGCTCTTTTTTAATTAACTATTGTTTCTTCAAGAAAAACACATATGTGTCCTTATTAGAAAATGTTAATTTCTAAAAAGAAAAAAAAAATTACAAGAATTGCAGAAACTTACAAAAAACACGGGGGGGGGGGGGGGGGGGGGAAAGATGCAACCCTTGACAGACACGGCTGTGTCCAACTCCAACGACTGAAACGAGCTAGCTTCATTATTTTAAGTGGCAAAATTTAATCTCTCGCAAAAAAAAACACACTACAAAAATCAATCGTTAAGAGTTGAGGAAATCTATCCTGAAAGAGCTTAAGATACTTAGAAAGCAAAAGCACCTGGATATTGAACCGCAAATGAGCAGAACCCTCTTTTTACAGCCGGACATACACGGGGCCCACGCTCCGCGCCCCGCGCGAAGGCGCTGCCGGCGGCCCGGGCGGCTCCGGCTCTCGCCTCGCTGCAGACGAAGAGCCCGGGAGACCGGAGAGCAAGCGACTGGGGCACATAACTGTACGTCTGGTCTTGGCTGGGGGAGTGCGGCTCTGTTGGCTGGTTGTGGGGTGGTTTATTTGTTTGGGTTTTGCTTAATTTTAAAAATACACCAGTTATTCCTGAATTCTGCCGTAGCACAGGAATTCTCCCCAGTGTCTCCCTACGCGCAGGCAGGAACCGGCCGGCCGCGGCACTCGCAGGCGGCCACTGCAAGGGCCACCGGCAGAGCAGGGAGCCGGCTGAGAACGCGTCGCCAGGCCAGGGGAAGGGAGGCAGCAGGAAACGCATGGGCGGGAAGGCCGAGCGGAAAGGGCCGGGCGGGTCTCCCGGGTGGCGCTGGGTGGAGCGCGACCCCCGGGCGGGCAGGGCTTCTCCCCGTGCCCTCTCTCCGCCTGCGAGACGCCCCTCGCTCGCTCACATAGGCGCTCCGTCAGCGCGTTACCTGATCAGAGCCACTACTCTCATGTTGCTCGCGGGCCGGGGGCGGTAACACTGACAGGGAGGTGGGCGACAGCCGGCAAGCGCAGCGGGGAAGGAGCCCGGTCGCACAGCCACGCTGGGCTGCGCACGCTGCCGGCTCCTCCGTTGCTACCGCTTGGCCGCCTCCCCTACCGGGCCCTCCTCCCGGGGCAGGCCGGCAGACTGCCTGCGCAGACCGAGGCTCGGCGAGCCGCCAGCCCCCGTGCCCGGGGGAGGTGCGCTGCCTCCGCCGCGGGGCTGCGCGCCGGCCGGGGCGGTGCAGCCCGGGCGCGGCCCGGGGGCGGGTGGGAGGAGGGCGCGGCCGCGGAGGCAGAGCGCCGGGCGCCTATGGAGGGCAGGGCGGCCGCGCTGGCAGGCCCGGGCTGCCTGTTTGAAGGCATCGCCCTCCTGCCGGTTCTCCGTGCCTGCCTATTGCCTTCTGTCCTTCACGAAGAACGGCGGATCTGCTCCAAGCGACTGCTGCCTAGGGAGCAGGGCCGACCGAGGGAGGCCACCCCCTCCCCTTGGGGTGCCCGGCGGGGGGGACTGTAGGGCATAGTCGGAACTCCACTGCGGCCCGGGGCGGGCGGGGAGGCCAGCAGGGCCCGCTGGGAGGGCAGGAGCTGCTTCGGGGCTTTACAAGTCGCAGCAGACCAGTGATTGCGGCAGCGCGGAGGATGGAACAGCAGAGCTGACCAGGCTGCCTCGCTGCTCTCCGCTCGCAGGCGAGCACAAAATGTCCATCTGCATCCTCGGCTTCAGCCGCTGCAGACCGAAAATCGAATTTCCTCATCTGATCCCTGTTCTGGGCCAATTTTCTGACCAATCCTGCCATGATGCGCATGACAGACGCCCCTGTAGGTTTGCAAGCTAACTCACAAGCTTATCCAGCTCCCCAGTCTTTAGACACCTGACACACAAGTTTATTTCTGCCATGTCACAGAAGAAACGTGGATTAGTTCTCTCGAAGAAACTTTATTGCTAGACTAACTTTAGGAGTCCTGTATCAGCAGATAAAGGCGTTGCTGTTGGGTGTGGCAGGGTTTCAAGTAGCAGTCTAAGGGCCCGCCACTCTCCGGGCTTTGGTTCCTACGGCCTGTGAGACTAAAATGGGGCAAAAAGCCACGGGTGTGTGCTTGGCTGCCCACCCTGGCTGGAGCCTGGCTTGCAGGGTCAGCGGGACCAGCACAGTGCCTCAGGGTGAGCCTCGGGGCTGCCGCTCCCTGCAGTGCCAGCCTGCCGCCTGCATGGCCAGGAGTGCCCGGTCGCGGTTCCTGCGGTGCAGATAGCCCACAGGGCTCTGTCCTTCCAGGCTGGGATAAATGCTTTATGCATTGGGAGGGCTAACTTAACCAGTCCCCTGTAACATGATATTATACAATGCTATACAACAATCTGTACCACTCAGGCTTTGCATTAGTTCCTTGCACGTAGGCTGCTAAGTATGAAGTTCCCAGGAAGAGATAAGATGGAAGAAAGCATTCTAAAAAAACAACTTTGTTATAGTGATAAATGTTCCAAAATAAATGCATAGTGAAACAAGTATATATATACACGTATATATATATTTTATGTACAGCTCATGAAACAGCTTGAAAAGCCACTTTTTTTTTTTTAGATTATTTTAATCAGCACATGATTTATACAGTGAATCACTGTAAAATAGGAGTGAATAATTATGGGCAGATATGAAGGTGACGATGCCTTCCTAAATACACTTTTGAATAGTTAAGAAATGACAATTGATATAAAACTTATTTGCTAAATAGTTGTGAAGTGGTAGTAAGCACAAAATACATTTTTCTGCATTGGAATAATTGCAAAAAAATAGACATTTTAAAAAAATAAATCTTCATGCTTTGGCCATCACAGACTGGCATTATGAAACTGAATATTTGACTTGCCTTGGAATTGCTTACAGGGCGTTTGAGTTTCCTGCTAGTTTATTGATGATGACATAATATGTAAATCTTTGAAAGCCTTCTCTGCTCTTCAGAACATCCTAGGTGATCTAAAGGAGGTTGTCTTAGATGTGAAATTCTGATGAAACCACAGGAATTTTTTTAGGGTTGGGACTTCTCTTTTTTAGTTCACGAAGGTGATGGAGACCTGTTCTGAACTAGAAAAGAGATTTAGCAGAGATTACTAAAATGAATGAAACAATACTGCATAGTACATGAACTAGTAGAAAATAACCAGACCTCTGAGGAACTGTAAAAAAGGCAGAACAAAGTTATTTGATTTATTGCCTAGAAAATAAAAAAAGAGGAAGGTAATTTTGTGATACATCACCTCTATATTTTCTGGGTTTGAATGATGCATATTTACTTATTTATTATCACAAAAAAGAATAATTTGGCTAGTAGTTGTGAACTCTTAGAATATGCTTATTTGCAATACTTAGCAGTGATACATGGGAAGTAAAAATCATGTACATAAATTATTCTACTGCTTTGTAAAATGGAGAGGCCATATAATCTGTAGCTGTAATCAGACAGCTTTAGAACAAATACACAGACTTGTAAAGATCTTTTCTAGGCATTGTTAGAAGATCTGCAAGGAGTAATTCTGAAGTCTTGCATTTTCAAAAAGGTCTGTTACTATTAATCTGTTGTTGATACAATATAGCTGGGCTGTGGGAGAATGGTTCTATTGCGTTCAGTTTTACAGCTTCCAAAAAAACCAAATTTCCACTTACAAGTCAGACTTGTTTAAAACAGAAGTTAAATACAATACTGTAGGATCAAGGTCTGCTTCATTTACTAATGCAACTGGAATTTTTGCTGCTGTTTGATGAAGACATCAGCAGTTATTTGCACAAATAAAAAAATGGCCTTTGGGTCCCAGAATTCGAGAAATATATCAAATTGAATTAATAAAGTGGGGTTCGAAAACAAATCTGCATTTTACCCAAAAGGATGCTGTTTTCAAATTATGTGGAATATATTCTATGAGAAAATCTGTTTGCTTTCATTCACCTAATGGAATAGCTCTTGTGTAGTGTCACTGCTCTTAAAAAGTTCTGCCATATGACAGTGGACAAAAAACAGTGCACCATCTCTCAAACTGCTTGCCCCAAGACATTCTGCTGTATTGCCACAGCAGCTCAAACAATGAAATCCACCAAAGCTGCCTTTCATCTTGGGGTAGTACTGACTAGTTTGTGCAGAAGGCCTGCAATGGCTCAGTGTTTCTTTTTCACCCTTTTCTGCCTAGAAAGTTGAAAATAATGATAATGAATTAGTATAACTGGAGGAACCTGTCAGAGGATTGAAAAAAGCAAAGCAGTATCCCTAATGATCTGGAATAGTTAATTAAGTTCTCTTATAAATGAGTTCCAAAAATAACTTACTTTCAGTAAGTTATTCTGAGAAACAGTCATTTTAGCATACCTGAGCTGCAGTGCCTCTTAGCATCTTAGCAAAGGGCCAATTATCTGGTGATTGGCAGTTAAAGGTGAACTAATGAAGTTCTTAATTAAAAGATTTCCTATTATAATCACCAGTAAGTAACAGAATACTGCGTACATAAAGCAGATATAACGTTAGAAGAATATTTCCATTTTGAAACAAAGGTTTCAAGAATCGTCTCTGCCTTTGCTTGCCAGGTCCAGAACAGGAATGTTGGAGTTTTCACAGGGGTGTCTGTTGGGTGTAGCTGGCAGTGTGCCACTATTGGCCTTTATTAGGGTGTCCTGCTCTGACTCTCCTACAGTCAGAGGTGTTTTCCTCATTTAACAGGTGGCAGGATTTTTTTGCTACTCTTAATGCCCAAAGTTCTCTATGTAATATAGAAAAATGGTTTGAGATTTTACAGGAGAATATTTTGGTTGGACTTTTAACTAAGAAACTGGCTGCAGAGTTCCTTTAGCTGCCTGTCATCAACAGCTTCCCTGAATTTTCACTTCACAGTAAGCAGGATATTTTCAATTTCTCTGCGAGATAAACTAGAATTATACTTTGAGAAAAGAATTCCGGTTTGTCAGCATGAGATGCATTGACATACTACTAAAATCTGAAAAAAATAAATTTCTCAGGCGGCATCTCTCCCCATTCAGATGTACAAGGACTCCAGGTCCTACTGTCTACATTTCTACAGCTCGACAGATGTAGAGTATTGCTCTGAATGCCGCGTAACCACACTAGCAGTTCATGATGCCCTAGATAAAACAACCTGTTAAGATTTGCTTGGGCACCTTGTCACATTGATTGCTTCTTTTTAGACCAAAATAGGCATACATTGACATGAGGTTGATCTCTATTCTCACAGACATGGCCCTGGTGATCAGTGCTGTATGTGAATGCCTTATTTGGCCTGTGGTCTCCTTGCTCTTAAGTGCTCCATATAAACACTACTAAATATATATACAGCTAATCCTGTCGTTCTTAGTTCTGGTCAGGCAAGGCTTGTCATTTTCATAGGTGATTTGAATTCTTTCTGCAGAACTAAGAAATTCAGCAACTTTATTTTGTCCTTTGTATAGAACTTTTTAGAACTCTTGGACTGGTATTCATTGACCACTGTGACAAACAGAATTTAGCCTATGGTAGTATTATATAGGTTCTTGAATAATAGGTAGTTGTCCTTATGTGATGTCAGTTTTTCTAAGCTTTTAATGAACTTCACTAACCAATCTACCATTCTTCAGAGAGTCAAAGATATAACATTAACCTTCTAAGGTTATGCCTTTGTCAAAATGACCAGTGTTTCCATCAGGCACTAGTGCAAGCTAAATTAATATTCAGTGGCAAATAAACAGTTTTTTCACTTGACTAGATGAGTTTTCAGTGTTCAAAATCTTTATTCTCTCTATTAGTAAAAACACTAATATTGATTACCAACAAGAGAAGCTGTTGAGTGGGACTTGCAAAATCATTAATTTACCATTTTCTGTTAAGGATAATCCATGGTATTTAAATGTATTTTTCTCCACGTGAAGTCTTTAAGTACTTTCAAGACAAAAAACAATGTCTGACCACCTCCAGGTCACCAGAAAGCCTGTAGTAATAAAGGAGTTTCTCTTCTACATATATTTATTTTGATTGCAATTAAAAATTTAAGTGGGGATGTTATATTTGCAGGTTTAAGCACTTTGATATTCTCCCCACTTTTTCTCCCTTATTAAAAAGATTTGGGTTTTAGAAATGAAGATTTCAATTTTTTGTGGAAATTTTAAATGCAAAAAAAATATTTGTGAGCTAATCTAATGATACATTGAAAAAATGTAAATCAGAGATGAGTTTTTTGCAAAGAAATACATGTACAAGATTCAAAACCAAGTCCCTGTTATCTAACATGAGATGTTTCCTGTGAAGCTGTATTAACTGCCAATGAAGACTGAAGATAGAACTTTTGGAGTGTTTCTGCATTTTAGAGACTATTAACTGTTCTAGAGAGGAAGAAAGAGACTCGGCTCAATATTCCTTAAAATGTGTTCATTGTCCAACAAATTTGAATCTAAAACGATAGGCTTTAATTTATTGGGAGTTAGCCATCTATTGGCTGCAAAACACCCAGGAAAAAAATGTGGTCATGGATAATAATCCATGAGAACAGAGAGAAATTAGCTATCTATTTAATGAAGTTAAGCTACAGTATCTTCTCCATCATCATAAGCTAAACCACTGAGGTCCTGTAGGCAGAAATGGCTGAGGTATTTTTACAGAGACGCAGAAATTTAGAGAAACAGCTTTCAATGAAAAGAGTCAGAAAATTGAACTGTTGCAATGAAAATCTAAAAAGGAACTATCATCTCTTATTGTAGTGGTATATAATTTGAGATCATTCCTCACTTACTAAATGGTTTTGCAGTTCATCATTGATTAAAACATTTGAGTAGGTTAAAGCTGGTGAAGTATCAGGAGAATAAGCAAACAGCAAGTTTTTTGGCCCATTTGTTTCATTGCAAAAATCTTCCTGTACCATAAAATATTTATAACAGAGTTGTAAGTAATAAAAAGGACTATTTTCTTTTCATTCCACTCTTCCTATTTGTTCAATTTTGTCAGTAAAAATACCATTAATAACTTTAACAATCAAAGTAGATTTTAATGTGTCACAGTTAATACTCTTCATCTCACAGTTAAATTTTTCAAGAAAGAATTAATCTCGTAAGTATGGAGCTGTTTTGACCTAATTAGCAAAGTGGTGAGCTTAATTTTGAGTGATACAGAGAAAGCATTTCATTGCTGAAAAGAAGCAGCAAATCAGTTTTACTTTTCAATGTCCTATTGAACTGTATGACATCATGTGTAGTATAAACCACTTGACATAATCTGCCTCTGATTTTGAGTCCTGAAGGAAGGGTGGCTGTGACAGTGCCCTTTGAAATAACATTGAAGCTTCAGCTCCCATGTCAACATCATGCTCTAATCAGTGCAGTCTTTTTTGTCACAGGGTCTTCCACCTTCTAATTGACCCTGACATATGCTGTTCACTCTACCCCTTGGCTTTGGACATACAATTCCTGTCATGGTCAATTATTAGGTGATAGAGCCTGCAACCACAGGGACCATTGCTTAAAATCATCCTACACAGTAAGCCCTGAAGTGACCAAATTCACATCTAACTGGAGGGGAAGAAGGGATCTACTCTTTGATAAAACTAATATTCTTTTCACTTCTATATAGAAAAATGTCAATTTTCATCATCCTGTAAGTTTCTGAGACAAATGGTGACAGTGCTATTTCTGAAACAGGTTAAGGAAAAGTACAAAAACCTTTACCAAACTCAAAACACTCTGAAATGAGGAAATTGTCTGTATGAGCATACAGTATGCATAAAAATTAGATTACACTACATTTGAAAGGCAGATGAGAGTTTAAGAGTGACAAGTGGGCAAGTGCTAAAAATAAGGGCATGTTACTTCCTTTCCAACACTGCTTTGTCTGTATGCTTTCTTTGATGTTGTTTAATCTTTGAAGTAAAGAAATACTTTTCAAGAGTCTGAAAGGTACTTCTGATTACTATATTGATAAGAACTGGTTTTGAACAAAAAGATCTCTTGTGGTTTTCCCATTGGTTCTGTAATGCCTGAGAAATTGCACAATGACAAAAACCCAGACACCTGCTCTCTGGTCTTCATGCAAGCATTATGTATGAAAAAAAACAAAACAGTTTTGCAGTCATTGTATTTCTGCAGTAATCTTTAAAAAATCATTACAACTTCAGGAATATGAGCTGAGAAGAGCAAAAGTTTACCACCCATCTGCAAAGACTGAAAGGCAGTTTTGTGAACTAGTGGTTCACTTCACATATTCTCTGTCCATAGTCAACTATGCCACTAACCCAGAGGACTCTCCCTGTTTTTTGCCCTGTGAGCATTAATTTCAATTTACTAGGCACTATTGCCTGTTTATTTAGGTTTGGGTTTTTTGGTTTGTGGGCTTGTGGCTTTTTTAAAAAAAATTGAAGGGAATTTTAGTTATCTATAGTCTTTTTAAGTCACAATTTTTTTGTCTGTGGGAATCTTACACTGGTTTGTTTCTCTGCTGACAATTTACTTAATTCTCTTGTATATAGAATACAGCTCAGAAATAATCTGTAAAAGACCCTTGCATATCTGCTGAGTTTTACAGGTAATACAAGATATAATATTTTGAAAGATGTGATTTTGTGATATCTTTATTGCATCTCTTAGCCTGAATAGACAAAGCTCTAATTAACATTCATACAATTATCTAAGTCTTTAAAATTCCATCTGTCTTAATGATGTATACACAGCATAGCAAGCCCAATAAATACCAGGCACATACAATGCAAATGCTTTTAATTTAAATTATAACACTGCTTACTGAAGTTCTTGTATATATTCTGTTGTTCAATTGTATGGTTATCATAAGACTTGAAACCCTTCCTCCTGAAGTACACAGTCCTGCATGTATCTGAAAGATGTTAGTTCAGCAACTGCTGTTACTGTGTGCAATATCCAAACAAGTAAACTTTGGAAATGACTGATTCAGCTACATGTGAGTTACCTAGTGTGTAACCTGGCTTGGGTATTTGCAAGACAGAAACTAACCTTGACTGAACATACAAATAGATGCTATTACTAAATTCCCACACCTTCAGAATTAAAAAAAAATAAAAGGACTATTCCTAACATGCATTCCTTTATCTACCTTGCATGTATCATGTGACATTCTAAACATTATTTCATAGAAGAGTTAATTCAGCTTTCAGCAGTGTGCAGTCTGTGAAGCAAGGAGAATAACTCTTGGCTGCTTTATGGTTTAAAGCATGATTGAATATACTAACAGGGCTCCATGTAGTACTTATTTCAATATATATAATGTATTTTTAAAATATTTCATCTCTATACAGGTCTCATCCTCTCAAGTGGAGCATCTCTGTTGCACTTAAGAAGATGAGGCAATAGAGCCCAAAAATACTAAGACAGCACCAGTGATCTGAATCTTGAAATTTTATTCTCTGGTCAATAACTTGTTGATAGTTGCTCAGTCATTCCTGCTACTTCAGTTGCTCTTTGTTTCAGTTTCTCTCTATATAAAGTGACATAGCTATACCTTGCAGAGTATCTTGAGAATTATGGGAGTTTACAACTGAGTAAGATACGAAACATCATTGTAGTAAGTATTTTTAAAAGAGTCTTTTAATAAACCTTTTAAATCTGTTGCTCTAAAAATCATTCTTATCATTTCAATTATGGCAATTAAGGGAAATAATTTTTGTGTAATGAATGAGATAATTTATAGGTATATAAATTTTTAAGATTAGCTTATTTTCAATGTTTATATGCAGGTTCTTCTGGGAAAGTAGACAGGGACATTAGAAGCAGTATTTAAATCTCACCACGGCCACTGATTTTTCTATGCTCTATCAAATAACATATTTGCAAAACTGCCAGATGGGGAGAAAAACTGCAGTGAGAAAATAATGGTGAGGTTTGTAGTACAGGAAGAAAGGATCAGACTTTAGATACATTATTTTAACAGCATGAGGAACTTTAAACATTTAACAAACTTCTTAAATAGAAGCTTTTCATTGATCTCTCTTCTGCAAGGATAGCAAAAAGAAAAGGTGTAAGAAAACCATACAGCTAAAGCTGACACAAATCCTAACCAAACATAATGATTAAGGAGTATAAAAATGGTAAATATTTGAATGATAAATCTTGTGGCAGTCTGGGAGGCAGAAGGTTACTAATGAGCTTTGCATTAAAGATTTCTAATAGGGTATATTTAGTCTCTCCTCCTTCCATTATGGATAAAATTGGTAAAAAACAGCTTTGAAAGATTTGATTCTCCCAGGCTCTTATGCATACTACAGCATTAAAAGCAAACATTTAGAAGATAGAAAACTTGTGAAACCTCAGTACATTTTTTAACCCATTTCCAGGCAGCATTAGATCAACAGCAGAAATAATTGCTGTCAGTTTGTACTTTTTGACCAATAATTCTCTGTATTTTCTGCAAGAAACTTGAGTGATGCAAATGACCTTATTTTTACAGCATGCTTTTATTAAATAGTTTATTATTTTGGCAGACTAATAAAGATTTTGGTATTTGCTTTTATTTGCAATAATATTACCACGACATAAAAAAGGATTTTATGTTCTTTTTGAGGAACAAGGAGGATAAAAGTGTTGATGGATAGTGCAACTAAGGCATCAGCAATGAGCTGGAAATGAGACACATAAATATGAAAGCAGAGCTAAGAAAATAGAACTGCACCCTTGGCCTTTCTTAAAAGAACATGCACATGCCATGGTTCATTCATACAGTTACAGAAACTCCTTTTGTTTTTAGTGAGTCAGTGAAAATATGCAAAGACTAAAATATTACAAAGATTCTTGGTTTTTTGGCATATTTATGTAGTTAATGTAGTTGTGAAATGTTTCAAAACCTACAGAGAAATGACTATTGATGATGATTTTTTAGACGATGTATTTTCTTTGAAGTATAAATTTGTCTTTTTTTCAAGTTATGTCTTAGACAAAGGTGGTGAAGCAATATCAGTGTTCAGTTTTCCCTTTTTTGCCCCTCAAACAGACTTAATTCTTTAAAGATCAAAGAGCTGAAACCTCATAGCCAGATCAGACAATCACACCAAGGTTTTAAAAGCAAAATTATCAGTCCTGTAGTAAAAATATAAGAAACCTAGATAGCATGTAATAGAATTAATCTGATTTTATATTGGATGGGGAGTTTGGCTTCAGATTGAGAAGACTGTGACTGTAATATTCATTTTGCAATAATCTGAGCTCCTTGAGAATGGGTGGTGTTAGATGCAAGGGGTATTCAGCAGTAAGATATGTATTGATTCAAACACATAATTGGATGTGCCTTGGAAATAATGATACTTACTTGATTGAGGGTGCATAAGATTTGAATTTTGCTTGCATCCACTCCTGAAAAAGACAGTCAAAGTAGAAAAATATGAACAGAAAAAATACTACGTGAAAAAAAGCTAAACAGGCAAACAAAACTTTCCCTCACTGGAAATTTGTTTGTTCCATTTGCCTTTTCTAAAAGGCAGCCAGTAAATAGGAATCACGAAGTATGAGTTTCTTAGAAGAATAAATCTAGCAATTAATTATATGTCAAGGCTTAAGAATCAAAAAAACTGCTTATGCCCATTGCCAGTCATTCACTCCCTGTCAGTAGTAGTTCACATCTTTCCTGGGATGGCATCCAACCACAGTGGCATCTAAAATATAGCAGGCTATATTGTTACAGTTGGAGGTGAAATTGAAAGTTGCACCAAACAGAAGTGACAAATTCACATTGCTCAGTGTTGCCTAGCAATAAGAGATGAGTTTATTATGAACACTTGACTCTATATCCATCGCAAGGAGGCTTTGTATTCACACCAAAATGCCACTAGTCTTACAGGCAAAAGGGGCAAAAATAGGGTGGGCAGAAGGAGGGAACAGTCACAGTAGTTGTGAGTATGGTCTGTATTTCCAGATTTCTCTCCTTCTCAGGGGAACGAGTCAGGAAGGAGAAGGCAGTGCCTGCCTCCAGCTGAACTCTTTGAGATTGGCCAGGTAGCTTGTTACAGACCTTAATTGTGCTTTTGAATGCCCTTAGTAGTGCTGTTTCATTAGTAATGGCTTGTAGTTCAGACACTACAAATGAAGTCTTTACTGGATATTCCCAAGAACTGCTAGGTAGTTGTTTTCATTGTGCAGAGCTTTCCATTTGCTTCTGCTCTATTTTCCTTTTTTCTTTCTTTTTTTCTTTTCTTTTTTAAGGGAAAAGGACAAGTCATCAGGAAGCTTTTCCCTCCTCAGACACCCTGCTCTTTTTTTTTGACCACTGTTTATGTGGGAAAACATTTATTTCTATCTTGGACGTCGGACCTTGTCTCTCAAGGTATTAATTACCTAACTATTCACATAAATGTGTTTTTTTAAAAGAATAGGTATCCTTGAAGACCTTACTGGATATCCACACACATATTTAGGCACATAATCAATTTTAAAAATCAATGCAATAGTTTCTATTAAACTGCCCCCCCCCCTCCAATAACTGATCTGTTTCTGTGTTTTTATGCCATCTGCATTTTTGACAACTGAATATTTTTGACAGCATGGTCCATTGTGCCCAAGTTCACATCATTTTTTTTTCTCTCTTTTTTTTTTTAAACATCATATGACTACATATGTAATAAGAAAATGGGTTATATCACACATTTTACTTTACAGATTTGGGTTCACAGTAGATTTTTTGAACTGACAAAAATTGTACAAGAAGTATTTCTATTATAAGAATGCATTTATTTTATAGACATGATAGATTAATGAAATGCTATGTAAGTACATTGAAATTACGAAACAGTTGTGATTTTAAGAAGCTTTAGAAACAAAAAAAATAAAGATGAAATTTAGAGATTATATAGTTTAGGTAAAATAGAATAAAATATAGATAAAAAACGCTCTCTCGTGTGAAATGTTTAATTAAAAATGTGAGTGCAGAATTATATCCTTAGCTTATATGTTCATCTAGCCAAATTAACTGAATCTATGAAAATTTTAGAGCATAATTTTTATATTTTGTGTGCAAAAATGCAGCTATTGTCTCAAATTGTCACTTAGGCAGTAAGCTTTGAAGGTACAAAACTGAGGTACTTGCATTTTGTAAATGTTTTTGTAAAAACCTTTCGTAACTTTGGTCCTTTCTTTATTTCAGATTCAACGTGTTACAAACAAACATATTCCACCTGTTACAACAATCTGGCATATTACTTCCTTGATACGTGATGATACAATACCTCTCAGGTTTGCTGAGTAGCAAAGAGAAATGTAAGCAAATGAAAAGGTTTTCCACTTTCACAGTTTTTTTCTGCTTGGGGTTCTGTTTGTCTGAGAACCGTATGAATAGAAGCCATATTTTATAGTATTTCTTTAACCTCTGCCATCTGGTGTAGGTTAGTTTTTCCACTGCCAACATATCCTAGAGGCCCCAGTACCAAAAATGTTTAATTTCTAAGTAAACATTTGGACTTTATAAATCCAGTTTAAAAAAATAGAGCATTATTTTTTAAACTTTATACTACATTTGCCACTAACAATGACATTTAAAAACACACAGACAGGTATATGGGTTTAAAGGCTTCTGGCCACGACTTTTCTGTAGCTGACCTCCAGAGATGTTTGGTCACTTGACATCTTTAATCACCGAATCATGCTCAGTTATCAGGAAAGGACTTGAATATTCCCTACTGACCTAAAGCCTGAAGTTGTGTCAAGGGATTTGCACCACCACAGCCAAAACTTTCCAAATCACGTATGGTTTCAGGCAAATAATACTTGCCCATGCCAAAGCCAGAGCTTTAACTTGTTAATGTTCTTTTCATTTAAAGCAAAGTTATTTCACTGCAACAAGAGAGGATTGTTGCTACAAAAGAATTTAGGCAAGTAACTAACCACTTAAGAAAACCAAAGAATGTAATAACCATATCTCTAGCAACTTCCTTATGTCTGAGGAAGAGAAAAACCACAAAAATCATGTGCCAGAATTCTACTACCAAGAGGATTAAAAATAAAGAACATTAAATTAATTAACAAGTGTTTCTTTTTTTGAGCTCTGAGCTGCTATGGAAAAGTTATGCCCATTTAAATGAATTTAGAATTTGATTAGTTTAATCAATGTGATTTGGTAACGAAGATTCGTGGTATTTGCTGAATTCAAATTATACTTTTCCTGAGAATAATTCTTCTTGCTGGACAGTATGGATGAAGAGATGAGGTATCACCTTTCAGCCAGCCTGGGGTATAAAATTGTGTGTTACTTTGCAAGCCCACTAATTGCATTTATTTTATTATGCTGAGTTATAAACAGCAGCATCTGGGGAGTGAACATCCTCTCTCTGCCACAGGGATAGTGACTTCTTCTGCCTGGATGGGCACCTGGTTAAATTGCCTCACTATGAATCATCAGAACAGATAAATCAGTGCCCACACTGTGATCTTTTTAGTCATCAGCAAAACGTGTTCAGTTTAATTTAGTAATTTTCTAATTCCGGCTCACTTTGAGACCATTTATACTTTTTCATTGTGGTTCTTAAACCTACCTGCATTGGAGTGGAAGCTTAGACATGCCCTGAAAGATTTACCCCAGTATTTCTTTGTAACCATTGATTAGCCCAGCAAACCAGCGCTCACATTCGTGTTGTGCCTGGAATCACGTTTGTGTGGTACCTTCAGCACCTCTTACCAGTCAGCTCATTCTCGTAGCTTCTGATTCTCAATGAACTGTACCCTGGATGTTCTGTGCTTGGCTGGGCATTTTAAGAGCAGATTTAGCCTTAGCAAACCAAACCATCTTTTTATCTTCCCTCTTCTGCCACAGTCTTTCCTGTAAATTTTTGGTCAAACTAAGAATTTTTCAAAGGACTGGAGATCACAATATTCATGCAGACCTTTTGAACTGAGAAGGAAAATAATCAAAGTCAGAGCTCCAGCAAAAAAAAAGACTAGAACTGGTGATTGGATGTTTGGCCATTCAGTAAACATGCAGCACAGCCTGGCACAACACTGTTGCTGTTTTTCATATCAGTAGTAAAAATATATAGGAAGAATCTGGGAGTAATTTTCATTAAATTATATCTTTTGTCACTTCTGTCTTGAACTGGGTGTAAAATTGGTCCTAACTCACAATCTCTCCCAGAACACATAGGAGGGGAGGAACCTCAGACTAAATTCCTGCACTAGGAACTGATACCCAAGTCCTAAGGGATGGGTTCTGGGCTCTGACTTTTTTTCTGTATTTCCTATTTAATAGCAACCTTTTTTTTTTCACTAACATAAATCCAAATCAGATTTGTCTGCATCCGGTCTGCCTGCCAAGGGTGGGCTTAGGGTTTCACTTGGCAGCCTCTTGCCATGTTGGGTACTTTGCGATGCCATTATGAGGCTTCAAGTGGTTTTGACATGATTGGACTGTAATCAGTCCAATAAGGTAGAAACTCTTATATTTAAATTCTTTATAGAAGTGAATGTACCTACAGATTCAAAGTGGTGGTGAAGTATGTGGATTTTTATCAGGTGTAAATTAGTTTAATGATTTAGATTTTTGTGTTTGCTGAGTACCCAAATTCTGCCCCAATAATTACTGGGTTTTTTTTAATGTGATATGCATTTAGTGTGTATTTATTCCCTATTTTTATTAGGTAACGTGCATGGAGAAAAAGAAGAGGTACTCTTAATATTACACGTAGCATACATCCATCCAGGAACAATGAATAATAAACAGTCTCTGGAACTTGGCAGAAGTTTAATTCAACGGCCATCATGGACTGCATAGTTTTGATTTTTGTAATAAGTAGTCAAATAACATTCAGAAATTGAAAGTGTATTTTTCTATAATACACATTTTCAAGCAGGTTTCTTGGCATGCATTTTGTTTGTACTGTGCTTGAAGTTGTTTATGGCATTAGTGGTTAGTGTGTTTGTGCATGTTTGCATTCTGTCTGTTTATGAAGTATTTCACTGGTACCCTTACACAGCATGTGGTCGGTCGAAGATTATTTTTGCTAGTGTCTGTAGTCGTGCATTTTGGTGAAAGACTTTAAAGTAAAGTGGGTTAAACCCTGGTTATCTGCAGTTACCTAAAGACAGACTTACAGGTTGTACATCTTCACATAACTTAGATACAAAAAGTAATGCACCATTTTAAAGATGAAAGAGTGAGTTGGTGCCAATTTGTCCAACAATCATGGCAATTTGAGTTGCATAAAGATAGGCCAATTCTATTAATAACTGGAACATTTGTATATTTTTATTATCATAGATGTCAAAAATAATTAACAGATGACTCATTATATTATAATAATAACATGTGTGTAACTAATTTTTGAAATGAACTACAGAAGCACAAACAAATCTCTAACAGGGATAATTTAAGTCCCTTCAGTCTTTAATTGACAGCTAAGTATAGGCAATACTTTCAGGACCCAGACACAGGGCTGTGAAATTAATCTGTGAAGTACACTGGGCTTAGAGTGTTAGTTGATACTTTTCATGGTGTTTTGAAAGTATGGGTTGTTCAGCATGTGTGTAATGACATTACAGGAATATTACTTGCAGAAAATGTAGATGCTGAGCAGCTCTAGATACTTACAGACGTCAGTTCTGTAAGGATTTTGTGAATATTACAGAATAAAATATTATTGCTTTATTTAGATGCCTAACCTCAATTTTAAGAGGGCTATTCTTCCCGTGAATCTTGAAACTTAAGGGAAACAGAGCTGACTAATAATTAATTCTTACAAAAGTTCCACTTGTAAGTATTTCATTACTATTGTTAATAAAGTTCTTCATGGTAGGAAACTCCATTATATCAGCTCCAATTTTCTTTCTTTTGGGCCAATTTAAATTTTTTTCATTGTTCTTCTTAAACCTTTCATTGGAGTGGAGAATTTTTTCATACAGGTCTCTTTTTTTTCCCACTAGAGTAATATTAGACAATTTTCTAACATTTCTTTTACATTTCTCAAGTGTGCATTTATGAGAGCTTAAAAAAGATTTCATTAAGTTTTTGTCTTTGAATAAGAGAATAAAATTAATACATTCATTGAATATAATTTATGTTGTGCACAGTTTTGTATCTGCTTTCTGTACATAAAATGTTATACAGTTGTATCATTTATAACACCATGCTGTACTGCACAACTCTAGTTTCTTTTTATGTATAGTGCTGTAACATGCAGTGAGACCTTTGTTTAAGAATAATTGTTTACGGGACTGCAAGAGAATTCGAAAGTCAAGAGGTAAAGGTGGAATTCACACCCTCTGAGTATTCTTCCTCCTTGTAACATGCCATACCTATGGTATTCTTGAGAAGTCTAAATTCAAGCCACAGAAAATAACATTTCTATCCCTCAAGACATAGAAGCCATTCATACAGAAATGAGAAGCAAAATGTGTACAGAAATAAACTTTAAATCTTATGAGAGTAGCAGCAGGTTCATGGTGTCAGGAAGAAAAAAAAAAAGATGAAAGGAAGCCAAGCCTGACAAACTGAATTGTGGCTCATCTGAATGTTGTTGAACTTCATTTCTCTAACAAAGCAGACAGTTAAAAAAGGAAAAATTAGGAAAAAATCCTCCTTATCACTGTAATATAGTGGTTTTAAGAGAAATGAGTATGTACTATATAAATTCATAGATCTTCGCAACTATATAGGTACTTTCAATGTTTAAATTGGGAGCAGAGAAGGGGATTTTAGTAAAAGCTGTATGATCATACAAAGGATGGAATTTGGTGATAGCTTGTCTAGAAATGTGTATAAATGCATACAAAATCAGTGTAAAAATCCAAATAATTTTTCAAGCAAGAAATGGAATATTTCTGTGTATTATTATGCAATGATTTATGAAATGTAGAATATGTATTCTCTATTATTATATAGTCTATGCATAGCATACATAGAATATGGAAAAATGCACTATATATATATATATATATATATATATATATATATATATATATACACGTGTGTGTGTGTGTGTCTGTCTCCACATCCTACCTCTGTGTAGATTCCATCTTCCAGTTCATGTTTTTGTGTAAATCAGGACTGATTTTTAAAATTCCATGTTTAAAATGTTCTAAGAGTTTATTGTCAAGTCCATTATATATAGTAGATCTATATTAACATATAAGAGATGAGCCAAGACAATACAAAACGACTCATTTTGGGCTGAGTCCAAATACTGGCTCATATGCCAACTACCTACCAGTATGATAGTTAAATAATATTCTTCAGCAGACAAGTTTTTATGTTGTAAAGAAAGATCCATGTAACCTGGGTGTTTTTGAAAATAGAACTTAACTTTTATGTTATTTAAGTGTTTTAAGCATTTTAGCCTTTAAATCTTCCAATTTGTGCTTTCATTTCAGTGAGAGTACTGCTGGAACAGCAATTTAACTTCCAGGAAAAATCAGTAGATTTTTGAGACTCAAAGCGTGTAAGAAGTCAGGCACTGTCCAAGTGAGCACAATATTCACAATCCCCTAGAAGGCATTTTTAAACCCTGAGATAGAATTTTTGGGTTTGCAAGCAGTAATAAAATTATTGTCTAAAATTTTGCTTTTAATATATGTAAACATCCCAAGGGATTGCAAATGTATTCTGCTTCATTATATGTTTTGGCTTCAGACATCATTACCCTCTAAAGTCACTTCAGTTCCAGGTGTGACTCTTTGCACAAGTCAAGCAGCTAGTTAATTATCCACTTAAAAAGTAAAATTCTGTCCTTAAGACAAAAGGAGAAGGGCCCTTTTCATGACATTTTCAATGAACTGGAACTTCTTTCTTCAAACGATATTCCAAAAACTTGCTTTTTCTCTTGGAACTGGGTCAGAGTTTTTCTAGCCTTGATAGAATTGGCATCCTTTCTTGAAATCGAAATATGCCAGCCGTAGTACTTTTTCAGTAATGCAGTTATCATGCAGAAAATCTTTGATAAGGCCGCATATGCACCATTTGTGCTATAGAGATCCATGAACCTGCAAGGTTATGGGACTGTGAGTAACCCCTGCTGCCATTTGATGTTACTAAGTCTTCAAAAAGCTTGACCGTGAGACAGACTTCTTTTTCCCCCAAAGGCTCAACATTCTTTTTTGTGCTACATTTTTCAGAAGAACTCTTTGTTTGAAGAAGCTGGGCAGGGTAAAGCTGGCAGACTGGAACACTGCCCTGATGTGTTGTGACAGACATGTAATCTGCCATTTGACCACTGGTTCACACATCAGTGTTAATGTGAATGTGACACCTCTCAGCATACTGTTAATCATGCATTACTCTTCTGTCTAAAATGTGGAGATGTGGAGTAGACTTTTATTCTTTTCAGAAGACTACACAAAAAACCCTAGTGAAATGAAATTTTACAGCCATAAAAAGCAAACTGATTGACAGCTGCAAATCATAGTCACAGCAACATTGATATATACATATTTATAGATCCCTAGATTTCAAAACTAAAAAGGATCATTAGAACAGTCTGCTTGATCTAACGCACTCCCACTCTAAACATTCAAGGAGTCAAATATGTAGTCCCATGTCGTGTGTGGAAACCTAGAAGATGACCTTCTGTAGTCCAGAAATGAGATCAATTCAGCTTCTTTTCCTCACTAACACTTTTGCATCTCTTGGGTTTTGTTTCTTTTTCTCCTGGTGTTTCATCACCAAAGTGCCCAGGAGTTCATCTGCTTTCATTCAACTGAAATGCATGTACCAGATGGTGCAAATAGCCCAGTATATTTCAATCCTGTATCCATGTCAAAAAACAGGCAGACTGCTGCAGTTCTTGGTTGCTGCACCTCATGGTATCAAAGGCTGGCTAAGAAGAGTGACACTGCTTGACGATGAATAAGATTTTTCAGGTCTGGCAGGGAAGTTGCTTTGGAAGCTAAAATCCTGCTTCTACTCTGTAGGAGTTGCTTTTCATGATTAATTAATTGTGTTTACGCTAATCTACAAAGGATGTAAAGAAATATAAAAACAGAGTTACAGAAATGTGTCTAGTTAAGATACTTTATAGTAACCATTTCATCACCTGCATTTTAAGTATATTATCTACTTGCTTGCTAGATTTTTAAAGGAAATTTGCCTAAACCAGAAAATTCTATATTGTATTTCTCAACATTCTTTTACAGGAGGACCACTGAGATCTGTGTTTGCTGTGTGAACATCCTAGATCTCTGATGTCCTTAGGTCAATGAAATTTGAAAGTATCTTGAGGGCTAGGCAGTGTGGTGAAGGTCACTAGAAGCTTTCATCTGAAAGCACCTGCTTAGAGTTTGGCCTCAAGACTTTCAAAATATCTCCATAGTAAAGCCTTAAATATGCAAAAGCCATAACTCTAGAAAAATGATGATATGAGGTTTTGAAGAGTGGACAGTTGTTTATCTTTGAAAACAGAAATTGGAGCTAGTAGTTGAAAGCTGTTTGTGGCAAAAGTCAACATTCTCTCTGTTGGTTTTCTGCCTCCTAAATGCTTTAACAGTGACACAGAGTATAAGAAAAATTATGCCCTTCTATTCATTCTTCTGGCATATTACTAATCCCACAAGTAACAGAAAACTCACTTGATACAAATGTGCTTTCTCACCCTGTGCTCTGTCACATCTGCAATAGGGTGTCTCTCTGAAGATCCAGGCAAAGTATTCCTCTACCTGTTTGGGTTACCTGTGGATTTTTTTCTTAATGTTTATAAGCTAGGATATGAGAATTTTAAAACATGCTGGAGAATTCTGGTTTGACTGATTTTAGTGGTCTTTGGGATGATTTACAAGTGGGTCAGGAAGGGACAGCGCTCTGTTTTTTACCTGTTTAACCTGTCAAGCTCCAAAACTTTTCTCTGTATTTTTTATTTTATTGACAATTCTTTATTGCTCTGAATCCCTAAACATTTATGGTTTTTTTTTTTAACTACTGTAGGGACAGATGCCTTGCTTGGAAAACTATCTTCCTTCCTGAACAAGGAATTCCAGGACAGAAAAGAGTACTACAGAATAGTTCATATAGCTGAAAGACCTGTCTTGCAATAAATTACAATTAGTTGCACGTTCATTTTGCATTACCACATGTAGTGTAGGTATGTTTTTTGACAAATCAATGTATGTGTATTTTTTTTTATATTCAGAAGCTCTAGTTTGCCTGCAGTCATGATGTAGGTGATTCTTCTCATGTGCATTATAGTTACAGGAGTATAATTTTAAGCAGAAGTCATACTGAAAAGAATTGTTTATTTAGCTAAAGACACATCATAGATTAGGTAGAAACCATCAAACAGGCCATGGCACCAAGATATATATAATGGAAAAGTGTAAAATATAAGTCAGGAGAGAAAGGATATTTAATATGATAGATGGAAGGGCCATGAAGACTAGTGGGGTAAAGGTAAAGAAAGTTTAGACTGTCTACCTGAAAAATTCTGGACAGCAAACTAGTCGAACTAAACAACTGTTTATTCTCTACGGGGAAACATTAACAGTCCAATTGCTTGAGATTTTTGAGAGGCCAAAGGAGCAGCAAAATACATGCTGGGGAAAAAGCTTGAATTGGCAGGTAGGTAGATTAGCTGACCTATTAGTTCTTTTCTATTGCAAACTTTTAAGATTTTATGTGGGGAAAATTCCTTTTCAACCCACGCTGGCAATCTGTTTATGTTCTGAAGTATGATGATTGACATCCCTTTTAACTTTTAACCTAGAGAATGTCTCTGCAAGTGTTATTCCTACATATAAATGTCTAATGCTTTTAATAAAAAAAAAAAAGTCTCTCAATTAGGGGACTGTATCCATGTGCACATGCAGAATGGAGATCACAACAGAGTCTGAGGTGTTATCGCGGCATGGGCAGCACTCCCACTCAGGAAGGATGGGGCGTTGAGAAGGAAAAGGGAGCATTTGGGGCTTTATAGACTAGAGAGTGAAGGCAAACAACAGAAAAGTAGATAAAAACAGTCAGAAAGAATGGCATCATTTTTATTGAAAGGGGGAATGGGAAGGAAAGAATAGAGAAAAATGGGAGGGTTGCAAGGTATATGAATAGAGAAGCAAGATAGGCAGTAAGAGCTAATTTATGGAGTAGAAGAATCAGAACAAATAAGGATGTTCTGCTATTATAATGGTGCCAGAGTAGCTTGCTACCTGTATGCATTTACCTTGGGTTCATCTACATGCAGCCTTTTTTTTTTTTTATTTCAAACACTGTAATGTTTAGTAGGCATCACTGAAGCACACTACATGGATTTTTGTGATAAATAGTGTATTTTACAAATAAAATTCAGCTTATCCATCTTTCCCATGAAATAAAACTTAAAAAACTATAAAGCATTTAGAAAACTGTAGCACCCTAGTAGAAAGATGTTCCATGTCCTGCAAGTCTTTCCTGCATTTTTACCCCTAACTGGGGGACTGGAGATGGATTTATGAGAGGGAAAACATTAAAAAAGAAATATTTAAGAAGTTATAAACTAGCAAAACATTGTGTATTTAAATATTACAGAAATACTCTTCACATGTTATGGTATTAAAGTAGAGCTCATTGTAAAAAAAGAAATTAAAAATTGCAGAAAATTCCAGTTAATCAAAAATATCTTTACAATGTTACTTGTTCTGACTTAAAGAAGTTTGCTGAAGCATCAACTTCATTTCTGTCGAGGACTGTAAAAAAGATTGAAGCCGGGGCCTGGAATATGAACAAACAATGCATCTAAGTTAGTGCCCCACAGAATATTTTAAAATTATTTAACACAAATCATCTCAGTGTCAACAACTCATCACAGATAAACTATCTAATTAACAGAAGCCATCATAGTATTTGAGAACTCAGTCTTGGCTCAGTTGATATACCAGAAGGGCACTCCTTGATAAGCAAAATTTTTAAAGGAAGGTTTAAAAAACATTACTGCCTGAAGTAAATTCTGCTTAGTTTTCAATTAACCCTCTGCTAGGTTGGGGTTTTTAGTTGTTTGGATTTTTGAAATCTTAGTGAGATAACAAGCACAGGTTGACCTCATGTTCTCAGGTATAGTCCAAGCTAAGACTCTGTTACACAGTCTATTTTATGATGCAATATTTTTTCAGTGAGTCTGCCGTGCACTTGGAACCATGCCAAAATGACAGCTCAGTTAACAAAAGTGTCCCCAGCTTTTGTAAGCACTTCTGAGATAGTTTTATCCCACTTCTTGAAAATTGCAAAGGTTGTCAAAATCCTAAGGAGATAAAACTTTACCACAAAACACTTTTGAGCATCAAAGCATTGGCTGGTTGTTGCAGCACCAAACCAGCCACTTATTGGAATTGCACTTATTGCAGGTTATTCACTTCCCTGCAGGAAATCTGTGGGGAGAGAAAGATGATAATGGGATCTGTGAAAATATAATATAGACCAATAGTCACTGAAAATAGCTTGTGGGAAATACTGAAAAGAGCGATCTCTCCTAAGTCTCTGGCGGGGGTGATGCTTATATGTTGCAAGGAAATGATCTAGGGCAATAATATTCATTACCCTAAAACTGCTCCTGAAAGCAGTCTTTTTCACAGAAGAAATGTGAAATAACACTTAGGAAGGAGTGAAGTACCATCTTTTTTCAATCCCATCCCGGGTAGATTATTTGTTACAATATTCACCAAGTGTATGGCAGAAATGGGAAGAATTGATCTTTTTTTCTGAGCTCAAGGAGATCTGACTGCTGATATCAAGTCTTGGAAGAGAACAATTCATCCTTAGCCATTATATGATTCCTACAGCATTCCTAGGTTTGAACAAAGCGTACTCTCCACCATCTTAGCAAATAACAACACTGAGTTTCCCGAAGTCTTGTAAGAAAGAATTCAAAAATGACTGATAAAACAGAATAGCCTACAGATGTTTTTCACAAAATATTATTCTGCAGCAGAAAACAGATTTTAAACATTGGTTTGACTGAGATTTATTGTTACATCTGTGGAGGTATTCAGTCAACTCCACTACCCACCTTTGTAGTTTAGAACTCTAGTTTTAAAAGCCATTAACAGGAAAGCAAAAAGAAAGATACATGTGCATAATAATAATAATAATTATAATAAATCTGCATATTTTCATCAAAATACTCAACATTTTCAGTGGATTAATTGGAAAATGGGTTATTTTCAACAAAAAATGCTTGAAAATAAATGTTTCCTTCTTTCTTTGAAACATTTGAATGTGGTGAATTTTGAAGATTTCTTATGGTCAATTCATTAAAAAATATTGCCCAGTTTCAATTCTGTATAACTTCCCAGAGTTTTTGAAGGAGACACTGATAAGGAAAACAGTAAGTCATAATGATCAATATAATGGCATCAAAATGTCCTACAATGAATCAAATATACAAAAATTAAGTTATTTTTCTTGACTTTCACTTGGCACTTCAGTAGAGGTGATGTTATTTTAGGAACATTCTGATAAGGAACATAGGGGTAATGACTCTTGGGAATCTGCAGGGATCATTGAACTTTAAGGGCAGGAGGCCACATAGTAGATACACAATTCATGCCAGTATAATTCTATTGCCTCTAGTAAAATAGACTGAAAAAAGTCACAAAAGCTGGGAGCAGCTGAAGGAACATATTTGGCAAGACCAAGACAATTGACAATGTTTTTGCTCTGCGCCATTTCCAATTTTTTTTAGACATTTCTCATTATATGTGTTTACACAACTTGAGGTAAGTTTATTTAAAGTTCTAAGGAGATTTTTCCACTGGATAACACTCCAGAGAAACTTTGTGTGTTGTTCATCACATGAACACAAGTGTTAAGGAGCATAGCTGGATATGAGTATATTACTAAATTCATTTCTGAGTTAATTATTTCATATTTAATGGATTAATGTACCATTGAAGTTAGTAGCAGTGATGACAATGACATTCTTGTACATTCCTCTAAAGATGTGAGTATCTCAGATAAGTGTTGCAGAAATAACTCATTTTTCAGTTCCCTGGCAGTTCCAGATAATGATTTCAGATCAATTCAAATTAATGGCAGCTCTTGGACTATTTTCAATGTTTAACATGCACACATATTGTTTTACCAGACAGAGATATGCACAAACTTGATGTTTTCAGATGTCTCCTCCAAGTCTAGGAAGCTACTACATATATGTCCTGTTGTCTTTAACAGTTCAAACAAGTGATGATCCTCATCACTCCACAAAAATTAAGTAATTGTTAATAAAGCCTAACTGACTTCAGTTAATTTGTTTCTATAAAAAGAATAGCAAAAACTTTTAAAAAAGCACTAGTAATTCCCCCGACCCCCAAGTCCCCAAAGTATCAGGCTCCACCCCTAATGTCCCTTTGCAAGAAAATGTGACAAACTAGGCATACCAAAAGTTTATGTGAAAAGACTAATTTCAGAGAAAGAGTCTTCAATATAAAATGGAAATTACATTATTTCTCAAGTGATGATTTGGATTTACACATACTTTGCATCTATAATGAATATACACACAACAGAATGACTGGAGTCCAAAAATGTTTCTACACCATCACTGTATTTTCCTGAATCTGATCCTGGCAGCATGGTGAAGCGCCCTCTCATAAATGTTAAAAAATGAGATGACTTGCATCTGATAAGTGGTAGAAAAAGGGTTAGCTTTCTTGGGGTGGTTGTATGAAACTGGGATTAACATTTTCCTCTTAGCCCCTTCTGCTTCTGGAGAGGCTGACATGATTTAGTGACTATGAAAGTAACACCTTTGTCATTTTCATTGTACTTCATTTCACCTTCTCATTTGTGTCTTTTTAAAATAAGATGTCTAACTGAATACAGTAATCAATGTGCCATCGATTTATATAATGCAATTGTAATCTTCACTTTTCTATTCTCTATTCCCTTCTTAACACAATTTAACATCTTATTTGCTTTTTTAATCACCACTGAACAAGTCTCTTCATTGAGCTGTCTACAATAATGCCTGGATCTTTTTTTTTTTCCTGAGAGGCTACAACTAATTCAGAAGACATCATTATGTATAAATACTTTAGACCGTTTCAACTAATGTGTTTCTAGGGGGGGGTCTTATCTGTGTTGAGGCTTATCTGCTGCTCAGTTGTTCAACCAGATTTTTTGCAGAATTCAACTAAAGCTCTTCATAGTTCCTTAATTTAAATGATGCAAATGAATTTACAATTTCAGCTGCTTTATCACATTTAGTCTTTATCCCGTTTTCAAATTCAACATACAGAGTGAGCAGTACTTTTGCCAAAACTGTTTTATGTAGTTAACTCTGTATTCATCATGCTGGAAACAAGCATTTTGTTGCTGTTCTGTTAGTCTATGATTATATAGCTGCAATACCAACAATGACTAAATAGGATAAACACCCAAGAAACACCTGAAAAACACCTACTGTGAAACTGTAAAGCTGGGGTACATAACAGTCTAGCCATAGCTACAAGTCACAGCATTGATTTATCCTCCTAAACCAATCTTAATCATAGGACACTTCCCTCCCATATTCTGCCTGTATTTTTGTATCATCAAATTTTTAATAGTTCAGTAAATTACTGACTTCTGCTTTACTATAGAGATTTTTGCTGATTTCCATATGAATTAGTTTACAATTAAGGCACCCATGTAAAAACAACAATTTAGTCACTAAAATTGCAGTGACAGTACAGAATATATTGAATTTACTTTTTATATTTCTGGCAAGCAATTTTTTGCCTCATTGTTTTCTTATAGAGAACTGGACATCACTGGAAAATTTAAAATACTTGCAATATTTACAAAATTATGTTCTATGATATCTCTTCTTAAAAAAAAGTTTTAAGATAATACTGCATGAGAGGGTTCTGATATTTTCCATTTTCACTGTCATTTTTCTGTATTTGTCTAGAGCATATAGAGATAAGAGTCTTATGCCTCTTTGTTGCAACCACATTATGATTAGTAGACAATATACACAGGAGATACATCTCCTATTACACCACTTTTAGGTTGCATTATATTTCTCTTTTTAAGTGTGTTAACTGTTACTACAAGACAGCTCACTGTTAAATGATTTCCAGGAAAACATAACTACCTGCTAATATGTGTAGCAGTAGTTTCAATTGTTTTAATTTTCTGTTTCTTCATAATTTAGAGACTGATGTAGTTACATCTACACATGTAACTACATTACGTTGCTGGATTTCCTAGAATTTCCCTCATTAAGTTTTATTTTTTTTAAATAAATCTCTCCATTCAGCCTTTGTGTAATAGCTAAGGGTAAAGAATCTTCAGCCTTCTCAAAAGACGAATTTTCTGCTATAAACAGCATGCCGTTACAACTCAACTGATTGCAAAGAATTTGGATTGCAGTGTGATTCAAGTCTTTCATTGAACTGATATTATCCACTCAACCTCAGCAATACCTTAGAGAAATACAAAGCAGAGTAACTGTCTTTTATATTGTACTCTCTCAGTGCAAGAATAATAGAGATGCCATGAACATTGCAGAGGTGTCACATTAGCTGCTGAACTAAATAGTGTGAAGGAAAGGGAACTCATTGTTAATTTTTTTTACAAGGATGGAATAGATGAACATTGCTTACAAATGAGCTTTATTTAGTTTTAAACACATTTCATGAAGTAAATAGTATATTTCCCTAATTTTCATGTCTTTTGGTATGCTTCCAAAAACTTGGAAGTGAATTAGTGTGCAATTTGCATCCAAATCTCAGCCAAGGGGATGTGGTTTATTATAATACATGGCCCTCCTAATTATTGAACAGCCCGAGAAAACTAGGCACAGTGTGCATCTGTTATTGCTTGACCACACTGCCAAACATAATTTGGCAAGCACAGAAATGTACATTGAGCAGACCTACAGTCTAATTTGCATTAGTTTGTAGTAATTATATGAAAGCTATAACTGAACCAAGCTTGTCCTCTTTTTAGAGTACATCATTCTTTTTGAAAAGAAATCTCAACCAAAAATCCAAAACAATTAAATAGCACACACATACACAACCCTGAGAAACTCCTTGTTTGCACAGTAGACTTTCACAGTATTATTTAATGATTATCCAAATGTTATTTCTGTGTATTCTGTAAAATATCAAACAGGGATTTTTTTTCCTGCAGTTTATATAGGCTTTTTTGTGTTTTCTTTCATCCCCATTCAGAATTTTTTTATCTCTTCTGCTGAATTCTAAACCCTATGTGGTTTAATACCATGTAACTGATGATTAAAGTTACTGGTGTTTTTAAATTTAATTGCTAAGGAGGAACAGGAGGAAAGTCCTGCCTTTCATAATTTGCCTTTGGCCCTTTCCATAGTCATTTAATTCAAACTCTATTGTGACTAAAAGAAAAAGTCTTTGTATAAACCACCTTATGCCACAGTAATGCTGGAAAGTAGTCACCTAAGCTCAGGGAGGCTGGGATGCTATGGTAAAAATACATGCAGGTTTTGGCCTACAGAACGTCCAAGGAAAAAATCCTGTTTCCCCTCTTCTTTTCTAGTTAGATTGTATATTCAGATAGACAGACATCATGGCTCTGTATTAAAGATGATTGGAATCCTAAACTAAATCAGTAGATGAGGAAATAAAGCAGAATCTCATCTGCAGAAAGTATGATTGTGTAATATTTTCCAGAAATGCAGAGGCATGAAAAGATGAGAGAGTCAAATTCAATCCCCATTGAAATCAGTGACAAAAGGTAATCATTCCAACAGCCACAGGATCAAGCATAGTGGAAGGGGAGTTCTTTTTCTCCCCTTCTTTAAGTAAACACTGGCATTTTGAGCTTCTCTGCAGGGGCTGGGAAGCAGAGGCACAGTATTTTTTGTTGGTAAACAGCCTGACATTTTGTAGTATTGGACTAGTCAAAGGGCTTTCAATCTAGAGTTTGAGTATTAAGAAATAACTGTATATTCACTATGTACGTGGGCATTCTCAGATAGCTTAGGGTAATTATTAGCCAGCACACCCAGTCAGAAACATTTACTGTGAAATGACCATACGGAGACTATGTAAATGAGTTTCCAAGAGTGAAAATGCAATGAAGTATAAAAATGAATAAAACCTGCTTAATATTGCTGAATGAGTGAACACTACCTCTATACTCTGATTAGCTGATCAAACCTATTTTCATAAACAAAACCAAACTTGCAATAAGTTAGAGGGGAAAGAAATCCCAATGAAGCATTTACAAATGGCATTTCACAGTTGACCAAAAAACACTCAATTTCCTTTCCCATAGTATGTGGAAAATAGAGATATGCTTGCTTATAGGATACCCCCTGCAAAACTGCTTTATTTTCTATTTTAGTTGTTTAGTTTATTTCTACAATAAGATAATAGTTGCATAGGAAAACAGCTTTTTATTGAACCACTCTCTTTCTGCATATATATCCTCTCACTTCAGGGGCTGGACTAAAGCAATGGAGCAAAAAAGCTGGGGAAGAGGGTTGTCAAGTAAAATCACACTGGTTTACTTTTTTAGCACCAAACCTGCTTGATTTAGTTTGTTGTTATTTATGTTGGGGTTTTTGTTTGTTTGGTTGGTTGGTTTGGTTTGGGGTTTTGGGGGGTTTTTTGTTTGTTTTTGTGGGTTTTAAATTTTTTGTTGTTGTTTTCTTTTGTTTAGCAATAACTAATTAAAACCCAGTTGCTGGTTAGTAACTGCTGCTGATGAAATACAAGAAGTAGATTTGGGTAACAGTGCAGAGTTGTTTTCTCTTTGTTTTATGTTTTGGGGCTTCACAGATCTGAGAATACGACTCATCGTTGCACAGGCAGGTCCAAGAATAAAATATCTGTTCTCACAGATCCCTCCTGTTAGAATAATATTTTCACATAGACATTAGTTTGATTATAGTTTGGGCACAAGAAGGCATTTTAACACTTTGCATAGTCATTCTTTAATACACATAATGCAAAGTTTTCTGTGCTGCTGGTTCCTTATGAAAAGGGATTTGACCTGTCTGGTTTTAAGATTCTTTTTTGTCTAAAAGTCATTCTCATGAGCATGACCAAATGAAAATCACTTTGTTTTCAAAGTGTATTATTATGTAATTAATAATTTCAAAATGAGATTATTTTTCTCCCTTTGTCTTAATTGATTTTCCACTTTTTCTTTTTTTTTTTTTTTTTTTTTTTTTTTACTTAGAGAGCCACATTCATCCAACTTGTGACATGACTATAAATATGAAATCTTTCAGAGAGTGTATGTTGGGTTTCCCCTCTGAACTACAAGAATAGCCACTGAACTGCATCCCATTCTTACATTGTAGTAAAACACCTTAAGGTATTGTGTTAAAACCATAGTTTTGGAGATACTTACACAAACCACCTTCTGTTAGTGAAAATCTGCTCAGAAGATCTGTGTGCTACAGTATAGGTACATGCATTTCCTTTCTACAAACTGATGGGCTTGTAATGGTGCATGAATTGTGTCTGTGAATCTCTTGGAAACAGATGTCATGCAAACTTCATGCAAAGTGACTTTCCAGGAAGTAATTTTCAACTGATTTTCAACTTTTGCAAGTTACTGCAGCATAGTTTGATCTCCAGTCATTTCCAGCTGCACAATTAGAACTGGTGTCACTACTTAGAGCCTTTTGAATGAACTGGTGGGCTTAAAGCCATATAGAAGACAACTTGAAGCCTCCCAAGGAGGGCTAAGCCTAGACTTAGTTAAGAAACTCAGCTTTAAAAGGAAGGGTTTGGCATGAGTGAAGGTTTTCTGTCAGTGGAGCTGTTTAAGCCTCCTAACAGCTCACTGCAACAAGAGAGTGGCATACAGAGTGGTAAGAAAGACAAGGAGGAGGGGCTTGCATTTCATTTTTTTTTCCCAGGATAACTCCCCTTTTCTTTCATTCCTTCCTCTTCAAGTAATTTCTTACTGGATTCCCAAGCAAAATAAAATTTTCTCCTTATAAAAAAGGCTCTAAGGAATAGAGCTTGTAGTCAGTAGGCAAACTTGCTTTAATTTTTTTTTCACTCAAGGTTTCCTCTGAAAAATGTGTATAACTGCTTGTTCTTATCTTAGTGTCTGTATTTAACTTTTTCTGTTTACAGGCTCAGCTTCAATCCTCTTAGTTACCTAAGAATTAATCTTGCCTTGATTTTTTAATGCCATCTTTTTTCCATCCATGCCATGTAGCCTTTTTCCCCTCAGCCATAAAGATTACCTGCATCAATGAGGCTTTCAGTATACCTGCTTATCCCAGTCTTCTTCAGAATGTGTTTAGCAGCAGCAGCAACTCTACTGAGCTCTGAAAGGAGTAGTAGGGTGAAGCAAGATAAATGGAATAAAAAATATGGTACAGAGAGACTTGGCTGTGTAGAATATAAGTAAACAGATTGTGGTCTCTGGAAGTAAAAAGAATGCAGTTAACATTATTTTTGCTACAATACTGCAGAAAAGACTGACTATGTCAAGGGGCTAAAAATCTAAATTACCACTTCTGGAATTCCCACTTGAAGAATATTTTCACTCCTGTAGGATTTCATTCTGTTCCTTGTGTGTATTTGTAGGTCCTACTGGTTCTAATAAAAACTTTACAGAAGTTCCTAGGTTATCCTGACTGTTAGAACTACATAAAACTCAAGCACAAAATTGTATCTAATATTTTTTCCCTGACCCACACAGGGAAGGCACCGCTCAGGAACCACCTATCTAAACCATCCAAACCCTACTGGCAAGGAAGTGCTATGCCAAGTTACACATTTAATATGAATTATCAGAGAAGGGAAGTTCCTACATTTTATCTCAAGCAACAAATTTTGTATCAGCTTTGGATTAGTCAAGGAGGTCTTTCAGGGGGAAAAAAAATCCATTTCTGTTTCAGATAATACAGGCAGTGTACAGTGTACATTGCTGAGTTAATTTGTTCCAGGAGTTTATATCCTCAGTGTCAGAAAAACAATATAAAACTAAAATCTTTATTTCTTGGTCTATCTTTAGCTTTTAGTGACGTGCTCAATTTTTTTTACTAGATGAAGCAGCTGTTTCATACCTGGTAATTACACATCCAAATCAGTTGTCCTATATGAACTAAGCAGTTTCTAAATCTACTACTTGAGAACAGTTTTCCATTTCAATGGCACCAATTGTCTAGTAGAAAATATCAACATGAAAAACTATTTTGTCAATGTTAATTTTTTGTCATATAAATGTTCAATAACCAGACTAGAAATTTAAAATATTAATGCTTCTCACTCTAAGATAACTTAAGAATGTTTTACACAATGACTATTTGGTCTTGATATAGCATACAAAAGAAGGAGTGATTAAGTGCAAAAGAAAAAAAATTGTCTGTAACTTATATAAACAATACATTGTAATTTGTACCAAGAAAATTTATTTCTTAATGTATTTCTTTTTCATATCATGCATAAGTTTAGACACTGTGCCTATTTAATTTGGTTCTACCTTTTTCAGAAATATTTCAAATAAAAACTACTATTTTTTCACAGATATTGAAGGAAATACAAAACTAAAATGCAAGGTACTTTCAGATGTTGTGAGTGTAGAACTCACTGTAGTGTAGTGGAGAGAATATTCCAATCTGAACAGCCAGTAATTAGTACAACGGAAATAATACTGAAATAACATGGAAATAATTAGTATTTGGAAATAATAGAATTTCATGTTAATATCATGTGCTTTCTCCTTACATTTAGTCAATATAATGGCACATGTGGGCCTGAGGTTTACCTCGACTAGCAACATTAAAGTGAAATTTGTTTTGTTTTCAGTAATTTATAAAAGTTTACATTGCTTGATATAAAATACATCATTTCTCAGCAGTGAAAGACATAGCCTGAATCTTCAGACAGTGTGAAACAATAGCTCTAAGGAAAATGTAAATTCACTTCTGTGGTGTTATAATTCTGACACTGAATTCTGAAAGGTAACATTTTAAATGTTTTAACAAAATTTGGTAGCAACGAATTTCTTCAGTCTTCACGAACTGATTTCCTGTTTACTTTTCCCACAACAAAATTATCCATGAGAACACTTACAGCCTGAAATAAAGTAAAATCCACTTGTCAAATGGCTTCTTATGCTGTCTGCATTATAGTGTGCAATTTATTAGAATTAATTACCTTCAATGGAGGAGTTCACAGTGACTACTAAACCTGAGTGTGTTTGGAACAGAGCAACCACACTTCTGCAAACTGAAGTCTACTGTTCCAGAATAAATACAGCCTTGAACCTCTAGGTACTATCACAGCGTGAATTTTGAAATTTGTAATTTATTCCAGTTGAGCTTATAATTTTCTTAAGTATGACCAAAAAAACCTAAATCATGATTTACAATGCAAAGCTAACACAGCAGGAATTATATCTTCATACATAATTAATACCCAATGTACACTGTCCTCATATGGCACAGAGTACAATACTTGAAATAAACATAATGTTGGATTTTGAAGAATAGTAAAACATTTTGACCTACTAATCTATTTATTGTGGTGTGTGGTCATGCTTATAAACTCACAGATTGTCATTTACAGAAAACAGAATGGAAGGTTCACACACATACCCTCACACCCCAAAAACTTAAACTGATTTTTGTTTTCAATGTGAATGAAAGAAAATGCTCCATTTACTTACTTAGATCAAACAATGTGTATCTTTCTCTCTTAATTTTTTTTTTTGTCTACACTTGTGCCATCCATTATAAATTTGGTCACCCTGAGAGTGCTTTTTGAGTTATAATGCTACACTAGATACTATATGTGAAATGTGATTAATGACTTACTAATTTGAGATCACTGTCTATTTGTACTTCAGTGAGTCATTAGAGAATTGCGACTCAGAAGGATAAAATTTCTGAATTTTTTTTCCCAAAAAGAAACAGATTTTCTAGTGAAATCTAAACAGAAACATTAGTATCAGAATTTAATATCAATATTGTGATATCTAGATTGAGATCATAGCTAGAAGGCAGAAAGAGAGAGACTGCTTTCCACACATATAATTTCCTGTACAAGTCTATACTATCTCACTTTTTTTTGAAGGCTTATTTAATTCATGTTGGCATTCACCAACATTTGATAAACATGTCACTCCTCACCAGGTGTTCTAACTGAAAACAGAGATGGACGAAATATATTCTACAGTCTGCTTGTAATAGGGGTCCACTACTTTAGTGAAAATGTAAAAAAAGATTGTGTTTGTAAAAATATTTGCAAAGTAATCAATGAAAATAAATATGATGAAAGGGTGCCTACATTAATTTACATGATTTTGTGAAAATTTCTTTTTCATAAAGAGATTAATTTTTGTTTACTGAAAGCTGCTTTTGCATGTTAGGTAATTTTTTTTCTCCTGTGTTTTTTTCTTGAGGGCAGTCTGATGATCAGTACACATCATAGGATAAATATTGTGGCTGTGTCTGTCTAGGAGAAATCAACCAAGAATTCTAACAATATTCTAAATACTATTCTCAAAGATATAATCTGTAGAGAACATCTACTTTATCTGACAAACATGATTTCAATTCAGGAAATAGCTCACAATCACTCTAGTGCATTTGACATCAGTGGTATCCACACAGCCATTCTGTGCAAACTCCCTGCTTTAAAGGTCTTCCCATCACTGTTATTGGTCTCACAGATGATGAAGTATGACACTCCATAAACAATGAGCTGGGCCTTTTGTAGGCTGCTTTGCTTTTTTTGGCTTCAAACTGCCACTGAATGTCAAATCAATTTGGCTTTCATTAGAACAGCTTTATATGTGCAAATGTATTTGTGTCTGGTAGCTACTTTTTTCTATTTTTGCTTTCCTTTCCCTTTGCTTTTTTTCTCCTTTCCCTTGAATGATGTAATTTTTTTCTAATCAAAGCCAACACCTGTTTCTCTAAAATAGGGCCCTCTGTGTAAAGCTCTTTATCACAATCTTGGTACACTCTAGATGGGTTCATTATGAATCAAGTTCTCTCGGAACAAAGAGGAAGTGCTCTGCTACAGTGACATTATACATCATAGAGCCTGGATAAAGTCAAGAGCTGATGTAACCTTGACTTTTGACAAGCCAACAGACTGCTGTCTAGATAATGCAAGGTGTGTAAGCCACTGTCTTTGATAAGTAATAAAACAAATAATAAATCTGATGCTTTGTTTAAGAACAGCTCAGCTGTTACACAATGCTGTATTTGGCTTGATGGGGTAATGTTTTTTCTTAACTGATTTAAAAGGAACACAAAATTGCAATTTTATGGATTTCTGGTTTTGTAAACCACAGGCCTGCTTAAGACAAGCTAAATGAAGAATGCCATACCATGAGAGGAATAGAACAAAACAGGAGTTACAGAACTCCCAGTTATAGGTCAGTGAAGATCTGCTCCAACAGAGTACATTACAAGTAGTTTGAATTGGCTGAAGTTTAGGAATGGGAAATTAGAAGGGGAAAGGCTATGTATGTCCTAAAAGGCTACCGTAAATTCTGTGTTGTGACACATTTGAAAGAAACACAGGCTCACTTTTCATGCACCTAAAATCCCTTGCCTCTATGAGACTTGTCTCATGGAAATAGCTATTGAAGCGTACTGTGCCTAGAATGGTTTAGGATTGTGGTGAAAAAGAGCACAATTCCTTTTCCTCCAGAAATATCTTGTTTTCTAATTTTCATCACAAAATCATTCTCCCTCTTGTCCATCCATCTTATACAAGCTGAAAGTCAGAATGTATTTCTATTCTCTTCATAGATTCATAAAATCACTAAGGCTGAAAAAGACTTGTAAGATCAGGGATCATAATTAACCCAGCACTACTGTGTTCACCACTAAGCCACATTCCTATGTGCCAAATCCACATGTTTTTCTGTACACTTCCAGGGACGGAACACTTTCAGGAGAAATAAATGTTTTGAAATAACTACCTAACTATAACCAGGTCAGATGCATGTTCTCTCCCAAGGAACAAAGCACTTGTAAGTAGCCAAGCTACATGCTGTGTCCTCTTGCTACCATTGATCCTTTTGCAAAGAACCAGAAATATGTTTTACTTCTTTAAATGGAAAGACATACATTTTAGAATCTGGGGAACCTACAGACAGACAGTAGGAGTGAGACAGAAAAAAAATGGTGACAACTTTATCCCTACTCCATCTAAACGTGAACATTTGACACTTACGAAGGAAGAAGCTTTCTCTGGACATTGCAGAATAGAAATAAGATGAGAGAACCAGCCTTTGCTCACCGCTTTCAATAACAGGCTAAAATGTCTTCAGAGGACCTCAGGATGTCCAAGAAGGGTCCTTGCTCAGTTTGTGAGTGGATGAACTCAGTCCTGTATGATGGGATCCTGTGTCAGACACTCACAAGGAAAGTGCCTATTTTCAGAGCTGAAGAAAAGGTTTGCTTGGCTCAAATACTCAGTGATTTCAAATCCAGTGCTAACTCTAACTGAAATATATTGGTAATCTGCCATCTGTGGTTTTCTTGAGCAGAAATTTTGACTGAAGTCCAGGTCTCAGTAGATGTTACCAAATCCATCCTCCTACTCGACATCATCCTTCATACTGTCTTACTGTGTCACTGCCTTTGGATTAAGGACCACAGCAAAGTATGGAAAATGCAGATACTTCAGTTGCCAAGTCATTTCTTGGTCTCTCTGTTGAATCTATCTATAGTGAATGTTTCATTGCTGACATCTATTCTAGCCTCAGTATTGTCAAAGCATTTTTTCATGTGTAATAAATTTGCATAAACACTTCACCCCAAATATAATGAAACATAGGGTAAGAAAGACCTAAATTATATTTTAAAAAATACTAAAAGACTTCTTGATTGATTTACAGAGGCATAGCAAAATTCCTTCATATAGTGGCCTCATGAATGAGATGATAATATGCAAGTAAGGCATAATGATTGGCATATTAAATGCAAGATCTTTGTCACCATCTGTTTCCTGATTGTGTCAGCAAGTTGGGTTTTTTTTCATGGAAGTGTGAGAATACACCATGGCCTCGAAGTATCAAAATGTCAATTATACATCACATTTTAAAGTTGGAAGCCCAAATCACAATTGTCCCTGAATTCTGCTTGAAACACTGACAAATTATTACCTATCCGTCACATTTAGCCTTACTGTGCAGTAGCACAGTTATTGTGCTGGAAAATAAAACAGAGCAGGAACACTATCAAGGCCAGGTTTGCAATTTTGTGATGAATATTTAAAAAAATTGATACAGAAGGAGACAGGGAGAGAACTAAGAATTCCAAACAAATTGAATACTTGCAGAACAGCCCTATCAAATACCTGTTATTTCAAGCTCAAGTACTTTGAAAACAGTTTTTCATTTCTGGTATTTTTCATTGCAAATAATGCTCATTCACAAGAAAGACAGTATTCCTTTTTCTATATTTTCACTTGCACTGACAGAAGAAAATTGTATCCTGGTTAGTGCAATGAATCAGTACGAAGTGCAGAAGGAGAAAACCAATGTGAAACCTAATGAAAATGAACGAACCTTTCCACTAATACCACAGGTCCTTCATTACACCCTCAGTGGCCTTAGAGTTGGTGGGAGATATTTTAATGTCCCACATAGGATGACATATGCTAGCACCATCAGCTACCAGAACAAGCAACCAAGAGGAAAAGGCACATGAAAAGGCTGCTGATTGTGGTTCTGAAATATGAATGCAAGACTCTTTCAAAACTGAAAAGTCCACTAATATCTCAAGGCCTTATTTCTGCTAGGAGGAGGAAACAGAAGAAATAGGTATTTTGTAAAGTGATTCTTCATTCACTGAGGACCATGGTAAGACCACCAAAAAAGTACAATGGCCTTTTGATTTGCTCCTAGACCAATTACTATACCTATGGAAAGGAGATATCTAGATTTTTGTAAAATGGGATAAAAAGCATAATCAGGTCCCACAATCTAACATGAACTAATTTGGAGAAGACTATGAAGAGGTTAAATGAAAAAAAATGACCTTCCGAACTTGTACTTTATTGGACTTTCCATGAAGCATAATTTCTTCTATCTAATAATTTCTGATTATAGTAGTATTTATAGATTATAAGGTACACAATGCACTACATAAACAGACTGCTTATATGATATTTGCAGATGGATAATAATTTTTTTCTGTAATAAGATAGCAATTTATGCAAAATTTATTCCAAATGAGACTGATTCCAAAATCAGGAGATTGTAAGCACCCATTTATATTACATGTTTGGGGTCAATCTCCGTGCCTGTGAAACAGGGTTGCTAATACTTAATAAATATAAAGTACATTGGTTCTAATTAATAATTAATTTTTAGTATGGCTTTGTATTTTAAGCATGTGTGTACATACATGTTAAATCAAAATATTTGGGAAAATTCAGTATGGGACTTCCGGTTTAAGCAGTTGTCCATGAGCAGTTGTGTATAGTCATGTCTTCATTACTAAAAAAATTATTTTTCCTTCTTCAAAAGGTTATGTAAATGACCTGTAAAGCAGAGGTTTGTGTATTTCTGTGTGCTTTGCCAGATAGTTAGCAGTCTTTCCATTCATCAGCAAACGGTGAATCATAAGCTGTTGGAAAGCAGAAAGGAGTAAGAAAAGTCACAGTTGAAACTTTGCAGCTGTAGTTTGATAGATAAAGTTTGTAGCCTGAACATACATATAGATACGAACCAACAATGAGAGAAAAAAAAAAGAATATGTGAGAAAAAAATCTCTTCTAAGAACTTTCATGTGCATCTGTTGCCAAGGTAATGACTGGATGTATGTCTTCTAGCAGCTACCTTTTGGGGGCTGACTCCCAGCTTGCCCACCTCCACCAAGATGTCAACTGAACACAGGCAGCAGAAACACACTGTGTAAAATATTAGTGTATTACATAGAGATATGGTTTTCTGTGTGTGCATACTACTGGTATCACTGTCTTCTCTGAAAGTGAGGTCTGGATGTGTATGTGGAAAATAAATATTTTTGAAGCTGGTGAACTCCGGACATCAGTCCATCTCTCAGATTCTTATAGCAGGGACTGAAGGAAAATGTCCTTAATGTCTCTTTAACATTATTTTTTCCTTTCTGCAAGTGCATCATACTATTTCTTACTTCACCCACTATTAGGTCCATTGTGAAATTACTCTTGTTTACTAACAGAGAAATAGCTGTATTTTTTTTCCTTGCTGCCATTTTTTCCTTCTTGACTGCTCTGTCAGGCATCCAAATGAAACAAAGAATACTCACTTTTTAATTAAAATATTGCTGTTTAGGGCATGATCATGAAACAAGTGAGTTTAAGGGAAGTTTTTTCACCGATATCCATGTTTATTTGTTCTTCCTCACATCAGGAATATGTCATACAAAATAATATGGTTTCTCTCATGCATACCTGGACTTTCAAAAGAATACTTTGAGGCTTTCTTTCATACTATGCTTAATAATCTTAGTGTTTTCAGAATTTTTATAGATTTTTTATAATATTTATAAAATTAGTATGTATATTATATATTTTTCTGTATTTATTTTTGAATTCTGTATAAAATACATTTCAAAGTTAATTATATGTATGTTATTATAGAAACATAGAATGGCCTGGGTTTAAAGGGAACACTAGCTCTTCTGCTGTGGACAGGGATACCTTTCATGAAACTCAGAACTCCTTCCAGCCTTGCCAGGAGCACTTCCAGGGATGGGGCATCCACAGCTTCTCTGAGCAACCTGCTTCAATGACTCACCACCCTTACAGTAAAGAATTTCTTCCTAATATCTAATCTGAACCCACTGTGTTTCAGTTTGAAGCCATTCACCCTTGTCCTATCACTACATGCCCTTATAAAAAGTCCCTCTCCATCTTTCTTGCAGCTTCCCTTCAGCTATGGAAAGGCTGCAATTAGGTCACCCCAAAGCCTTCTCTTCTGCAGGCTGAATACACCTGATTGTCTAGCCTTTCCTTGTAGGAGTGGTTCTCCATCCCTCCGATCATCTTGTTGCCCTCCTCTGGAGTCACTCCAGCAGCTCCCTGTCCTTGCTGTGCTGGCAGCCCAGAGCTGATGCAGCCCTGCAGTGGGCTCTCAGCAGAGCAGAGCAGAGGGGCAGAATCCCCTCCCTGGCCCTGCTGCCCACGCTGCTCTGGATGCAGCCCAGGACACGTTTGGCTCTCTGGGCTGGCAGCGCCCATGGCTGGCTCATGTGCAGCCTCTCAGCCACCTGCACCCCAAGTCCTTCTGGGCAGGGCTGCTCTGGGGCTGTTCATCCCCAGCCTGTGCTGGTACCAGGGGTTGTCCCAATCCAGGTTCGCAAACAGCACTTGGTCTTGTTAAACCTTATGAGATTCCCATGGACCCACTCCTCAAGTTTGTCCAGGTCCCTCTGGATGGATCCCATCTTTCAGGTGTGTCAACGACACCACTCAGTTTGGTTTCATCTGCAAACTTGCTGAGATTGCCTTTGATGGCTTTGTCTGTGTCATTAATGAAAAAATGAAATAACAGTGGTCCATAACAGACTCCTGAGGGACACCAGTTGTCACTGATGGACATCAATACACTGAGCCATTGACCACTACCCTCTGGATGTGACCATCCAACCAATTCCTTATCCATCTAACAGTCCACCCAATGAAACCATGTCTCTCCAGTTTAGTGAGAAGGATGCTGTGGGGAACTGTGTCCAAGGCTTTTCACAAGTCCAGAATAGATGTATGATAAATTACAAAAGAAACAGAAAAGAAACAGATTTTCAAACAGAAAACAAATCAACCTATTAATCTTTTGATTGAAAATTAATAATGTTCACTAATTTTTCCTTTAGAAAAAGCTAAAACTAGATATTGAACAGTTCCAGAACCACAAATACAAGGTTCAGTCTTGCAAGTGCTTGTTTGTGCACAGTGTGACTCAGGAGGATAGTCCTGAGTTCAAAGTGAAGTCTGTTCAATTATCAGTCTGAGTCAGTACTCAGGTGTTTAAAGTGTTTAACAAGGAATTCAAAATATAAGCTATGTTTCTTGAGGCTGTAAGTCTGTAACCATGTGTCAGTTCTTATTGAGAAAAAAAAATCATAATATTTAGAGTTGATCAGTAGTACAAAAAGCTATCTCTACTTCCATCATGCTAGAGTTAAAATGAGCTGGATTCAGAAATCTTCACAATTCCTTTGTTTTCATTTCTGCAGATACTGAGGCAATCTAGCTTCACTGGCATTAATGTTTGCTGAAACTAAAAATAAAATTCAGAGAAGTATAATGTGCTAACAGTTTTAATCTATTAGAATATTTGTCACTGAAACAATGCCTTGTCACTTAGTAAACCAACAGCAATTAGACATCACAATTCAATTCATTCACATGGAGTAAGAAAATGTCCAAGAGAATGATTTTGTAGCATTGCAAAAATGTGTCAAAGTAAAATCAGAATTTCTAATTGGTCCTAATCCTGGATTTTTGGTTTAACTTCCATTGCTTTCAATCAGATTTAATATGTTCTCTCTTTCTGGAGTAAAGTCTGGGTAACTTAATGGTTGGAAATTATTTACAATGGTAAATAAGATAATTGGAATAACTAATTAAAGAAGCATCATGATAAAAACAAGCATGTAAATATAAAATAAATTTAAACAGAGATTGATTTCAAAATCCAAATTAGAAATGAATTACAACTTTTTTACCCTAACTATCTCATAATTGTGCAGAAACAGTTGAAATTTTCAGATCAATATTGTGGTCTTTACAAGAAACTGCTGCCTCACAGCAGGAAATTTGTGTTATTCTGAAAATTGAGATCTCATAAAGAACACTCTACAGATCACTTTGAGGGAAGAGCAATGATGGAAGTACACCATCACCTACCAGGAAATACCATGCATGACACACAGAAACCATAGACATAGATTATGTTTCATTTAAAACAATAATAAAAGTTAAAGTAGGTAAGGAAAGCTTTAGTCTTTTATTTAGATGGTGGGTTTTTTTGTAAAGAATAGTTACTTTTCAAGGAGTAGCAAGAATTCTTAATGAAAAATTTACTAAAACTTCTGAGACCAGATTAGGGTTAGGACTAGGTTTTAGGGAGAGGGAGAAAGCTGGTGACCTTAGAAAAGACTGCTACAAGACATCTTTCCAACTCAGAATTTCCCCCGGGCCTTCGGTACATCCTGTGGCAGAATTTTCCTTCCAGACTTAGGATCAGTTAAGAGAACTATCCTCTTACCTCCCGGGAGGATATCTCTGACAGGTGAGATCTGTTCGCTGGTCTCCACTGACCTTGCTGCTCTTTGAGGAAGAGCTGGAAGAAGCTGCAGGAAGGGTTTCCACCTCCCTGACTGGAAGCTGCTTTAAGTAGAGGCTCTCACACTTGTCTCAATCTCTCACATTTGGCTCAGTCCAGGTCTGCTTTGAGCTACTCTGCAGCCATGCCAGTGCCTGTGATTGTGCCTTGTTGATGTGGACTGTGACCCTGACTCGTGGGATGACTTGCTGACTACCTGACAGAACTAAGCCCTTTTCTTGGTGGGGCTACATCTTCTGCCTGCCATGCTGTCATAATTTGCTTCCAAATTCTCTTTTCCCTAACTACCTTTACTGTTCCCTGCAAGATGTGAGACCCATAGGAAGGGTAAAAAAATTGAGGAAGTAAAGTGGGGGCTTCTGTGAGAATTCTCCCAATTGCGTCTTTTTCACAAGGGGCTTCTGCATGTCCCACTACAGAAGTGTCCATTCACACTTAGGGTTAGGCTATAGGAAGAGCAAAAGATATGAGACCCATGAAAACACTGGAGTTGCAAAGAGCTGGACAAGCCATAGCAGCACTGTGGCTTATCTGGGAACTCTCCCACCTACTATTTCCAATGATGGCTTCAGCATGCCTCTTGGCAGAAATCTCTGCCCAGATTTAGCACAAGGGCTAGATCTATGGACAGAGTCAGATATATTTTTTTAGACAAGTGTTTTAAGGCTTAGCTGCACAGTGAGTGGCTGCTTCCCACATTTCTTAAAATTGTCAGAATACATCCAGGGGAGATTTTCAGTTTAAATTAATAGAAATTGTTCATTGAAAGGCTTAAGTGATGCAAGAGTTTCCAATTTGAATTAAATATTGAATTTTCTATATGAGTTAGAAAAATGCTCCTGAGGACTATTTTTATGATAATTATAATACTTCTGTAATATTCTAATATTTTTATAGTATTTATGACATTTATATATTGATAGCTTTTATGAAAAATTGAAGATTGCCATTTCAGCTTGGAAGAAAGTTCTTGTAGCACTCATATGCTACTGTTCAGAATGCTTACCATTTACCCTTAAATATAGTTATGGGATTAAATCAAAAGAATTGATTGAGAATTACATGAATATACTATAAGTAAGGTATAAATTTGTCTTCTCAGAGGGGAAAAAAAGAGCAACTTACTGTGCATCGAAGAACATTGGAGTTCTTGGAGATAGGAAAGTACATTGTAATGTTCTCCAATAATGATTAAAATATTTTCATGAGAAAGATACTGCTGAGATATATAGGGTTACGTATAATACTACTGCACAAATAGATTGATATCCAATACAGTATTGACACTATAATTTGATAAAACTGTTCAATAGTAATTTCAAGACTGAATGCATGTCTTCCCTGCACTTCTTTTTTTGCTGTGTTTATTTGTTTGGTTTAATTTGGTTTGTCTAGTTAGAATCTCTAGAATGACAGTGATATGAGGTCTAAACTGAATGTAGGCATTAGGCAAGAAACCTCGCAGGATATTTCAGCATTTCATTGTTTATTTTAATTTGAACTTCATTAATGTGAGATCTCAGGCACTACAAAGACAATGAGTGCCATCTATAAATGCTAATATAAATCAATAAAGAGGAGGAGGTTACATGATTTCTGTTGGAACTGAGCCACCATGTAATAACTGATGCTCGTTACGGCCTCAACAATGAATGGGAAATCAAAACATTAAATAGCACAAGCAAGAAGACATCCTATTTTGCAGTGAGCTTAAGATACTCTACTCGTAATTCATTTTTATCCTATTAAAAGGTAGGTTAAATCTTTCATTTAAATAGACATCTTGCCTAAGAAAGGGGCTGCTGGAGTTTGCCCAATGTTTCCATGCCTTTGAGTTGTTGCCAGCTTTGCTTGAAAAATAATAAATGCAGTTGCCAAAAGCTACATGCAATGATATTACTGTTAAAGGAGTTCTATAGGTACAAGTTTTAGGTATGCACTGCTTTTCACATCTGTAGTAGAGTCTACTGTGTTTTTAATATTTTATTTTCATTACCTTATATTAGTAAAATAGGACTTCAGAATTGTTTTCCATATCTCTCTTGAAGGATAAAAACAAATTGTTCTACTTTTGAGGATTGATTGGCACATTATGAAAACATTGAAAAAGTCTCTATGAGTAGGGCTGCATTGACACACTGAAAGCAGGTCTAACATTTCCTCAGAGATTTTATTTATTCTCCTAGTCTCTTCTAATTTTATTTATTCTTCCTAATTCAGCACACATTTTCAGATGAGAATTTTACTCTTTCTATAATTTTCTTAATAACTGTATTTTAATTAATTTTGAAGATAAAAGATTTAAAGTCTTCCTTCTCCATACACATGTTAGCTGAAAAAGAAGAAAAAAGACAACTGGTGGAACTTCACTGAAAATGTTGTCTTAGGAAGTGTCCCTGTGTCAGGTGAACCATTTATCTTTTCTATTATTTGAGTGCATTAAAATGAGATGTCCATGTCCTCTGCAGATTCTGGAATGACTGCAATTTAAGCTGTTTTGCATTCCAGAAGGCATTGTCATGGAGATTTATGAGCATGGGATCAAAGCGGACAAGAATGACGCCTATGGTGGAACTATAAAAGATGGGGTATTTTACATCAGTGCCCAGTCTTCTTACCAAATTTGACCCTTTTGAGTAAGAAAAAAAAAATAATTACAGGCTGTTTCAGAATAAATGCAGGAGAGCTGTAGATTCCTAGAAGAGACGATATGTAGGTCAGTTTTTGTGTTCATACCTACCAGTCTGTCCACTTCCTGAAGAAGCTCCCAGGGAGTCAAGTAGCTGCCATTTTAACAGTCCAGGAGAACTGAGGTTACAAGATTGTGCAAGCCACCAGAATGATTAACAGTGTATACCATTAAATTGAGACAGAGGTCATGGGAATTTACCTAGATCAATACCCAATTCTTAACAAGGGTCAAAGATATTAACAGGCTCCCCAGGGAAGTGGTCACAGCACCAGCCTGATAGAGTTCAATAAGCGCTTGTACAGTGCTCTCAGGTACATGGTGTGATTCTTGTGACTGTCCTGTTCAGGTGGGGAGTTGGACTTTGATGACCCTTGTGGATGCCCTTCAACTCAGAATATTCCATGATTCTATAGTCTTGCAATTTATGAAAGCTGTGTGAGTAACTTTTTTGATAAAAGATTCTAACAATGGAAACTTGCCAAGAGCTTGCTTGCAGATACCTTGACCTAAGAGTAAACTCACATGATAGTTAAAATGTTTTTATTTTTTTACGATTTCATTTTTTGTCACAGTGTACTAGAGGTTATAATATCATTCTAGATATAGTAACATTTTGGTTTTGAGAACTGTTTCAATCTATAATGTAAATAAAAAATACACTTTTTAATCTTTTCATTGGGTCAAATTTTCAAAGTTTTGTGGTCTTATAGCAATTTATTTCTGCTTAACACAGTTTGAAGATATTTACTTTCCTCTTGAGAGAATTTTCCTCCATGATTAGTGTTTGGACTTATTTTGATATCCTTTTGGGAAAAGGATTCTCTTTATTTAGATATGAGTGGAACTAACTCTTGACTCAGCTAAAAGAAACTTTCCAAGGACAATAACCTCAATGCCACAAATTCAGTCCTACTTGTCTTTAGGTGGACATAGAAGCTGCTTGCCAGCTTTGTTGCATGTGTTCAGTAATGTCTAGTGAGAGTTTCAGAAAGTTATCATCACATCTATGGAACTTCATTTCTCTACCAAGTTCTGTGATTCTACTGCTAATGTTGACTGCCTTCATCAAGGGTGGGGGATCTTCAATTCTGCTGATAGGTTTCAATACTGCATTTGAGCTGCAGTGGAATCAGCCCTTGAAACAATAATGTTGAAAATACACAAAGGATCAGACAATTCTTTTCATTAGCCTAAGACTAATAGTTCAAGTCTGAGGTAGGATTTGAACTACAAGGTCTGAACAAACACTCCCACTCTCCCACCTATCACTCTTCAAACTGTCTGCATAGACCCTGAGCTTTGAGGGGTGTGTTGACTAATAGTTTTTTATACAAATGACCTTTCATATGAAGGAGTTTAACAGGCTGCTGCCCTTCTAGAAATGCTTTTCTGCCTCTTTTAGCTTTTATTTTCCAACATTCTTTCCTTTGCGTGAATGAAAGGATAACTGTTTGGATATGTGAAATGATGATTCATTGTCAGGATCATTATAGTAGTGTTAAAAACAAATAACTTACCAACTGTCTCTTCTCTTAAACATGTGGTATCTGAGTGCTTCAATGTTCTGTTCAAAGCAGAGACTTTATCTTTGTTCATACAATAAAAAGAGCCCCTTTACATTATTTACTTTAGTTTAGATTACTGTGTTTCCAACTGTCATAAGTATGTCAGAAACAGAGGATTAAAACATTATATTTTACTTGCCAAAACAAGAAATAAAAGAATGAATGGGAAATATTCTAGGAATTAAAAATATTTGACTGTTTGAGTGTAGCTTTTTTAAAGCAACAAAAAGACAAAAAAAAAAAAAAAGTGGAAGAATGAAGGGCAGCCTGTTCTCCCTTAGCAGAAAATGATACAGTATTTGTATTTCTGGCAAACTAATTGTAGTTTGCTCAAACTTTCTAACGTCCTTTTTTTTCTCTTGATCTGTGTGGGATGCTTTTTGTAGAATGTCCTGAGTTGGAAGGATGTGGAAAAGGATCATTGAAGCCTATTCCTGATCCTGCACAGAAAACCCCAGGAATCATGCCATGTGCCACGTTCCAGGTTTTAGCTGATTGTACTCAAAGGGTTTGTTTTCCTGCTATGTATTATGAATGACTTTGGAAGAAACACCTGGAAATGTTAATATTGTGTGGTGACAGCAAAATGCTAGAACAAAGAGGGAAGAAGCTGGATATCGTGGCAGTTCTGCAGTTCACCAAGTCTGTTATTTCTGTTCTGTCATTATAATGGCCATAAAATATGAGCTGGGAGTATGATGTCAATGCATCCACTTTCAATAATTGATATGATGAATAATCTCAACCTTCTGACACTTTCTGTATCTTCTCACATCTCAGGAAACTTCATTCATCAAGCACATTTGAAATGTTTAAGTAATCTCAGTGATGTATGGAGCACTGAAACTCCCTTGTTAGAAATCTATGCTACTAACATTCTATCAAATTAAAAAGCCACTGAGCTCTTGTGCATAAAATTATCATAAATTATCTCTGAAGGTTCATTGCTGTTTGGAATGTTTAATTGCTCACTCAGCTGAACTTCAGCAGCTCAAGATTATTAATCAATTTGTCAGAAGGTTTCTCATAATGTCATCTTTTACACTGTGGTTATATGCAAAAAAAACCCATGTACAAGACAGTTTTATGCAGCAAGTCAAAAGTATCCATGCATACCTTTCACAATATTAATTTCATATATTTATGAGAGTATTTTTCAGTTGTTGATTTCTCACAGAACATAGGAAAATTGTAATTACCTCAATCTAATTCATCTGGATGGAAAACTAGATTCTCAAAAATATATTTAAAAGTAAAATGGAGACAGATAATAAAATGGAACTCTTGATTCATTTAATCCTGGCCTACTGTTGATTGTCTTTGCTAGAGTAAATATTTTGCTAACTGCAGTAAAGTTGTTTTGAAAATGCCATACCTTAAATGTACATGAACAGCATCTTCAGCCATTTTTCTTACCACAGAATGCATTTTTGCTTTAAAGTAATTTTTCAGGAGAGAATTTGTCTTTGATGTACTAAACCAATGTATTTCATCTTAATTGAAACACTTGTTGCATTATTTGCTTTAAATTTTTTATTTATTTTAAAGGTTATAATTCATCCTTTTTATACAGTTTTCTTTCTTTTTTTACAAATGCAACTGTGTATAACACTTTATGAGTGTGTTGATGGCAATGTTTATTTTATAATTTTTTTTATCCATCAATTCTTTTAGGAGCAACATAGAAGTAGAGGATTCTGCATTTCCTGTTCTGGAGAATTCAAAAGGGTTTTGGAGAAACATGTTTAAGACTCTTGAAGTCTTAAACTGAAAAAGTTTCAATATAAAGACTGGAAAGATCACGAACATTATCCACTCTTGCTACTCCCTGAGTGATCATCATATTATTTCATATGCATGTGGAAAGATAGAGGGTGAAAGCCAACATATAGTTAATAAGTGTAAAGTATCTATTTGATACTAAGTATTTATGTAGTAGTATATCACACCAAGGTATTTCTACCAAAAACTGAAAATGAAAGAAAATATCAGGTTAGGGCTTTTTGTCAAACTTCCTGCATAAAATTAATATATTGGAGTGATAAATATTCTTGTGTGTCTAAAAAATGGTTCAGTTATCAGAAATTTGTTGTGAACTGGCATTAGTATGTTTTTCTTCATGTGCTTTTTACTGTATTCCTTCAAAGCCTTTCTTAAAATGTATTGTGTTCTTTAGCTGATGATAAAATAGGAAACAAAACAGAAGTAACAAATACATCACATACACTTTCTGACATCTGGGGTTATGAAAGCACATCACAACAAATGTAAAACAGATCCTTGTTACAATTTCATCACAATTACCCATCTCCATTACAACAAAATTTCTAACACCAAGAAATAAAGATTGTCATCATGTTTGGCTTTGATTCAACCCCAAAATGATATGCTGAAGATTGAGTATAAATCTTCTGAAGAAATAGGAAGAGAAGCCAGATCTTCAGACTCCCAATAATATGTCTTAACACATGAATCCTTCCTTCATCACCCTGCTCAACAGTGATGCCTTACAGATGAACAACTGAGCTGTGATTAAATAGCTTATAGACTTTTCAGCATTTGTATCTTTTTTTTTAATCTTTTCATCATACAAGTCTGCCATAGCATATATTAGCACTAGGAAAATATAGGAATTAGAAATGCGGAGATGAACATGTTTAAAATGCACTATGTATGCAGCAGATCACAATTTCTGGAAAGGTTCAGTTCTGTAAGGTCTTTATAGTTCTTCCTTTATCCAACATCAATTTATCCTGTCATTGATTATCCTGTCATTGCACGTGAACATGCTGTTATCCATGATCCCAAACCTGCACATACTTGGCTCAAAATACCTCAGAACCACTGAAGACAAACTCATCACTGAGAATTGAGACTGTTACTGCTTCAATGAAAATAGAAATTCAGGACCAGACAGGAGTTTTGCATATTACAAAGAAGGTTATGCATTTCTTGCCGTTTACAGAGAAAATGAAAGTGGCGCTATAATTAGCTCATCGATAAATCAATAGGACTGAATGATAACTAGCATAGTTTGGATGTCAAGAATCCAGAAGCTTATCATGTATGTAATAAAATAAAGACCAAGACACATAAGTTAGTGTTCACACTAACTAGCTTTATCTATGTCTGCTAGTTTCTTCTCCTTTCACAACCTCATCTCTCTTCTCATTTAATCATGAAAGCTACATTAACTTCTTTGGTCATTCAACCATTTAGAAAAACTCCCCGGTGATTGAATTTTTTTATCATTTATAAAAATTTTGAACCTGAACCAGAAATTCTAGTGATGTAGTTTTTAGTTGCCCCTTGCCCAGAGGTATGTTACAAGTAAAGATTGTTAGTGCAGATTTTGTCTTTCCATATGCCAGAACTCCTAAAGTAACACAGGAATGCATGCTCGCATATCAGAAAGTGTGTTAGCCTTTGATGTACTTCTTCCTCAGTACGACTCATTAATTTAATAGCTCGTAACACTCCATTATGTTAGTCCAGCTATGACATATTCTGTAGTGTATCTACAAAAGGTTATTATGTAATGTTTACTTGAAAAAAAAGCTATATTTAAACATAAGAAGAATTAGAAATAGCATTCTGCTATCTTTTAACACATAAAAATTTTATTGGTCATGAATTTGTGTACATTTTTTGACATAAAAGGGATTATTTATTTATTCTTGAAATGGAAATGCTGAATATCAAATTTTTACTTAGTCATTTATTTCACTGTCCATTTGAGTCAGTTATTATGGATTTGTCCCCATGTATGTCAAGAAGTAATGACTTTAATTGAGAAAGAATAAACAGAGATCACACAAAAATCAGTTTCAAGTAACTCGGTTCTCAGAATCTTTTGAAAAACCATGAATCAATGCATTCTCAGAAGATTCAGAAGAAATGATCTGTGCAGTTGATTTCTAAAGCTTGAACTTCTGTGATCCCAGTGACCATTCCAGGCCTTCTTGGAAACTCAGTTTCCAGCAGTAATTATTTTAGATGCCTAGATTTAACAGAGTTAGCAGATGATGTCTCCCATCATGCTCAAAGTAACTTGATGTAATAGTGAGTAGGCCTCTCAGATGAATAAATAATACTGGGTTTTTTTGCTCTACTTAGAGCCACTGCCCTGTTCTGTCCAGGACAGGGTTAATTTTTGCAGTCGCCAGCAGGGTCATGGCCAGGACCCAGAGTTACTCTTTATTACCTCATGTCATTTCCAGGGGTGGCAGGAACAGTCTCTTCTGTAGAAGAGGTTCCTGCTGGTGAGTAAGCGTGGCACCAGTTCCAAGATGGCAGGAGTGGCTGGGTAACACCAGCTCCCAGCTGGAGGGAGCAGTGAGGAAAGTATGGTGGTCCAGTAGTCTCTTGTTGGGGGTTTCCAGGATGGGCAAGTGTTTATTGTCTTGTACCCTCGGTCATTAATATTACTGCTGGGTTTTTTTCTTATCTTATCACTATTTCCAGTCAATTGTTCTTATCTCCACCCATGACATTTACTTTTTGTGCTTCCAATTCTTGAGAAGAAAGGCAAAGGCAAGAGAGAGGGGGAGAGGGAGATGGGTAGTGAGTGAGTTTCTGTGTGGTTTGAAATTTCACTGGGAACACTAAACTGTGGAGTACCATTCTTAAACCTTGACTGGCACTAAAGAAGTAGTACACCTTTTAAATCAAATTCCTGTGCTTTTACACTATTGATTTTTCAAGCTTTTCCTGGAAACCTCTGACATACTAAGCTAAAATTCTTTTTTTACTTTATAATACATTAAAGGTATTCTCAAAGAAACAAACTGCAGGAGTAAGTTGCTTAAATACTCTGCATGGTAAGGATGAATTAACATGTCTTGAATACAAAAGACCAGATTCATTCAAATCTCCCTGGGTGACATAGGTTACCCAAAAATGACACAAACATTGCTTCTCTTTTTGAGACAGGCATCTGTCAAACATTACCCTTCCAAAAGCTACAGGGACATTACTTCAGCCATTTCCCATTGACACATCTTTTTCATTCCTTTGAAATGCTTTTAGCAGGTTAAAATGGTTTTACTTCATCAGATGTCCTTGGGAGGGAGGGTAGTTGAAAGAATTCTTTGCATATAGACAATTCCTACTGGGTATTAAATCTCATGCCTGAAAGCGTGGTTCTTCTGAAGAATGCCCCTAATGATTCACAAACCTCCTTCAGGAAGATGGCGATGTGAAGGGTGAGCAGACACAGGTAGTTTTATTGCCAACTGCACTCTATCCTGTCTAAAAACATTACAAACACCAATGTTCATTTACATTATTAAAACCACAGGATTTATCTTTGTGTACTTCTATAATGGCTGTGCAGGCTACCCATACTTGTCTTCATAGCGGGTAGAACAGTATTCAGTCATTAATCATTAGCATCAGGCTTCTTAGGCAGTTGGAGACATTTTCATTTTAAAAAATAAATATATTGAGTGGACAAGGTTCCTTCCAGAGTCTATGTTTCTTCTGAATAAGATATCCCAACAGGCAGGAATGAAGTGACAGATGGAAGTGCAGAGTTTCTCTATGCTGATCAGATTCCATTTTGTTTATACCATCTAATCAGCAGGAACACCATAGATGAATGATTGATTATGTCACCTTCATGGCTTCTGAAACTTATCTCCTACATATCTGATAATAGTTCATACAAAGGTGTTTCATACCACCAGTAGTGATGGTAATTATATCCTTTGAGATCCCAAACCATCAGAAAGTATAAGTAAACAACAGTGAACTTTGTACAAAACTAATTCTGATAAGAGTCCAACCAGTTGGAATTCATACCATAAAGCTGACGATAGCTGTCGAAATTGAAATAACTTGATGGTTAAACAAAAAGACAGAGAGTCTGTGCATATTTGAATTCCAGCTTCCACAGCTAAGAAGAAAGAGTATGGTGCCAGTACCATTTTCTGCACAGCTACCAGTGGCAGGCCTTCACCCTTGAATGATTTCTGGTATAACCTACAGGTCTGCTGCTCTTTTCTTGCAGTTTGATGTGTTGCACCACCATAAAACTCTATTAGTAATGACCATATGGAATTTTTTGTGATCTCTGATATTCTCTACACGCTCCTTAAACTCTACAGTGAATAAGAGATTAGATCCTATAAAATAAGTGCAGAATTTCCTTAAATATTTTTTTCAGTTACATTTCAATATTTTTGAGAGCAGAAAATTGGCCAGAAGTACTAGTTGGGCAAGTGCTCTGTTGAGTCGTTGACATTGTTCCACATGATCAGAAATTAGTATGGAAAGACTCCAAGCTTTCCTCTGCTACTATGCCATTTCTGTGGTACTTTCTTTGATTTTCCCAAGAAATGTTTTCTTTTATTTAATGTTTATGATTGACTTCATGACCTAAACTGTACAGATAATGTATTGAAATGTATTCTCCTTGTTTTTGGGTGTTGAGTCTAATTATGTCACCCATGAAAATAAACAATTTTGCTCATGTGGCAGAAATCAATTTTTTATCACTGCAATTCATAACTCCATGTCTTTCAGTTCAAGTTCATTAGGAACCAAATCAAAACAGAAATTCATGTTCATCAGGTTTCAGCTAGCTAAATTTTAAAAACATTATATTTATCACTGAAATGTATCTATGTGCCAATGAGAACTTCACAAAATACTACTTGTTTTATTACTTAAGGCATCATTTTGTTATTATTTTTGAACACTGCTGGAAAATTATGCTGTGTGAATCATTCAGTGTCTCTCACTGCGAATGAAAAGTTGGGTTTAGAGGAGAAGTTTATTACAGACAGAATAGGCTTTATAATTTTAGGGAAAAAATTACTGATTGTTACTCAAATATTATGAACAAGAACTCCAGTCAATTTTAGATGTCCGTGTACAGTGTACATATTTTAATATTATAAGAATTTTATTTTCACTACCCTTTTCCCTAAAAAGGGGAATATTTTTGAAAGTGATTAGATTAATGTATCTAGTAAAAGAAATTATTCCTTTACTTATATACAGGGCAGAAGTGGGCGAGCTTCTCATACACATAAGTGCTCATGCTTGATATCTGAGTCACTTTGGGAGAGACTTCTTTTTATGTTGGTACAGATAGACCTGTCTGTCTTGATAGTCTCAGTCTAATTATAAACTACAGAGCTGGTGTAGTTTATAATTAATAATTTATACGTTTATAATATAATTAATAAACTCATTATAATAATGAGAGTCTGGATTTCAAATTTGTATTTTTTAGTTTATTTTTTAACAAAAAAATAGAAGAGGAGAATGGGAAGCTCAATCACTGATGTGCTTGATCACTGGCACACTAGAATAATGTGGAGCAAAATAAAGTTGTAGAACTGTAAAAATAGCTATCTTCACCACTAAGTAATTAATTTTTAAAGTGATCTGAAGTTATGATTATATTTATAAGCCTTCACATTTCTTATGGCTGGTTTTTATAGCACTTTATATACCCAGGAAAGATATCCAACTGAAGATGACTGTCAAACAAAGAGGAGGAAAAGGGAAATAATTGTATTCAGTTTAAGTTTCTTCTACTATTAGCTAACGAAATAATTTCTTTAAGACAATTTTAGTCTTTATTTTCAGCTGCTAATCAGGCTGTCTATATCACATGGTCAATTTCTTAAATGAAAGTCCTTAAAAATAAAAGAAAACTTTCAGTCTAATACAACATAATGTGGCAGCCCATAGATATATTGAACTTAATGAGGTAACCAGAGTGAGTGAAATGTTGAACATCTATGTTCTCTATTAATATATGAGACAAGCATGTGTGTGAAAAAGACCAGAAAGAAGAAATAGTTTAAGACTGATTTAAGAAATATGTTTTTTCAAAATATATAGGTAATATGTAAATAAGGGTAGAATTATGATGATAACTGCTGCTGGATCAAACCTCTCTAAATGCACTATCCTGACTTGGAGCACATGCCAATGAAAAGCATATTGAAGCCAATGACAATAAAAGTTTCAGAAAGAAAAGCTCCTCTTTAATCATCAGTTCTAGGAAAGTTACAGAGAATTTTAGTTTTTTTTTTTATTTTTTATTTTAAGTCAACAATTTGTTTTATTAATATTTTCACTTGCAAATTGGGTCTATCTTTGTATAAGATTTAATGATTTACAATTTTGTTTTCAAATATAATGATAGCACTGTTAGAATTACAATATAATTTAGATTGCAGAAAAGAAGGTTTCTGATATCTATCTTCCCCCATTATATCATATTTATTTAACACATAGATGTAGTGAAGTTGTAGGTGAAGTTTTAGGTCTAAATTAGGAAATGGGGCTTATTTTTTGATCTTTTTTCCCCGAGCAGAAATTTTAAAAATTGCAAATTTTTCTCCTGGGCACAATTAAATTCCAAAGCATGCTGCCTTTTGACAACTGGGAGTAAACTTTTAAGCTTGACAGAAAAAGTAATTGCTCCATCCATTATAGTGCTTTACTTTATAAATAGTAAAGTGCATGTTAATTCTGTTTTTTTTTAGTATCACAAAGTGCATAGAGATGTAATGAAAACAAAGGACTTCTGAATGTTGTTTGAGCTGCACCTTGAGTTACAGCTGTGTGCTTACTATCTATGTTATTTTACAGTTGCCTTCATCTGACTGATTCCTCCAGGCACAACCCCAACATAAATATTAACTGCATTAACAGGTTATTACTATTTTAAGGGATAAAGTGATAGTGATAAGAAGAAATAGATGTCTAGGCACAATGCATTCTACTGGGAAGTCTGACATTTAATGGTGAAATCCAGCTACCTCAATGCTGAAAGTCAACAGCCGAAAATACTTTAAACAGGAGTGGAAGATCAGACATAACTGAAAGAATGGACAGAACTACAGGCCAAAAAATTGTACTGTTCTTCTGTTCTACCAAAATAATGCAGCCTATTAGATTTTATTGCCATTGTGGTATTCCCTTTGTAGGCCTGAAAGGTAAAAGGCTTCTGGCAATTAAGATTCTTTTTATCAATTTGACATAACATTTCTTAATAGTGATATGCTATTGATAAATTACACTTTATATATAGTCTCCCTATAAAAATTACAAAAATTCCATTACTTAATAATTTGACTTTTACATATATTGGATAAGAAGGTGGAGGTTTTTTGTTTCTTGCTATCGGTTTTTGAAAAAGACTTTAACAAATGTCAGTCTGAATTCCTCCTGAAAATACTTTCATTTTGTAGCTTGCACGAGCAGAAGAAAAACAGGAAATTTTAAGTGTATAGATATAACTGCTAAAAAATTAATACAGGCTAAGCATAAACTAATTATCTTTAGAGTGAAAAGTAGTTATGGGACTGAGGCAGAATTTCTTAAGGACTTAATTGCGGACTTTGATGTTTTCCAACAGCACAGATTGGCAAACCTGTGTAGAGGTTTCCCAGATAATTGAAGAGTGGGAATAAGACAGAAAATGGCCTGGGCTTTCCTTTTTTATTTTGAAATCAAGTTTTCATGCAAAGAATCAATAACTTGGGTAAACCCAGAAAAAAATAAAGCCCTGTGAAACTGGTTCTCTGCTATCAACTGTCAGCTGAGTGTTGGCTGGTTGGTTGTTTTGTTATCTGATCAGTAACTTCATGACAGGAGATAAAACCTCTATTCTTCACCACGAGAAAAAGGTTCTACTTTCTAGTTGCTGTGGAAAGACACAGTACGATTTATCTTACCTAAGTTTAGCCTTCACAAAATGTCAGAATTGCAAATATATCTTCATTAAGCTAAGGTCAGACATACCAGTAAATGCTTTGTATGAGTTCTTGGCACAAAGCATTTAGTGACTCAGCTGCAACACTATAGTTAAAAGAAGCACACAATTATCTCCTCTGAATTTGGGCCTGGCTGCCCTAAGCGTCCAGCTGCTAGATGAAGTTTACGTTAATAAAATAGTTGTCCCTACCCAAGGGCATTCTGAGTGGCCTGTGTAAAGAACTCCAGAAAAATGAAAAGTAGTTTTGTTCCTAGCAGGCAGGAAGGAAGTTGTCAGGCGGGAAGAGGATATGGAGCTGTTTGCATGCAAGGGTCACTATTTGGTTGCTGGATATTTCCTCCCTGTCCACACGACAAGAAAACCCTCAGTTTCCTGCACTGGACAAATGGCAGGAAAGGGTGTGAGAGTTATTGAATGGCATTATCATCTTATAGCTTCATCAGTGAGGAAGGCTGCTTACAAAACTGAGAGCAAAGAACTGAATTTCTAGGCAAGATATAAGCAACTGAAATTGTTCCTTAAATGAATTTTGTTAACATGCTATGCCATTCTTTCCCATAAGTTCATTAGTATTTTCCAGCTTTTTATTCATCAAATGCCTTAAACTGTGTATGGAACATACCTGAAGAATTGGAAATATCTACAGAAACAAGCCTTAATGACTCTGTTTAAAGCAGGAATGTTAAAGACTTCAAAAGCTAGCATTTTTAAGTAGCAGCTTCTTTGGTACTCGTTTGTTGGTTTTGGATTTTTTAAACTAAAACTGGTAAGACATTGAAGACTGGAAAACATCTGCTCCATCACATTATGTTCAGGGGAGAAATACTTGTGTGATCATAGAGCTCACCAGCCAATAAATAAAACCTGACCCTGGAAATATTCAATCCCATGTTAAATACAAACTCGACTCATTCTACTCAGGCCAGAGAGGTTATTTGGGCAAGGCAAATTTTTCCTGTGCTTGCAGGAAAGGTCATATGACTAAATCTGTTAAGTTTAGTGATTAAGCTATCCCTCACTATTAATTTATTTGTGAATTTTTTTTTTTTTTGCACAATTTGGTTCACACTCCTTTGTTCACCCTTTTCCGAAACCTCATCCTTTTTCACATACTCACTGAAAAAACACATTCAGCTGTAGATACAAACTCGAAATTGTACAGAATAGGTTTGTTGAGCAAATCAGCAGAGCCCCAAAATAGTCCAGGTCTGTTTACTTTATTCTAGGCTTTCTAAACACACCATACATGAGTGGTGGGAATATATATGGAACACGAAGCTATACATCTGATTCAAATTGCTGCATGCAAAAGACAGTGCAAGCTAATATCTATTTTATAGCATTTAAGTAAAAAAATTATATAACTTAATAGAACAATTTCCTTGTGCTACTGGAGAGACATTTATGTTTATTGAGGGCTAGATTTGAAATTCTGTATGGATTGGCTGTGGGACACAGCACAGTAAATTCCATAAATGCACTTTTTCACACACACATGTGCACACATATGTGTATTTATTGCATTAATCTACATAATGGCAAACAGACTTCAGAAAATTATAGGAGGGATGATTCATCTATAGCAGATGAGGCACAGCGAAAACATGATGAATTGGTTTGTAGGCCCTGAACTGCAGGGACATAAATAAAGTATCCTCTGGGCTACACTGGGGATCCACTTCAAAAAAAGGGAAAAAAAGAGGAAAAGATGATGGAACAAAATTTATTCCTTTCTTTGTTGTTTGGTGCAGAGTTTTCTTTGACACGTACCATTTAACTGAGAAATGTTCCTGGGCAGTCATAACTTTTAATGTGTACAGTATGATAAACATTGCATTTGCACCACTTCATCACTTCCACCACTACTGCAATAATAAACAAGTTTTCTTCAGTTATTTTATAGTAATTAGTTCTAATGTTACATGCAGTTTACATTTACATATAGGGCGAATATATTTATATTCCTAGAGAATCTTAAATATTGATAACATGATGTATGATGGAGTTATTTCACTGGATAATATTAAGAAGATATCAGTGTCCTATTTTATTATCAATGTCATTGTATGATATCACGGCCCTTTATGCCACAAGCACACTAGGCAAGCCAGTTAATAAGAATTTAATTTATGGCACAAATCTTTCACAGCATAGAAATTCCCTGAACCTCATCACACTTAACTGCTATATTCAGGATAAATTAACTGTGTCCTTAGATTAATAAACAGAAAACTCTATGTAAATTAGATATATATTACTATCTATGAGAATGCAATAGCACAGGTGTTCTTTCATTCAGGTGTAAATCCCCATGGAGAGAATTAATCCTGAAGTCCTTCAGAGAAAAGAGAGAACCTGAGAATGGAGGGGGAACTCTCTTCTTCTTTTACTTACCATCTTAAATCATATCACAGCCATATTTCCTCCCCACCCTCACAAATCCAGTGGATAAACAGAAGATCTGGTATATCAAAGAGGCAGTAGCTGAACACAATCATTGCAGCTTTAAACTTGCACATGCTTCCTTTCTATGCTGATAGCCTTCAAAGCTTCAGAGAGAGGCACAATGTTATCTTGACTGCTACTCTGAAAATTTAATGTGGCTTTTTCATACTGGCTTGATAGGAAAGAGTATAGCAGGTATGAAAAAGAATCTTTCCACTCTGTTTTGAAAAAATTGCCACCAATCACAATCAAGGTAATCCCTGCAGTGAGCCCTGAATCTTTGGAAACCAACATAATTCACATCAATTTTGTGTTCTGACTCAAGCAGGGAGGTAACTGTGTCTTCTCAGACTAAGCTGTGTTCACAGTGATTATGGGAACTCTTCCTGCAGCCTAAGGACAATGACTAAGAAGGAAAAGCATACAAACAAGCAAACCAAAACATCTTTAAAGCAGAAAAGATTGGCATGTAATGACACAGTCTGAAGAGAATACAGCAACTAGAAAGAGAAGAGAGTCAACCACATTACAGAACAAATTTGCAGACCAGAAGAGGAAAAACTTGGCCTTCTGGGAAAAAATGTAAAACTCCCCAGGAAATGAGTAATTCATGGCTCCTTTTTTTCCAGGGTAGTACCTTGAACTTTATGAACCTGATATTGTTGGAGCTGTGAGCAAAATCTTGAGCTTATTCAGTGTATCACAACATGCTAATACTGATTACTGAAAAAAAAATGGTAGAGCAGTGAAAAAGCCGTTTTCTTCATAATGGGCACACTCATTAGTTAAGTAAAATGTTTTGTGCTTTCAATTTGCTTTCCCACAAAAACTAAGGTCTCCTCATTTACTCTGTCCGTTTCTTCATAAAGCATCTAAATATTTCTCTTTTGGTAATGAAGAAACTGAGAAACAGAGACTTCTTTTACAGAAGTACAGTCATTTTGGATGTAGGAAGCTAGGCTAAGAACCCAAACTCCCTCATTTCTAGTAAAACAGTGTATCCAGTGGACCACATTTCTTCCTATAGCTGACACTGTGCACAGCTGCTATACAATGTCAGTTGGGGTTTTATTTTTCATTCGTTTGCACGCCATCTGTCCTGTGAGTAAAAAACAAGAAGCTATTTAAACATTCCTCTCCACTGATCTCTTTCCTTCCTTCCGTCCGCCAATAGGCTCGGGAGCAGAATGGTTTTGTAAATTACAGTTTACATAGATACATGGATATACATATAGCTGAAGACAATGCCACCTAAGAGTCCCACAACAACTTTAAAAAGAATGCCTTTTTCACCTTTTCCCAGAAAAATACTTTCAGGTTAGGAAAACAATCATGACATTCCTAATCTCCTGAGCAGGGAAGTTATTGAAGCCATTACATAATATCACATTGTTATATGCGTACTTATGGAATATGTCCCTTTCTTTTTCTTCCCATACCCTCTCTTCCTCTTTTTCCTCCCTCTCTCCCTCTTTATGTGTGTGTGTCTCCCTCCATTACTGTTCCTCTCCCTCTTGGTAACCACATTTACTTTTTTGAGTCAATGAACTGCAAAGAAGATTTGCAAAACACCTATTAAATCACAGATATCTGTCCCCTTGCCACTGCAGCATATACCTGTAATCCTCCGGTAGCAAATATATCTGGTACAATGCAGAAGCTGAGCTTAATCCTGGGCCTTAGTCAAACAAGCTCTGACCATTCTTATTATGACAATTTGTATATTATCACACCTGTCTGCATGTCTTCTATTCCTGAAGAAGATTTGGGAATGAAGATGTTGATAAAGGAGATATATGCCCATGCCTTAGCATAAACATCAGAGAAAATAGTTGAGATGAGCACAGGCTCAGATGTGGATACATGCTGCTTTTTGCTAAATCTTCCACAGGGCTGTAAGTTAGAGCAAAAAACAGAGCAGTCATCTGTGGGTAAAATCTTACAGTAGTGCAGAAAGATCTGCCAGAGCCCATCTGTTGAAGCTCTTCATCATATGCTTTGGGTTTTATGCTTCCTCCTGCTGTGCACAGGCAGCTCTCAGTAGATTGAGGGAAAGCCAAGGACAACACCAGGCAGGTGCAAGGTACAAATGTGGATTGGGCACAGCCCAGTGTATTGCAGGAGCAGGGCTTCCAAAATTTTCAGGTACGCAGCGAGTACTTTAAAGAGTAGGGGTAGATGAGTGCAGCCAAAAGGAAAATGGTTACAGTTGAGTATTCCTAGAGACACTATGAGGGTGCTCTGACCTATTGATCCTGGACATCTCTTAGGAGCTATTGGCATAGGAGATTTCCCTTTGTTTTAACAAGATAATAAGTTTTCAGCGCATCCTTGTCCAAAAACTGTCTTCTACTTTTTAACTTGCTCCTTGCTTTTTGTTGAAAATATGCAGTTTTTGCTGGATACCTGGAAAAAACTAGCTTTCTATAAGCATTTAGGTTTAAAATGTGCTTGTGCTTACATTTAAAGGGGAGGAAAAAGTTTCTACATGTGCTGAGTATGTTTAAATTTGTCATCTTCTAAAAGACATTTATGTTATATGCTCAAAAAAACTGTTATCGATCTATGCTTGATAGAGGTTTACATTACCAGTGACTGATTTTCAGGAAGCTGAACCCCTACAGCTTCTATTGACTTAAACTGTCTCTCTGAGTAGTCAGAAGTCCTGTAAAGTCTACTCCTATGATATATTAGACCAGTGTATTTATAAAATTGGTCTTGTGATAAGCGGGAAAATAATAAGTCATGCCCCTTGCTACATTTCAAACCCTCATGACTCTTGAGTTCCCTTAGGAATCATGTAATTCATGTTAACAGTTCTCACATGTTCTTTGGCAGTGGAAATATGGAGTACCTCTTTGGTCTTCTGACTTCTAGCTTTTTTCTTCATTAAGGGGAAGGAGACCTTCTGGTTTTCTTCAAATATAGCATAATGTACACCAAGCATATCTTTCAGCTATTGGTGTAAAAACCCCCAGTACTAACAGGCAATGTAATTAATATTGCTGTGAATTATCAGAAGATATTGGTTATTCCAGTTTATCACATTCACTTTTAACTGACTGTGTGATGTGCTGAATCTAAGAGAAATACCTGTCGTTAGTTGTTTTGCAAGCACTTCTTTAACCTTTTGAACTCATACTTTACTGTAATGTCCAATATATAGGTTCAGATTTCTTCTGGCAAGCAGCTCCAATTTATTAAAATAAAAACGTTGCATATGATGAGAACTTTTCCGAACTTGTAAAACATTTTGTAATTTTTTTTCTGGCTTTTGCAAATACCCTTAGTTGTGAACAGCAACCACTATGAACATTTAAGGGAAAGTAAAGCTTTTTTCTTTTTTGTTGGATATTTTTCACAGTACATTCTCCAACAACTTTATCTTCACGAAGTTATGTCAATACCTTCAGCCAAAACATAAGGCTTTCATCCAATTTGTATGCTGATCTCCAAAGAGAAAATTTTTGGCTGACAAGAAAGAGGATTTAGACTCTCCAAACTTTGCTTGTCTGGAAAATTGTACTATGGGGAAACAGTCTAGACATGCAAACCCTTCTTGCCAGGACTGATTTTTCTTCCCAGGCTCTACATGGGAAGAGCCTGGGAAGAAAAATCTACTTCCCATTTTTGAGTGTTTTGTCTTTCTTTCGTGTCAAGTGACTATGTGTAATTTTTTTGTCCATCTCCATCTTCATCTGAGTATGGCATCTAGGAGACCATGCCTTGTGCTATCAATGTCACTTTTTGAGAGCTTTTTACAATATGCTTGATCCTCTTCACAATATACTTAAGCCTCTTCTTTAATTTCTAGATTAAATGAGCAAATTTATATGTCTTCTTCATCTCCTTCAAGGGTGAATATACTGCGGAGGAAACCTCCCAAGATAAATTATAACTGAATCATTTCAGCTTAGCTGCTAGAGGTTTGGGTGGTCCTGTGGTTTGCAGGTCAAGATATTAGCACATCCTCAGTATGATAAGAGATGCACAAACAGCTACACCCATTCTGTCCAGGGATGATTCATTTTACAGAGGGGAGGGGATGTTTCCGCAGCTGTCCTGCTGAGGGGATGTACAACAGAAAAGCCCATTTAATCACTCACCACGGGCACTTCCATGGAAGTCCTAAGAGTGGAAATTTCAGGAGGGACATCTGAATCAGTGTGTCCCCTGGCTGCCCTGCCTACATCCCTTTGCATTTGATGCTCTTTGGGGCCTGTGCTAGCACTTTCTAGTCTCTCAGGGTTATGGGTTGTAAGGGATTTCTGCTGCTGAAGGCCTTCTCAGGGAAAGCTCCTTTCACTTCCAGCTCTCAGATGTTTGGCACAATCCCAAAAAGAGTATGGTTCCCCTGCTAATTAGTAGATGCTCAGATATTACAAGTCCTGTTTACTGTGTGCCCAATTCTTGATGAACCAATGAATACAAATGATGGCAAAAATACAGTGGAGATGTGACAGGGATAATTCCCTTGATGAAGACTTGACAGATATGTAAAGAACTTAAAACCATGAAATTTAAAATAATTAGTCTCTTTGATTAAACAAACAATCAATCAAATTGCTCTTTTATTTTGTTATTCTTATTTTTTCAAAAATAGCAGTTTTGAAACTGCAGCTTATTCGGGGTGTTGTAGCCCTACCAATAGCATACATAGAAGAGTGTTTCAATAGGGCTAGTTAGTGCAAAATTGCAATTGAAAGGCCAGAAATTTTAAAGACTGACAAAGAAATTATCATTAAAAAGCACAATGACACTTGGGCTACCAAGAAATTTCAAGGTGACAGTGCCAAATCTTTACCTTCTTCCAGCTCTTTGCTTTTCTGTTCATTCCACATCACAGACCAGCTATGGCAATATTGAATGAGTTAAGCCAGAGCTCATACAGAAGTGAATGAACTACAATCTACAGCTTGTGGGTCATCTGCCCTCTAAATCCCATGATCTGCTTTTAAGCATAGATAAATAGAGGAGAGAAAAACTGAGGGCTATTCGCTTGTAACAGTGTTCCTTCCATTACAAGGGCAAAAGTAGAGATAGAATCAACACTGCTTTTAGAAGGCATGGAATGTTAATAACTTTTATTGCTAACTTTTGGGTCACTGCTGGAAAAAGTAGTGACTGGGTGATTAATTTATAATTTTGGCAGAGACTTCTGGGGCTATTTTCTATCTTAACTGTGACCTGTGGCTTCTGTTCTCTTCACAGCGAGTCTCCTACAAAAGGAAAGTTGTGACTGTGCGGAATCTGTCTAGGAGCCATGAGTCTTTAGAGGTAAGTCTTCCTTTGTATACTTTTATAAGGAAAGCTGAAAATCTGGTCCCTTAACAAAAGCTCCATCCTGTTCTAAAGCAATTTCTTAGGCACACAGACTGTGTGTGAAGCTGACTCGAGTTTCAGTCAATTTTTTTTTTTTTTTGCTTAAAAGAAACAAACTTTAGGATCAGGTTGCTGATCTTAAAGCAACTATTCATTTTCATTTTAAAAATACTCTATTTTACTTTGTTAAATTTTATACTTGAAATGTTTGTGCAACTGATCTCTAAAATGAAAAAGGAAATCACAGTCTCTGTGATCACAGAAAGTGTGGAGGGTTCAGAGCAAAAATACTGTATGAAATTGGAGGAATGCTTTGACTCAGAGAGCCATTTCACCAACTCCATAGTGCTCAAACAAGACAAACCTATCAATGGGAAACTAGACATGCTAGGAGCCATGAACTTTCACATTTAGTACAAAAACAAGGGGTGTCACTTTTTCATGCTGTGAGAACGGCATAGAAAAAGGTAGGGAAGGGCTACAACTACTATCATAATGATGTTTATAGCAGAAAACCTTTGCAACTTTATGATCAGACACACAGATAACAATGATAATTCAGCCAGCTCTTTAGCTGTGCAGTTTAACCAAGTCTTGTGTGATCAGAGCTAGGATTTGAATCATGCCACTGAGAGAGTGCAGACAAGATACAATCTGTTTCTAGTGTTAGAGATTTCTGATTAGGTTACATTACTGTGATCCCTGTAGGACCAAGCTTTCACACCTGACTAGATCTGATAGTCTTCCAGGCAGACCATATATGCCTCAAGAGAAAGAGACAACCTTGTGGCTATGACAAAGTACTACAGCCCTAGGGGACTTCTGCAGATCCAGATCCAGAGAAAGTTATGTGTTCAGCCAGGGATATACTAGCTCACAAATGGGATGAAACTGCATATTGCTTTAGTGCCAAGTCTATTGAAAATATTGTAAAAGTTACTATAATTGGAGAAATAGCACTCTTCTGATGTGTACCCTCCTTCCTTGAGTAATTTTTTTTTTTTTGGAAGATCATTTGCTTCCCATTTTGGCTTTCTACTGTCTTTGCACTACCTGCATGGGTAGTGACTAGAGCATGTCCTCCCTGTTTTCTTATGCCCATGCCAGATTTTATAGCCACTAGTTAAAAAACTGCAAAGAAGTCTTAAAAAATGATTAAACATAAGAGGAAATCCTTATTCCTGTGAATGAACAGGGGGGGTGAAAAACTGATGTCTCCACCATGACCGTTTTTCCCATTGGAATCTTCAGAGATTTCTTCAGAGACCTGTGGTTTTTGGAAGCACAAGTCTTTCTTGATCAACTTGGATTGACAAAATGCTATGTAAAAAAATCCCAGATAATTATAAAAATGTGACTGTACTGTAGCACTAAGCATTTCTAAAACAATGTTCACTAGTTCTGACAGTGTTTTCATCTCTAAATGCTGGGCGTGCTTTCAGGGCAAAGTAGAGTTAGTAAGGCTATAGCCTGCAGGGGCTGCTGTCATGCAAGAATAATTATACTAGGATGGAACAAACAATCAAACTGTAAGGACAGATGTTGTTTGGTTTTGTTTTATGTTAAGGGCTAAGTTTATGTTCCACATTAACAGAAACAGTATCTTTTTGTGGAAGTCTTGGGATACTTTCCAGAACTGATTAAGAACTAAGGCATATACTTTTCAACATGTTGGGATCTCCTATCTGAGAGGATGTCCTGTTTACATTTTGTGCTTTAGCTAAGTAAGTATGCTGGATAAGTGCTCCAGAAATGAGGTGAAATATAAGAGGGAAAGATGGCTCGAAATGGATTTTCACACAGGTTTGAAAAATGACACTTGCATGACCTCTGTCATCAAACCATTTGGGATTAGTCCTACAAAGGTATATTTTTAATGAGAATAGGCACTCAGAAGGCATAGACCTTGACATGCATGGAATGTATTTCAGGGGGTTTAAAACTTTTTTCTTCTTTTTGGAAAGAAAATAGAGAGCAGCTTATAATGTGGCTCATAGCCAGTCTTATTCTATGAAATGACCTCTGTAGGTAACCAAACACTGATAAATCTAAAACTAAAGCATAAAACAGTATTTAAGAATTGCAAAACTAATACAGCAAAAGAAAAAGCTGCTTATTTTTATCAGCCCTTTATCATTTAAAGTCTTTATGAGAATGGCAGTATACTACACAGTACTTGCACTGTATTACATGAAAGGCAACAGAAAATCAAATTCACTTTTTTAAGGTTGGAATTTTTTTTTTTTTTTTTTTTTTTTTGTGCGGGAGTGGCTTTTTTTTTTTTTCTTTGGTGGAGATCTGAAACTTGTAATGAAATTGGAAGACAAAGTGGCAAATTCCAAAACCAAAATAATTTCAATTTTAAACATAGGCAAAGCATAGCAGACTAATGGGAAACTACCTAAAGGAATATAATAGTAAATATCATATGTAGTGCTTCTGCACACCCACAGCTTAACTGCTGTCAAGTTTTGGTACAATTCCAGGAAAAAGAAAAAAATTTAAGGCACAGTTTGATAAAGTGTTAATTTTTAAATGTGTATAGGGAGTTTTTCAACCCTGTCCAAAGGATACTGATGGGCACACTTCTGTTCTCACTGTGACCTCCTGAAGCTAACTAAAATTAACAAATCTTCATTTCACCATCCGGGACTAACCCTCTCTCTCTGTATATAGATAGATATATAGATGCAAATCTTTTAAGAATTCTTTATATTAGGAATGATATCCAGGGCCAAAGGCTGAAACTGTTATCCATCTGGGTTTTCACTTGACCTGATGCTTCTTGCATTCACTTTAGTAGTGTAGTATCTTAAAAGTCCTTGTGTACAATTGCATGCAAAATGAAGTCCATTGACATGAAACAGTTTGAGGTCTGAATAATATGAAAAAAAGACTTTTCCTGGGAATTTGCCCAAAAGAATAGGTGATGGAACTGCTTCAAATAATTACTTCAGTGTATCTATTATAGACAAAGAACCTTTCTGACATGAGATTCACATTTATTTCTAATCTATTCACATTTATTTCTAAATTTATTTCTAAAAAATTTTAGAAATCTTGATCTCTCTCTCTGAGCCTTTATGTGGAACTTATCATCCCTGCTTCTGAGAAAATGAGAATAGTTCATTGTATATACTATGAGGTCTGCCAGTGTTATCTCTGAAATATGGGAACTAGTGGTATAATAAAATGTACTGCAGAACTCTGAAAGCCCTTGATTCTATATTTACATCTCTGAACAAGCTCACTTTGACTCATAGCTCCTTAATTAGAGGCATAGTCGTTTTTCTTTTCTGTAGGGCATTTTTTTACCCTCACAATACAAGCATACATTTGGTAACTAATACCAGCAATTAGCCTCATCTGCTATGTAAATGAGTGTAATTGCAATTAAATACTTTAGTGGGCCCGAAGGGAAAACATGCAATCATTACAAAGTAAGTAGGAGTACATGGTAAAAGGACTTTTAGGAATGCTAGAAGTGTTTTTTTCCCTGTGGTGTCTATGGTCCTTTCCATTATTATTTATTTCTTCAGGAGTTTAGAACCTGGTTCACAGGATAATTTTTCTCTCTTTCATTGAGAGCTGTGAAAACCACAGAACAAAGAATGACATATTTTATGAAGAAAAGCGAAATTATCTCCAGGGTGTTCACAGGATTTTGTGGTGAACATCTGAGCATCACAAAACAGGATACCAAAAACAACACTGGGAAGTTCCTGTATTGGGTTTATTATCGAAGATTTGTTGAAATCAATGGCTGTGACAGTTTTACACTAACTAAATAACCGTGTCACTGAATATGTCTACATTATTCTCTGTCTTCCATGAGAGCTGTCACTAGCATACTGTAGGCAGCCTGTCTGGATGGTATTTGATGGTATACTAAACACAGCATAGATGTACCAACATCATGCTGCTGAACTTGGCCTCAGTGTTTGAACAAACTGCAAATCAAATTTTGAGCATGTCCTCCTAAAAGCTAATAAGGATGCATTGTCAGATATAACTCAATAGTATAATTATGATTCACAATTCTCATTTGCATAAGGTTTATATGTAATTTTGCTTCTTTGTCAATAAGTTTCCAGTGCAAAATCTGCCCTTTGAAATTTAATTATATATCTCTAATTTCTTCCATTAGTTCATGGAAGGTAATGTAACTATCTGTTAAACCTGGGTTGCCTGAAATTTCTTAAAGACTTGTGGTTAAGCATATGTATTTATTGTGTGCAAATATCTGGAGAGTGAAGGAAGCCTGGCCAGAACATTATAGAAATGATTAATCTCCTAAGCAGCGTTTCATTGCCCTTTCTTATAGACCATCACTGAGTTACTCATTCTGGCATTAAAAGTTCTAAGGGTACCCAGGGATATTTCCATGAGCTTTAAATTTATCACTGCATTAAAAAAAAAAATTAAAATTTTGCTAATGGGACATTCTGAGCTGCTATTTTGTTAATAAATTATTTTATAAGTTAAATTTTCACAAAATTTAAGCGTTGTAGATGTTCATCCTTATTGCATCTTGAAAAGATGACTGAGAAGGAGTTGCAACTCGTTTTTATCTTAAAAATATCACACACAATAAATATATTCACAGCCTGAATTAGCTTTCTTTTCCCTTTTCTTTTTTTTTTTTTTTTAATAAGCCATTATTCCTTGATTTAAATACAGGTCTGTATTTCTGATTAAGGAGGTCTGTTAGGAAGCCCCAAGCCCCAAGGGCAGGTGTTGCTCCCTAGGGCAGGATGGCCAGCAGCCCAGGATGACAGCAAGGCCAGCAGAGGCAGCAGTCTCAGTGACGGGGTCTGTCCAACAGCACCAGAGTGAGGGGAGCACTCATGGACCAAATGTGGCAAGTTCACTGTGCACAGGGGTGCCTGAGGTCAGGATCAGAATCCACATGCACAGGGTGCAGATCGATGGCTACAACTCAGTCCTGTCATGGACCACGTTTCACAGCGCACACCTGGATCCATCTCCAGCCTAATGGGGTAGGAGCTCCTGCTGTAGCTTCTTCCAGCTGGTTCTCAAACATCTTCAAGGCCAGCTGGGGCTTCTGACACAGATCTTCTTTCAGAAAGCTGACCTGGAGGGCAATAACTGCACTCCCAGGAAGGTTTTGGCTCTGACAGTCTGCTAGACTGAATTGTTGCTTTACCTAGAAGAATGTTCACGACCATTTGTTTATGAGAAGTATCAGTAGAATAGTGAGAGCACACCAACTGAAATCCAGGCTAGGCAAGATAGAAACAAGCTATCAAGAGCAGAAGCATCTTTCAGTAGAAATAGGTGGTGCCTGAGTTTATCAGCTGTTGAGACATCTTGTGCACAGGAATCAAAGTTCTGTTGGATTATTTACCCACTACTTCACTGAGTTTTTTTCTGTGATATATGAATGAATTTATTTTTCTCTCAGACAAGGTAGTTGTTTGGGCCTATCCGTCTCTGAGGATGACTTCAAACACCAAGTGCAGTATAAGTCTCATTAGTTGCACTTACCAGGAAAAAGAAATTAAAGAAAAATATTGTTTCTAAATTAGTTCTAAATTAGTTCTATTGTTTCTAAATTAGTTCCAAGTTCCCACAAATTGCTTAGTGTGATTCAAGAATGCAGGGGGAAATACACTACTTGACATGGATATCCTTTGAATAATACCTTTCTTATGTAAGTGAGGGCACACATAATTGGTGACAAAAATATTGCTGTTGATGTTTAAGTTTGCATAGTTGGTGGAGAAATCTCTTTCCAGTAAAATATTATTTCTTAAATTCAAAAGTATTTTATTTTAAACTTTGAAGACAATAACATATTTGCATACCAGTTTTACACCAACCTTCACAAGAAGTTGTGGGTTTTGTTCATTATCTAGAACTAAAGAAAAAGTATTTAAGGGGCAGTTGATGGTACAGGCTTTTCATAATCACTACTATAATAATTACAGTTAGGTTGTTTATTTTATCTCTTCCACTTAGAAATCCATTTTATATCTTCTGATCATAGTAAAGTGGTTGCTGAGATTTCTTCCATTGTTGTTGAACAGAAGTCAGTTTATGTTGACCTCATCTTAAGTGTAATTGTCCTGTTAAATAATGTAATTATTGCATGTTTTACCAAAATATCTGGATTTTGATCATTGAGGGTGGCAGTCACTGTAGAAGCTTAGTTCAAGCTCATTTATTGATATCTCAGTCAAGAGCTATTCTTTGTTGAGAACTAGTCTCCCAAGGAATCCTATATTCCACATAAGAGATTTTGGTACACTCCATAGCTTTTAAGGTGAACGTGTTGATTAAAGACAGACTTTCACAATTCAGTATGCAACACTACATACTATTCTAGATACTAGGAGCAGAATGTGCTTAGCAGAGCAATACATACATTTTTAAGAAGAGAATATTTTGTTAGAATCATAACAGTGGTTTCAAGACACTTAAAGGAAATTCAGGAAAGTAGCAGTCTGTTTTTAGGACTCAGAATTTAACAGGGATTAAAGACAGGTCAAGGTTCACCATAGTGCTTTGATGACTATCATTAGCAATTGTTTTCTATTCCAGGGACCTTTGAATTTAAGATCTTCCTCTCTTTAATGTTATGCTAATTGCAGGCACAACACATTTTATAATTGAACATTCTCTATGTTCTCTATGAAATTTTAGTTTTAGTAATGGTGAAGAAGTTAAAATTAAAATTGAGTGTTATTGGTTTGGGTCTGTGAAACATAATTTATAGGAACTGGAATTCAGGCCACAGCTTAGATTGTAAGTTTTAGGAAAGGATTTGCAGAGAAATGTCAGCTATAAGTCCAGTGCTTAACATGTGTCTGGTCTGTGTGAACTTGCATTCACCTTAGACCTATGGAGCACAAACTTTTTCTTCCAGCCAGCTGCAATAGTCTGCCTGTTTGTAACCTCCTTGTGAGTAGAATTGTTTCAGCCTTTCCCCCTGCCGACAGCAAAACATAAACATGAGGGACATTAAAATGGAAACAGGATCCTGGCCCTTTCTGTTTCTCAGTTTTACTAGTAGTGACCTTTAACCCTCATTAAGATACTTAGAAAGTTTGGGACTCCTTTTTTTGTATAGCTCATTGTGGAATATTTAGGTTGTTATGTTGTTTTTGTCTTAAAAATATTTAAATGCTGTTGGGCAGTTGTAAAAAACATAAATCCACATATTTACTTATTCTAAAAAAGATATCTGTAGACAATATTTCACAGCAAATGGTCATTAGAGCCGTCCCATAGTTACAAGGGAAACATTGACACTCAAATTTTACTCAAGAGGAGTATCAAAGTTTTGTCCAGGGCAAGACATACATTTGTATACACACTAATGGATAGTAGCCCTGAAGGACATAATATTGTTCAGAAATTATCAGATATAGTTGTTTTATCTATGAAAATATAACTTAGCTTCATGAATACAAAAACTTTGTGTTGGAATTTGTTTAATGGTTTGCAATGTGTGTCAATGCCTAGCTACGTCCTTTGATTTGTTTTGGCTTAGAAGATCCTGACCTCTTGACTAATATGTGCATGCCTTAGAAATACACAGAATGCACTAAACATAAGACTCAATTTAAAATTTGCCAAGGATGTTGTCTGAGGTCCTCAATTTCTAATGTTTCCATGGAGAATTCTTTCCCTTCAGTTAAAAAATTAATCATGCTTCCTCTGATTTAAATATGTTGAAGAGATGCTATATTGGCATATATGTGACTTCTTCTCCCAGAAAAAATGAAAAGTGCCACTGAGAGATATCCAAAAAATGAGGTTTTAGTGCTGATGGTACTTTCTGCCTCATTGGTCTATCTTTTTGTATATAAAATGTAGCAAAATAATAGGTGGTTATGTTCATGTTTTCAGAAACTGCATTTAGGTACCCACTTATGAAGTGAAATTATCTTATCAAAAAGGAAATATTAAAAAATTTATTGACTTTTGGAAAAAAACCTTCCCCAGGGGATTATTTCTTCATCATATTTATTCTAGTAAAACAGCTAGGAAATTTGTTTCTCTTTGTCATTCTCTGGAATTCTGAATTATCACTCCATTTTTAAATCAAGCTAAAAATCTAATTTTAAAAAATGTTGTATTTTTATGCTACATTTTCAGAAAAGCAATTGTATTAAAAATATTTCCCTGCAGTCTTTAATTGATTACTTACTTTATTTCCCAGTTATTTTTCCTTTCCTCTTTATTCTTGTTCTTTCTATTGCTAAAATGAACAAAGAAGTAGTATAAAAAGAGAGACTGTGGGGAAAAAAAGTGCAAAAAATTCAAAACATCTTTGATTTTCCTTTCTATATCAGATGGAGAGATTGTTCCATATTTCCTTTCAAAACAGGCTTTTATAAGGATTCTTTTATGTCAATGTAAAATACTTTATTTTCCTAATATCTAAGACTGTAGTGTACTGCCGAGAGATGCTGTGCTTTTTCAGATGAATTTTCGTAATATTTTTTGAGGTGTTGAAAATTGTCCTCATCTTTGACAGTGCGTTTGAACAGCTAAATGCTTTATTGTTAAAAATGCTTCCATTTCCGTCTTGAGAACTTTTGGTTTCAGTACCTACTTATTAGCTCTTATGTTTATTTATTGTGATTAAATGAAGGCATAACACATTATGTCATATCTTTTATTCTGATATTCAGATTGTTTGGAGATTTTAATCTGATTAATTTCCTCTGCTTCTTTTAAGGAGGTAAAACAACAGTCTACATTCAACAACGATTACAGTGAAATCAGGGGTGAATTTGACCCTACCTCTCTAAATTTGCAAAATTAAACAGTTAAGTTTCTACTGAATTAAACAATTAAGTATCTACTGAAAACTGATGTTCTTTGTCTGCAGTTACCTTTATTTTTTTTACTAGTGATGTACAGCCTTCCAGATTTAGTACAGATCATCATAATCCATAAATTTTATGTCAATTAATGGTAACATTTTCACTTTTACTAATATTTAGTCTATCTTTGCCATCAAATATTAGTCTTTGCTAATATTTGATGGCAAAGATATAATTCTTCATCAATGATTTTAGAGATTTTAGGTGGTTCGGAAAAGAAAAATCAAAAATCTTGTGCAATGGTACCTTTTAAAAAGTGACCTTGTCAAAGTGAGGCATTCTGACTTCAATTAAATTCAGTTAGTTGGTCCCACAGGTAATGCTGGAATATATAATGTTAGCTATTATAAGAATACTTTGCAAAAGTAGTTTAAGAATCCTAAAAAAAAACCGTTTATGCTGTGCTGGTTTGCAAAAAAAAAAAAAAAAAAAAAAAAAAAAGAAGACCTTACCTTTATATTAAGTAACCATTTATGAGGTCATTTTTGGAGTGTACTGTTACATAAAACATGAGGTCAGCAAGTAAAGGTAATTAAATTTTAGTAGGAGCAAGAGTCACCAAAAGGCTTTTTCTTTCATCCTACCCAGTCTAAAATACCCATACAATACATCATTAATATCCTTGGAATTGTTAATTATTTCAACATGAATAGAAGTATCAGCACTGCTAGCTAAATTTAATACCCTCCTGGAGATTTCTGAAGAATGTATTATTTCTTTTATTATTTTGTATATTCAGGAACAACAAAACATCAAGAAAATCAACCTAAACATGGAAATACAGTTTAGAGGAAGCACCTGTTTTTATCCTGGATGAGAAATTTTCTCTGGAAATTTTCCATCAGAAAGTGCAATTCAACTCATTTCAAGCTCGGAGGAACAAATCTCTTTCCCTTAAGTTTTCTTGTGAAGAAGCCAATATTTTTCTCTTTTGCTCTTTTAGTTAAAACTATTTACTTAAAAATTTAATCAATTTTCTGTGTATCAGAGAAAATAGTATTTAAAATTTAGCATTACACTGTTTTTGTATTAATGAAAAACCCCAATTTTATCATAATAAAGCATTTTAATTATTCTGAATTGGGATTTTATTTCCCAGTAAGAATTTTAAAATTTGGGATTTTGAGTAGAATTTGAAGCAGAAAAAAAGTCAAAACCCTGCATATGAAATCCCAGTGTTTTCCTTAAAGCTTATTGATTATTTTCTACCAGCATCATTCAGTATTTCACTACTCAGTATGGGACCATTTACAATCTTAAAAAATAGGTGTTCTTGATTTACAGTAACACACAGCACATGGAAGGCTTGTGAAACATTCTATTTTATGGAAGTGTTCATTGGCACTTCTAAAGCTTAAGTGAGCTGAAAAATTAGGTTTAGTTTTCAGTCTCTAATCCAACTGTGTTTCTCAAAAATAATATTCTTCATTTTCTTTCTCAGAATAGCCTTTAATGTTCAGGAGAAAATTCAGTGTTGGCAATTATATCTTTTATATATCTAAGTCTCTATCTGCTATCTCAGTGCAAAAAGATTTTCTCTCCAATGGACTTTTAACTTTCAAAGAGGTGATGTTTAAGGAGGCATCAAACCACGTGCAAATCTTTTTTTACAACTAGATTTAAAAAACAATGGTGATTTAGCAGATGTACAGTGTGGTATCACAGGATTTTTAAAAAATATTTTTTAACAGATAGTGATTATAATTTTTAATTAATGTCGTGACCATTAGATGTTTCTTTGTTCTGGTTTTACTATAGTAGATTTAGCTCCATAATTTGAGAGTGAGCTCTGGGTTTGTTAGTGGTAGGTTGAGAATCGTACTGTGCAAGAGAGTTTTTTTTCTCTCTTTTGTTTGTGTTCTGATTTGGAAAACTTCAAGCAGCCAATGGTTTCAATAAAGATTTTTCCCCAATCTGCAAGTAGAACTCCTGATAAGCATGATGAAGCATCTCATTGTTAGGATTTTATTTGTCTGCATTTAATGTTTGTATAAGAAAAAACATCAACCATGCTAGATTTCAGAAGAAATTACAGGATACCTCAACCATCTTCAGAGAAAGTGGCTATTTATAGGGTTTCTCTATATGCTCTCTTATAGCACAAATATTTAAGCTGATGGATTTCCACTGAAGATTTGAAGCATGTTAAGTATTTATAGAAGAGGTTTATTGAATTCCCAGGGTATCTCAGTAGCAAGAGGAGAAAGTGCTTTGAATTCTGGTGCAACCCCTGATCTGATCCTTTTCCCTAATATTCCTCAGATCACTCCTTGCCACCCACACCTACTGTGTTGCTTAGTAATTTCTGGTTGGTTGAAATTCCTATTGCTGTGACAACTATACATGTCTGTCTTACAGGTATTACCTCCCCTGCTCCTGTGACTAGACTGGAGTTTAGTGTGGAGAAGTCAAAAGTGGAAAGAAACGTATCCCATTGCACACCCTTTCAGTCTGTCCTTTAAAAAGACTGTATAACATTCAATTTTCCTTTTTTTGGTAAAAATAGCTAATAATTCATCATCAGTGACTAGCAAGGTCATTGTTCCATAAAGCTGCTAATGTCAAGTGGAGAAAACAAAACAAATTAATTCTGCATCTTTTAAATAGAAAATGCAACTGAAGTTATGAAAATAACACTTTCAATATAAATTAGTGCACGTAATCTCAATAGAAGACAGGTGTTGTTTGACCAGCTTCATCTTATTTGGCATATGGGAATACCTTTCAACCATGAGAAACATGGGAGCATCCTTCTCCATAACTGTACAGTAAGCATGAAGAATTTCAGGTTACTGCACATATAATATGAGCAGCTAAACTGGTAACACATTTTCATGATTGTATGTTGTGATGATGACTGGACAAGTATTTTGTGATTTGATACTGCTTCTGGCAAAGTGAATGAATGCCAAGATTGCCAGAGCATCAAAGGAAACATTTTTAATTTAAGTATGCATGCTGAGATGCAGCTGTGCCAATACATGCATATTTATTGGATCTGGCCAGGAGGCAAATGCGCAGCTAATTAAACCATAGTAGTGCTGGCTAAGGTTTGATTCTAAAGGCTTGGGTTGTTGAAGGCTTAGCTGAGATGATTCCGGTGGATATAGAAGCAATTTAAAAATAAAATAACCCTAGGCAATGTTAAACTTGGACACTGATAACCTGGTAGTTAGTTTTCAATGGGATCAGGATGCACTCTGGCAGTAGGCAAGCCTCAAGAAAATAATATTTAAACTATTTCCATTCAATTCCATGGGTTTTTTTGGGTAGCTACTAGCTATTGCATCAGGACGCTATGACCAAGGTGAGCTTAAGAAATAATTTAGCTCATACTTTGGTGAGCCATGTTAGTTGAATTATAAACAGGACACCTACATCTTCCCAGCTGCTAGTAAACCTCTTTACAAAAGTTTCTTCCCATTTACCAGCACATAACAAGTAATCTGTTTCAGAACGTCCACTTCTATGGAAGTTTAGGTACAGTAGATTTTCTAACTCTTCACTAATCTGTGAAAGTCTTGCAAGAAGATGTGCGGTATGATGTTTTTGATTTCTGAAAGGAATCAAAACTAGGAACTGTGCACTAGGAACTGCCTTGAGACACTGCTTACCCCTGGCTAGCTCAATGGCTGACTCTCAGACTGCATTGGACTGCATTGGACTTCCGGGCCAAATTTTAAACAAGTGAAAATTGCATTAAAATAATTTATTTCTTGTAATTTACATTACATTTGAATCTTTATTATTCCAGGTAAAAAATATCATATTAAAAATGAGAATTAATAATACTTTCATAATCCCAGGTAGGCAGCATCACCAGCCTCAGGCTGTAAAAGAGTCTGTTCTCATATTTTTCCAAATCACAAGACTGACTTAAAATTCCTGAAGTTTAAAAATAAATGCATAAAAATAAGATTTTAGTATTATTATTGTGTTGGCATTTCAGCCTCAGGGAACACATTTTTAAGGGCTTCCTCCATGACCATGGAGGCAAGCGATACATTAAAAAAAATAGTGAATAAAAACTGAGTTTAGAAACTGACATAATGGTATGACTAAAGAAGCAGGAGTTGTAAGAAATGTGTAAAATCTTTCAATACAGACAGTAAAATCCAGAGAACTGGAGCAAGTACCCATTTGATTGAGATATTTTACCCCTTCTCATGGGATCTTATTCTACCTCTTCTTCCAAGAGTACAGTTGGTAAATTGGTCATTGAATTTTTATCCCGCTTGAGCAGGCTGTAAGGAAGTGTCCTATCTACTCCCCTACAGACTGTGTTCAGATCTACTTACTGCCTTGGAATGTAACTGAGAGAAGGAAGGGAGGAGACAGGAAGAAATAGCTGAACATAAATTAAATAAACAAATAAATTCTGTATCCTACTATAACCAAACCAAGACTGAGCATGATTTGTTCCTTCTGCTTGCCTATGTGAGTTGTGAGGGGATTTTAATTTTTTTTTTTTTTGACCTTACAGCATAATATGTGTAGTCTAGCAAACAGCTACTTTTCACAATGAGTTATTCTGAACAAATTGTTGATTAACCAGAGAAAATCAAACTCTGAGAACCAGTATCATTCCTTCTTAGTCACGGACTCCCAGCTTGTTTATTTAGTGTCACCCATAGTCTGTCATGGCTGACCTAAAACTATCAGAAACAGCCACAATTGCAGCCAAGCATAAACAAAAATCTGAACTGAAGGTGCAAGGGGACTCCCATTCTAAAGATAAGATCTATTGCTGTAATAGCCCTTGATTATGATGACCAAATTAAAAAAAAAAAAAGAAAAAAAAAAGAAAGAGAAAAAGAGAAAAAGACCAAAGGCAAATACACAGACACATTTCTGTTTATTTATACACGGAGGGAGGGAAAGAAATCATTTACAGAGAGGAAGACATATAGGGAATAGGGTTTCATTACATGTCAGTGTTTCTCAACAGTTTATAAAACATGATTTTGTGAAACTAAAGGTTTGCTTGTGGTCGTCTCTGTTTGCTTAATGACATTTTGTAAAGTGATAAAAATCACATGGAGATAGCAGAGAGAGAAAGGGAATCTGCCAGATGGTTATCTGTTGGTAGAGTGTTTTTCACCCTTCCTTCCACCTACAGCACAGAAGCCCTGGTTTTACACTGAAGACAGATTTGCATTAGAAGATACCACATATGAATAAAAGTCTCATATATTATGCTTCAGGTGTGTGAAAGATTTGTAAATTGCTGGTGACACAGGTAATGAGGGTGACTCATGTGTGACAAAAGCTGACTAGTTATTTAAAAGATGTGATTTTCAGACAACTTTCGATTTTCATTGTAATCAGTTTCCCTGAATTCATATGGGTTTCTTTAAAAATAGGGAAAATTAAAAAATATTTAAATGCAAACTTTGAACATCCTGGTGTATAACCACTGCTGCTGTTGTGGGAAAAACTGCTTGCCCTCCTCTGCAGTCATGCCAAGGGCTTGGTCACTTGGCCATTTTAAAGGTCAGTTCCTGTCTTTAGCTTAATGCTCTGTACATTACAAGGTTTCATTCCTTTTTGTTTAAGTAAATTAAATCTTCAAAGCTCAAAACCTCGGTGGGGGTAGTTTTGGGAGTTTGTGCTTTAGAAGAAGTAGTCTGCACTTTTATTAACATTTGCTGAGCAGATTAAAGAAGGGAAGAATAACAATGACATGACTCAACGAGTGTATTTTTTTTTCAAAATGTGTAAATTCAGAGTTCTATTAGCAAATAGATGTCCTGAGAAATTTTGTAAATATGCATATTTCAGAAATTATTTTGATTTGACCCATATTTCTTAAAAAGCTCCTGAAAATTTAAGTCCTTGGGTTTTTTTTTTGCAATTAACAAAACCTTAGATATGTTATGGCTCAATTCTTCCATATTTCCTCTCTATCTTTCTTAATTGATTTCATTTTTTTAATCAAGCTGCATTGACTATTCAGTAGCACCAATGGTCTATTCAATGGCAGCTTTAGACCTTAGAAAGTACCCAAATGCTAGTCATGCATCATAGCTTCTCACTTATTAGCACAAAACCTGTTTGATAACTACAGAGCAACATTAACTTTCACTTGTAATCCAACCTAAAAATTCTTACCTATTAGTTTAGTCTGTCACCACTTTGGCACAGGCAATAACTATCTATCTGACCTTTCTGTTTGACTGGAGAGAACTGTATTGTTCTGTGTTCTGTATAGGAGAAATGCACAAAGCATTGGGAGCTTAGGCATATTGATTAAAAAGCAAACAAACCAACCAACCAGCCCCCTCCCCCCTTATTTGGTTTTAAAATTAATAAAAATTTTGCTTGGAGCTCATGTGAGGTATATCATGTTAATTATGCCTCTCTTTTCTTGCCCTGCAAAGGATATATCTTGATTTGGGCCATTACAACAAAATGCATTTGGGAGCTCTGGTCTTAACCCCAACCAATCAAAAAACCAACGCAAACAAGCAAGCAAACAAACAAAAATGGATATGGGGAAGATATCAAAGAGTAGTATTTCATGGAAATTTCAAATTCACATTTTATAATTTCCTGGCCAAGAAGAACTCTCTGGAAAAGTCCCTTAATGTAAAACCAGCATGCCTGTGCTGAATGTAAGCCCAGAAATACATTGCTAATGAAAGGAGCTTAGGAGGAATGTATTATGGAAGTGTTGAGTGCTCATCTATTCTTATTTATTTCATTATAGGGGAAGATATAATTTTGAGAAAAGCCATGTGGAATTTGTTGCTTATATTTGTATACTCAAAATGAAACATTCTTTATAATTGTCATTGTAGACACTGTTGCTTGGGTCTGCTGTGACTGTCTAACATTCATCTACTGACAAGGAGAATGTCTTCTTGAAATTGTGTGGGTTTTATTGACCCAGAAATAGATCCAGACTACTTTTGGTGGGTTAAATAAGGAAAAAGGAATTCTCTCTGGTAAACAAATCTCTGTAAGTCTGATATGAAGATCTCTAAGTATCTGCAAGCTGGCTGAAGGAATACGTTGCTTCCCTCAGGGTGACATTACACCTTAACTGGCAGCAGTTTAGCCCAGACTAGCAGGTTTTTGCATCAATCTCTCTTCCTTGGTTACTGACCAGGGCCAGGTTTGGCTGTAGACTTGAATATTCTATTGAAAGAAAAAGCTTAAGAAGAATTCAGATACCAAGGTACTTAGCATGAATACATGCACTTTAATAAGTCGGCTGCAGAGAGGCAAATGCTTTGTGAGGGTAAAATGTCATTGCTATGGTTTTCCATAGGAGGAAATGTTAACCTTTGCTCTTCTAACACTTGCTGCTTCTGGCACTTTTTCTCTATGAGGACATTTGTGAAGCTAGGAAAGATCCTGGAAGGAGAAGGAATTAGAACACATGCAAAGCTCAGCACAGAGGTGAAATACAAGCTTTCAGCAGCGTAGAGCCACGGTTCTCTACTGTGGCTGAAAGTTCACCCTTGAAAGCTTTTCAGTGGTCAGGCTGAAATATGTATCTTGGTGAGTAACTAGTGAACAAGTGTCAGCAGCAGTAAAAATGCCAACACATTTCACAATTCTTTTGGCTTTCTTAACACAGACAATCATGTTTACTGAGGTTTATTTTGCCAAGGTTCTAAATTGATAATGCTGTGAATACCACATAACTATATGTTGGGTACTGACTCTATACCATTATTTATTCCAAAGCCTCAGAGTCAGTTCTTATTTACAAATAACTTGGGATAGCAAGCAGCTGATGAATAACTTTGCCCTGTCATTTTTCAGCATGTGTAGTATCCTGCAGCTTTTGTAAATATATTTGGATTGACTTTATTCACTATTTAGTGACTTAATTCTCCTACTTACAAGGTATGATTATTTTTTGGCCAGTCTAGTAGCCAGTGAATACACACACTGAGTGTATTCTTTTACAATGTCAAAAAATCACTATTATCTATGATTTTCAAATGGTGATTTGCAAAGAATATGTTGTCCAAAAAGGCAGTGACTCCTCAGCTTTTGTTGCTACTTCTTCTTGCTTTCAGCTGCCTCATTGCAAAAAGAAGTTAAAGTACAGCATTCAAATAGTGCTCTTCTTTTTATCAAGTAATTGTTGGAATTGTCATGGACATGTAAAACGATTGCAAATGAAAAAGGGAGGAATCCATGATAGAATCTCTTCTTTAAGATAGATATTACAGAATATCACATCTGATTTCGACAATTTTTCTTTATAAAAGACTGTCTTGAAGTTTCTCAGACACTGGAAATATAAGACAACTGTGTAATATTATTTACCTTTATTCACTCATTAAGTATATAGAGAGTCTGACTAAATTTTGGTTCATAGTATTTAGGTAAGTCTTAAAAACAGCAAAACTTTGTGTTAGTTCATCTGCATTTAGTTTTAGTTCAATCTGTGTTTAGTTTTACTGTGGCAAACCCAGTAAACATATGATTATATTTCTCATTAGTTATTTAGGATTATTCTGATCAAACTAGAAGAAAAGATTTGTTCCCTTTTTTTTAAAGGCATGTTTTAAAGCTATATTTCCCTGGTTTTAGAATTTTATAACTTGACAGGAAAAAAGTGATTTTGGTTATAATTGCTGACAAGGTCTCAACTGCAAAAACACTTCACTCCAAATTTCAAAACACTGTGTCATATTCAAATAATGCAACAAATCATAATGAAGCCTAATTAGAATGGGATGCTTCTTAAAATGGACAAGTATCTTCAGGAATTCAGCACACTTTAAGAGACAGGCTGTGTTGGATCAGGAAGTTGTCAGTGCCTGCCTCAGCAAAGCATTTCACCTCATGCTTACCTCAAATGTGTGACCTGTTCCAGGATCATGAGTGAATTTCAGAGTACCTTGTGGAGTTGAAGATTTAAACGCCGTGGTTCAAGAAGAAATCCACTCTTTTTGCAGTTTCTGATAGACTTAGACTTGGGACAGTATGAATGTATACTAGAACCCACCATTTTGTTAAACACTAATGTGATAAAATTACTGATTTATGTGGAAGCAATTCCTGGTATATGACCATCTCCCATTCTTCTCCTTTTCTTTATTAAATAGGATTATTCATCCAGCCATATATGCAGACAAGGATGCTTCTTTGAAAAGAGAATTTATGTTGCTTGATGTTTCTCTTATTCCATTAAAATTGGATAAATAAGAAGGCTTAATTTAGCACAACAAGCCATATTCTAGTCTTGATAGAATAATGTCTCAGCAAGACATTCATCCACAACTGATGAGAAACTTTTTTTGGAACCTGTTTGTTCCAGAAATAATGTTCTTTCTCCACACCAAAATCCTTCTTCCTTCCATAAAAAAATCATTATAATAAACCAAAACATTTATTTCAAGTAAGTTTCCTAGACGAATCATACTTGAAAATTCATGGCAGAATAATGACTAACAAAATTTCAGATTACAACTTTTGCTTTAAAGTTTCTTTTACATTTTGATCCAATGTTAAGGAACATGGCTGTTAAATTTTGAAATTTTCTCAGAAAAGCTTTTTCTTGATTAATAGGTACAACAAAATGGAAACTTTTTAGAAAGTAAATAAAACAGTTTATTTCTCAGTTTCCCTTTTCTTCGCTTGTAACTCACTGCATAAACATACTTGCAAGCAGTTATAAAATAACATTCAACATCATATGAAGTTCTTTCCTAATACATCGATATTTCGTTCAGGCTGCAACTGTGGTAAATATTTCTCTCCCTTTCTGCTCCCTCCCTACTCCAAATCTTGGGTGTTTTCTATGATTCTGTGTCATTGTGAGTAAAATGTCAATATGTGTAATGACACAGCACAGTGAAAACACATATTTTCATATTCATGTAAACTCATGTAATTGTAAATTAGGCTGTGCCACCCGCTATCATAACATACTTCATGTGAAAAGATGCTAAATTTACTTGACCTACTTTCATCTTCATGTTTAGGAAACAGGGTATAAGAAGTAAACAAAGTAGTTGTGCCTCATGCAGGAGATGATTATTGTTTGAATTTATGATTCATGCCTTGAGCAAAATTTTGTTTGTGGTCTCATTTGCAACCATAATTTATATCTTTACTAGGGATATACTGTGTATTTGGGAGGTTATATATTAGGCATGCTTTGTACTGGAACAGTATTCCAGCTTTGGGTATAGTATTTTCTATGTTTCTGGTAGGTATAAAATTTTTTGGCATAACATTTACTGTAGTAAATATGGAATTTTAATTTATTTTTTTTGGAATTGCAATTTCCCTTAGGAATGTCCTATTATATTTACATCAATGCACTTGTTACAGCTAAATCAGCTAGTATTTAAAAGAGTTGGTAATCCTACAAACAATGAGTCATAAATGCAAGTATTTACTTTTTCAGTATTTCCTAGCCACAGTGTTCAATTTCTAATAATGAGTGTTTCATTTGATTAATTTTTTTAAAATTTTCATTTAACCCAATCTAAACCAACTATAGTTAAAAATTTCTGAAGTCCAATGAAGTCATCTTTTCAGAGAAGGATGCTGATTACAGAATTGTTCTATTATCTGGTAAAGCAGGCTGAATAAACTTAGACCTGTTAAATGAAAATCTATGAAGAATGTGGATTTGGAGAAAAAATAACATGGGGAAAAAACAATAGATTGCCTAATATATAATAAAGCATTACCACAAACAGTCATTACAAAATTGACTTTTCTACCCTTAATGTTTATGAATCTATTATTCTCTTTGGATTGCTGTTTACTGTGACATTCCTGTGAGCTGTCAGATAAAGTCACAACCCATAGAATCACAGATGATATGCCTGATCCTTTTTTTTTTTTTTTTTTTTTTTTTAGTGCATCTTTCCTTCCAAATGCAGATTCTTTACAGATAAAATCTGGTCTTGAATTACAGAAATGCAGTTACTGACCCTCAGGTAGCAGGACTGCAATAATTTCAGTTGTGTGTTTTGTCTTTCAGAAGGTAGAAAATTCTAATTCTAATACCCTGAGGAAAAAGGGGGTTTTAATTAGCCATGGGACATTCACGGGAATCTATACTCCGGGAAGACTGTGCATGGATCCTGACACCTCCAGCAAAAAGACACAACATCTGACTCTGTCCCAGAATTTCTGAATTTCTCACTGTCTGCCACAATACCTAATTCCTAAAAGAGTGGTTTTCAGGAACTGTCACTGGTCTCCTTTTCTTTGCCTAAATCATAGTAGTAAAATTTAATGAAAGTGAGGTGTGCTGTATTCAGTATCTACTAGTTCTACAACTAGTCATGCAATTTCTTTCACCTCCTAAATCTGTGGACTCCTGACTTCATTAAATGATTAAGGAGACCTTAGACCTGACATGGTGCCCAAGAAGAATGCAGTGAAGATCTCTACTTGCACCCTCACCTTTAGTATTCTTTAAGCTCGGGAAGAAAACCAGAGCGCCCAGTATATAATGGGAAGTGAAAGGCAAAATGTTTTGCCTTCTTGTCCTCTTTCCAACTTCCACTTCACTGCTGGGGAAAAAAAAAGAGAGTTGCACAGTGCTGGTCAAGGTGGAGGTGGTGACCCATTTTTCCTCAAATGGGAATCTAGGATCCATCCTTGTTCTGCTCCTTAAGAGACCTGAGAAGCAGCAAGTCTCAACAAACTCATGTTACTCAAAGACATTGATATATGAGAGAGTAGAGTCTTACTGACTAGTCTAAAGGAGCATGCCAAATTACTTTTCAGACAGAATCATTTCACCTACTTGTGAGAGCTAAATTTCAAGAATATTAAAAGGAAGAAAATTACTGCATGATAGGGAGCTGCCATTGTAATAGGTGCTGCTTAGTGCTCGAACATTGTAACTGTCAAGCTGATTCTATTATGAAAAAGGGAGTAATTTAACATTATTTAATATTCACAATATGCACATATTGAATGGAAGTGTATGTAGAATGTAAGGCCCTATTTCAGCATAAATGAAATTTTAATCACAGGAGTACTTGTATTGGTTCTAATAGGATAACTCTTATTCTCACTTTTATGCATGTGCATAATAAATAAGAAGTTACTAACGAATATATTTAAAAATCACTATGGTATTACTTTCAAGAAAATATAAAAGATATTCTAACTTCTCAAGTGCTTCTTAATCAGTTTGTGGGGATTGATTCTCCATTCCACATTGCCTACCAATGCCAGTTTTATTCTGTTAGCTGTAACAGGGCCTTCCCTTGGTACATGGGTAGCATGAAAACAAATGAGAAAAAAATTCAGTTTAATTGGGCTATTTCCCAAGTACTGAAGGTTTAATGCCATCATAGCAAGTTAGCTGACTAGTGCTCAGATGGGAAAGATGGAAAATGTAGGAGGATTCTACAGTGTGTAACTACAGTCAGTTCTACAGTGTTTAAAACTGACTACTTTGCAGATTGATGCTTGAAATGTACAAGATGTGGCAAATAGTATAATGATTTACCTTAATGTTCTGGTACAACACATTAGGAACATCAGAAAAGGTGCTCAAAAAAACCCTATAGGTTCTCCAATGATTTGTAGAAATCCTATCTGGTTTGGAGCCTGCCTGCCAGCACCATTTTTGTCTACTTTGAGTCCTGTCAGGTTTCTGCTTCTACATTTTGTTCAGTGATGGCAATGTGATATGCAGAGATATCTTTGGGAGTAGAAAGTGGCACCTAAGATTTGCTCACCCTTCTGTCGTCTCCAGCCCCTCCACGGCTGCATAGGTAAGAGCCTACCAGCTTGTTCTCTACTGCACCCTTTTCATCTTGCTTTATTTACTGTATAACAATAGAGCATTGGCAGTTTAGTTGAGGAATATTTTTTATTTTATTTTGTTTATTTTATTTTAATGAGAAGTAAATCTGTTTAAGAGCTACTTTACTCCAGCTAGGTGAATTATCTTAGTTAGGACAGCAATATTGAAAAGGGAGAGAACTTGCCAATAGTGACAATAAAATAGCAATGCTGATTTATTATATGAAATATATATAATTTAAAAATTGAAATACCATGAAAAGACCAAATTAAAGGTGTAAATACAGATGGTTATCCTCCAACAGATTTAGAAAATTAGTTTTCTAGACTATCATGGTATTTTAGTAGTAAGTGCTAATATTAGGAGAGTGACATGAAGAGATCTGAAGGCATTAGGTCTAATCACCCATGTTTCTTCCATAGAGTAGGAAAATTGTGGCAATATCTCTTAAATGACAGGCTTAAATATGTGCAACAGCAGTGTAAATTTTGGACTTCAGCAAGTATTTTTAATGTTACTGCCTTTACATAATTACCTTAATGTGAAGAAAGGCATATCATGCTCCATTGCTCCTTGTGTGTGATTTAAAGAAAAAAAAATTCTATAAAAAGCTTCTTAGCTTTAATTGAGCAAAAGGCTTCATATGGGGTCTGGAGTTGCAGCTCATAATTTCTGTAGACAGGTCAGGTTGCTGCGTGATGATCCTAATTAAATTATATAAAAGCACTGAATTAGATAAACCAAAGTAGCCGCTCCATCAGTTCAGCAGGTGAATTGAGCTTGCGCCGGAGCCGGAATTCGCTCGCGCTGCTCTGCAGCTGCACAGCCGAGCGTGCCCGGCCCCGCTCCGCCGAGCTGGCCTTGGCGCCTTCGGTCCATAGGTGGCAGCATTGTCAGCGTTTGCGGCGGCTCGGGACGCTTCCAGGAATTCTGCGCTCGCCCCAGACCTCCCCCACTCGCAGCGCTATGTGATCAGGGCCGAGTTAACATCATCACATACTCATGTCAGGTGAAATAAAATGGAGAATGGAGAGGAGTGTTTGGGCCAAAAATTAGGCTGTGATTCTTCGGAGTTTTTTTCCTTTTCCTTTTCCTTTTCCTTTTTCCTTTTCCTTTTCCTTTTCCTTTTCCTTTTCCTTTTCCTTTTCCTTTTCCTTTTCCTTTTCCTTTTCCTTTTCCTTTTCCTTTTCCTTTTCCTTTTCCTTTCCCGTCCCCTTCCCCTTTTCCTTTTCGCTTTGCTTTGTCCCTCTCCTCTCCTCTCCTCTCCTCTCCTCTCCTCTCCTCTCCTCTCCTCTCCTCTCCTCTCCTCTCCTCTCCTCTCCTCTCCTCTCCTCTCCTCTCCTCTCCTCTCCTCTCCTCTCCTCTCCTCTCCTCTCCTCTCCTCTCCTCTCCTCTCCTCTCCTCTCCTCTCCTCTCCTCTCCTCTCCTCTCCTCTCCTCTCCTCTCCTCTCCTCTCCTCTCCTCTCCTCTCCTCTCCTCTCCTCTCCTCTCCTCTCCTCTCCTCTCCTCTCCTCTCCTCTCCTCTCCTCTCCTCTCCTCTCCCTGAGATTTAAAGGTCATTTTCATGTGAATGCACCAAAATCTCCACCTCATCTAAGGAAAAGAAAAAACCCACAAGACTGAGTGAGACACTTACTGTCTGTACAAACTTGACTTGGCATTCTTTGTTATGGAAAACAGAACCTTATTGTGAAATGATCTTCCCTAGTGGAGAAGTACATTCTATGAGAGTCATTACACTCTCAGGTTGAAAATTCATGACTTCCAGATTTCTCGTGTGTGTATTTATTTGGTTCAGGACAGAGATTTTGGGAGAGACTGGGGTGGCAGGTGTGGGGGTTTGTTTTGTTTTTGGGTTTTGGGGGGGGGGGGGGTTTGTTGGTTGGTTTTTGAGAGCTCTAGCAGTCCCAGTCACTGGATGAGTCCTGTTTCCTCTGATCTTTTGGCTTACTATCAAAAAAGCAGAAAACCCCCTACATTTCACAATACTTGAAGATTTTTTTCAAGATAACATGACATTGACCATCAATTTCCCTTTTTAAAAAATATTTAAGTTAGCTTTATTTATGTCACTTCTTAAAGTTAGCAGAACTATTGGAGCAACGGGACATCAGAAAGACTAGGCAATGATCCCTTTTGCATTACATATCTTTTTATGTACTATTTTCATTGCATTTTTCTTCCTGTGCCATCTTCTTTGATGCTGTAATTAAAGACATCATGAGGTCATGCTTTTTTACTCCTGTCCAGGTTTAGAGCAAGTTTGGGAGAGAATCCCCCAGAGGAGCTCCGGTAGGAAAGCTGATTCAATCGGCCCCTCCCCCCAACTGGTCCGGGAGAAAATATCTCCTTGGAGAAAGGTGGAAAAAAACTGTTTATTAAACAATAAAATCTAAACAATATCAAACAATAAAATCTCTTGCCACTCCAAAGAGAAAACAAACTGAGAAAAGTCCCTCCCCGGCTTGTGGCTCAGCTCACTCAGTCTCTGATGGGTTCTGCCGGTGCTGGAATGTCGCAGGCCAGGCCTGGCCCGGTGGGCCACAGGTGTGAGCTGCTGGTGCTCCCCTTGATGTTCAGTCCAGAGCAGGTTTCAAGAGGTCCAAAGAAAAAGGAAAAAAAACAAAAATCCAGGGAACTTCTTTGCCTCGGCTAGCTAAACTAACTCGAAGCAAAGGAGAGCTCTGTCCCGCCGTCTGTCCATCCGCAGACAACAGTCCAGGAGCAGGAATGTGGGGGAGTGAATGCAGTGTCTGAAAAAAAACCTGCCACTTCTTCTCTCCCCCCCTTCACTCTCCGAGGCACTCTTAAAGGTGCAAAACTCACCAGTCAGAATGAGATGATTTGGGATAAAAGCATCATATAGTCAACCCAGGACAACTCCTTATTCCCTTTTCCCATTCCTCTTTCATTTCCCCAGGGAAGGAAATTCTGAAGTAGAGGGTGAAAAAAATCGTTTCAGTATTAGAGAAAATATAAACCAAAGTTGTTTCCTTAATAAATATAATTAGATGTATATATTGCATTTTCAAGAACTAGTACTGATGTTGGGACCAGCTCCTTAAATAAAATAGGACCTCTGTAGTCTCTGGAGAGAACATGCATAAAGCAAAGTAAATGATTTTCTGTCAACACTAAGTAGACAGGTGCTTACATTGAACAGCATTCTAATATGTCTCTGAATATTTATGTCTTCTTTTTCGAATGCATTGCCCATGAATGTCACAGCTGTCAAACGTCTGTATACAAGAAGATAAAAAATGAAATTAATAAAAGGCAGATCAACATTTCATTTGTTTAGGCCACTTTTTCATACAGCATTTTACAGAGGTTAGTGATGTTGAGATGCTTGGGTATACTGGCATATTCTAAGGGCTGAGTGAAATGCAAAGCAGTTAGTTGTATTTTGTGTATGCCCAGGTATATTTCCTATTATTTAACCAAGACATTATCAGTGAAAATAATGATTCAAAGTGCTAAAAGGTTGTTCCTTTATCCTCTGTCCATTTTCTTCATGGACGGGGATCCTGGGAAGTTTTGTCAGCTCACTACTGCCATAACTAGAAGCTTTTTTGGTGGAACGAATTCTGAATCAAACTCTGCAATGTGCAGGGACAGGTGAGCCGCCACTGCTGCCTGAGAACAGTTAAAGGAGAATAAATTCCATCTCAAAATAGTTCCAAAAATGTAAAGACTATGCATGTTAAAGTAAACTTACCATTCATGGCTAACTGTGAAGGTGCATCAATGCATCTTTGCAAAAATTTGAACACCTTAATGATAACATGACTTTCATTTTATACAGAATGGCATGGGGAGAATAAGAGGAAAAACCCTAAATGGGCATAGATTGACATTAAGCACCTTGTATCCAAATAAAGTAGATTAATATGTGTTTCCCACTGACAGACTTTAAATGCTCCTTGGGTTTAGTGGTGCTTTCACTGCAGGCCAGTTGGCATTCACACACTCAAGTGTAGATGCCAGAGGTTGGATACCTCCTTTTTGTCTATATTCCTTGCTAATTACTCTGTTGTAAGGTTTCAAGTTACCTTTGAAAAGCCTCAAGATTTTCTTACCATCTCCCACATGAGCTTAGTAGACAGACCACTTTCCAGTCAAAACAATTCGACATATCATTCAAACTGAGTTATTCAAGCTATTGCAGTACAAAGAATAATGGACAATGTTCTCAAAAAATTTAAATGACGCACAGAGGTTTGTAGCATTACTGTGAAAACATTAGCTTGGAATCAGATAATCACAGAATGGTTTGGGTTGGAAAGGACCTTAAAGTTCATCTAGTTACAACCACCCTGTCATGAGCAGTGATTATCTTCAGAATTTTTTCTCAGTGTAGCTGTTAAGACTAATGTTAGGTTTCCCAAATGCCCAGAGTTTCTGTGATACATGGATATCTCACGTTCTGGAGCCTCTGCACAGGGAAAGTGCAGCTAGAATTTGTGCAGGCAGGCACGTGCTTGAAGCGCAGCCATAGCGAAATGAAGCACGCAGCCATAACAAAAAGCTATATTATGCTTTCATCATAAATTTTCTGTCAGACATACACTAAACTGCTGCTTGGCAGGTCTTACCCCTCAGAAAATTTGTCCTAAGCAATCATCAGCAGAGAAGACAGCACGCAGAACTGAGTAAACAAGTACAGAATAACAGGACCGAGGACTTCAGGGCCGATGAAGTGGTGCAGTTGGCTATGAGACGAACAGATGCTTGAGGGAAACTAGCAATAAGTCAAAAACAATGTTTCATAAAAGCATATCTCCCAACAGATTCCAGTAAAATATGGGACTGTTTTTCCTGCAAGCTGTATTTGGAAATAGCTGGAAATCTTTAGATCTTGCATGCATTTTCCATAGAGACACAATTCTTGCTCTCCATTCCAGCTACAGATCCTAGAAGGAGATGATATTTGGAAACATCTACATCACGAACTGGTTTCCAAATTAGGCTAGCACTCTTACTGTTTTATTTCCAGAAAACAGGTAGAAGAGTCCTTTAATTGTCCTTAAATATTTCTTAGCTGATAATAGAATACATGTTTGTGATTTCAGGATATGTCTAGCATTTTTTTCAGCTTTGAAAGATTCAGAAGACAGAGATTTTTTAGGTTTAGCTATTTACTAAAAAAATTTTAGATGACACTATGGTCTTGCACAGATAAGCATGGAAATACTGAACTGTTTGGCTCTTTCTGTCATAGCAACCCCTAAAATGTGTTGTTACTTGCGCTGTTGGCAAATAAGGCCAATGCAGAAAGGCATAAAACTGAGAACAGAAGATGCATTAATTTGGTAAGAATCTGAGGTTTCTTTTATCCCAATTAGTGTTATAATTTAGAAAATAAAAAGAATTGGTGTCATCAATAAGATAAATACAGAACAAGAGGAAAAAATTCCATTCTGAAAGTATGTATGCCACAATAAACACACTTCATCTAGAGTTAAAAAATATTTTTTAACAGGAGCTTCTTTTAAACTATCAATTTCACTTAGGGCTTGTTCAATCAAAATCTCTTCTTTAGTGATGTATATTGGATGTACATGTCTTCTGTGGTTAAATTTCAAGATATTTAGGATATTATATGAAGTCAGATTATTATCATTTTGACTAAATGTATCACATTAGCAACATAACATGCTTCACTTTTGAGAAATGGACTTTTCCTGGAACATTGGGATAACACATATAGTTTCAGAAATAGACCACATTTGCTGCATTGCTATGTGAAACTGCTGTGTTTTTATCTTTGGGAATTACTATGATTCTTGCCTGAAAAATAAGTATAGAGATCTGTGGGCTACTGAACTCAGAGGGATAACTAAGGGAAAAATATCTTGATAAGAAAGGATGAGCCTTGCAATTGAAAGTGCTTTGAATAAAAGTGTTGCTACCTTTCAAAGAAGATATTCCCAACAATATCTTGAGGTATTTGCCATAATTTGCCTCTTTCTCTGCAACTTATTCTATTGTACCTAGTAAATTTTTCATTGAGATCAGATCAGAGATAAGTGATGCCTTAGGTTGCAGAGAAAAAGTAAGTTTCAAATTTCTTTGTGTCTGATTCCTTTGCTCTTGATACACACTGAAAATAGGTTCTGACATTTTAAATGCAAATTTCTTTTTGTTTTTTAAAATGTTGACTTTCTGAGTATCATTTAAATGAGAAAGAACTATTTACTGATTTGCTTTCCCTATGTTTTAGGTGAAATCTGTTCCACAAAGGTAGTACTGTGATGAGTTGTTTCTCAGTGCTGAGAACTCCAGTGTTAGCCTGGGCCTGGATTTCTCCAGAGTAGCAGTTTATTTTTCCTTCTGACCACAGTAATTCCAGGCCTCCAGAAGGGGAAATCTAGGCTTGTTGCATCCCCTTAGCATCTCCCTACTCTCACTGACATCAGGATCCTCTGCAGCAGTAACCACGCCCTGTATCTCAACGTGATGGAGGCAAGTTTGTCTGCACTGGAGTGATACTTTGCTATTAACTTTAAAGGATTTTGTATATTTAAGCCATGTGGGTAACTCCAGGTAACTGTTTAGACTTTATTTAAATATTAGTGTGACTTAGAGCTTTCAGGCCTCCACTAGAACCAGTATAGGGGAAATTGTGCCACATTTCAACAGGGCTACAGGCACTGTGTTGCCTCCCAGATTAGTTCTCAGTCCCTTCCAATAAATTGCCACTGACACCATAAAATACCAAATAATCCATTGAGAATATTTCTTTGCATAATGAAATCATATCTAGATTGAAATTCCATTAATTTAAATAATTGATTCGTTGTTAATTCCAAATATGCTGGTCACAAAAGTTTCAGTGGACCATATAATCGAAAAGGGATCATTTGGGTCAAACATGATATTTAACTTAACAAGAAAAGAATTGTTTAAATTATATTTCTTCTTAGACCAATTTTATTTTCCAAATAACTGGGGAAAAAATGAGGCTCATTTTGTTTCCATGATTCTGTTCTTTAAACAACCATTATGGATTAAAAGTCCTTGCCACTAGCTCTATTTAGAACATAAGTCCTGTTAATAGAGAAACCTTTGGTAGTTCTGGACAGGATGTGAAAGAATGATGATGAAAGTAATTGAAACTTCAAGGAGGGAGAGAGTAAGTAACAATGTAATTACATGAATTGGAATTATTCCAGGTCCCTACAACTAGAAAATGCCAAAATGCTACTTAGCAAGATATTTCTATTAAAAAAATTATAAAAGTTTCTACAAGTTGTGCAGCAGCAAATCTTCAATCTTTAACATTCACTCTGACTGACCTTCTATTCCCACCTGGGCTAAGTAACTTCCCCCTCCTTCAAAGGAATGCTTTAAACTGGTCTATTCCCGAAAGAGAACAATGCCTTTTCCTGGAAATCTTCAGCCCTTTTCACCACCACATTGACTTTCCTGTTTAGAAACAGATCCCCAGTGAGCAAAATTCCTCCACATTAAAACCCCATCTAATTTCGTTTCCAGTTTTCAAGAAAAATACATACATTCAATATATTTCTACTTATAGTGCTTTTATAGTAAAACTTTATTATACAGTCTGAAGATATATTGGACCAATTACTATCAACCATTATACGATAATGTTACAATAATATTGCAGCCTATTATATTATATTAATTACACAAATAACTCTCCACTGGCACAATCTCTTCCTTAATGGATTTTTCCCTACTAGTGTTTACCAAGTTCTAGAAGTTCCAAAATCTATTGCAAACTCTGGAGTAAATTACATCCATAATTATGTTTATAGTACAGTATATAAGACTTTTGTGTATAAATACACAACATGTATTGTAACACATAAATTGAAATTCTTTGATTTTATCCAGTGTTCAGTACTATATGGAAACTGTTGTGGTGGCACAGTGCATATTTCAAATCGTAGAAAAGAGGATCTTCACTGATCTGAATATATTAAAAAACCGTACCTCCTCAATCTCTACTGTTATAAAAGGAATTGTAATGATACCATGAAAATACACGGTTAAGACAGATTTGTAACACAATGCTTCAGCAAGTATGAAGAGAGATAGAACACTTTTGTGTATGCTACTTTACACTCATTCTTCCTGGGAGAGTGACAATAATTTAATGTCAAAAAAATCCATTTACTGTGATTGAGGTACTTGGGTTGTTTTAGAGAAAAAACAAAGGTAATAAATCACATTTCCCATTTTCCAGGAATATCCTTGATTTAATTTTCTGGTTAAAATCTAAATATTTGTAGTTATACATATTTGCTAACTCTGGTATGGTAATGGGCCTATTTCATTCCAAGCAGTAACAGTTAGTGTGTGTTTGAATGAGGTGTTTTAGAAAAGACATTTAAACATATTAAAATTCAAATATTCAAAATTTCAAGGCTGTTGGTCTTCCTGAAAGAGTAGCATGGGATACTTTAAATTGCATTTGTTCTAAGCCTGAACTACAGTTTTAATAGAAAGTATATAAGATGAAAACTGCTAGTTTTGGCAACAGCTACCTTGTGTTTGCACACATGATTATATATATATATTTAAAATGCATAGAAGAAAGTCTATAATTCCTCTGAGAACTATTTCTCAAATTGTCCTCAACTTTTACAGGTTAATCAAATAGAATACATTGTTTAGCCAAAGAAATGTTGAATATTCTAACCATCTGTCCATTCTAGTGTTAAGGGAAACAAAGAGAAATAGAAAAACATGAGCAGCAGAAAAAAGAGTTAAGATTTCTTCTCTTTACTGATGGCCAGGTTTTAATTTTTCTGCCAGGATTTCAATTTGCAAATATGCAATCTCATAAAATTATTCAAACAATGCCTAGTTACTGCTTATTAAGAAAGTGGAAGGATGGTTCTGATGAAACAAGCAGGTTGATGTTAGCACCAAAAGAGCATTGTCAAGGCTTTCTTCATGTTGGCTTGTATTTAACCCTACTAAGCTGGTTTATACAGTACTTGGTTCATTGGAGACGTAATCCTACTTTGCAACATCATAATAAATTAAGAGAATGTGAGGAGTCTTTTTTTTTAATTTCATGTGATTGTACTTTGTATAAATAGCCTGGTTATCTCATAGTTATTGTTCATTTTCATGATCAAATAAGTATTTTTGCAATATTAAAACTGTTTTCCAGGTTGTACAGAAACTGATGCATACTGCCAAAAAATTAGAAAACTTTTTTTCCTACAATTTCCTGAAAAAACAAATTCTTTGTTGTTATTCTTTTGTTAATTGCAATTATTTTGGAGTTGCATTTGTAACACCTTAATTCAGTTTTACGCACTGCCTTTGCCATTGCACTTGGTGCATCCACTTTGGAAAAAGAATGACCTGAGTTAACTTGGATAAGGTCTAAATGTCTCGTTTCAGGAAAGCTAAATATTTAAATATTTGCAGTTAGAAAACCACTATACCAGCATGTCTGTGAAATATTGCAGTCAATGTACAGTAAAAGTTCACAGATTTTAATTTTGGGGGTGGAGAAAGGAAGAAAAGAATAAATTTTTTTTAAAGGGTCATGAAACATGAATTCAAAGTTTATGCTCTCCTCTCACTAAAAATCCCAGATGTATTGAAGTGGGGTTTTTTTTCAGAAACTGTAATGTAATTAATTCACTTTTCTTCCAAGCTCTGGCTAGGACATTTCCATATTTCATCTCTGCTTTTCTGAATGCTTCCCTTTCTTCCACCAAACCAACTTTTATTTTTTAAGAAAAGACACTGTAACACACTCTGTTGTAGTTCTGTAATACTTCAGCAAAGCTGTTTGGATTTTAATTAATTGTGGTAAGTGGTTTTGGGTTTATATTGTTGGAGCTTTAACATGCGAAATCTTCATGTTGGGCATGTTTTCATATGTTCATGTGACTGGTTTCCCAATACAGTTTTAAATTGTATGAGTTTTTACAGAAACTTATTTATCCATATCCTGAGAATCTGTCATATAAATACTTTTATTGGTCTGAGTTTTGGTGCCCAGTTAAAGAGTCTCTCAACGGATGGAGAAATTATCATCAAAGTCCATGGATAATGGCTTCTAAATGAGCTGCTGAAAGGACACTTGACCAATTTCACTGGTTTTAAGACATATTCACCAAAAATTTTCTAGAAAGTATTCTACACTTTCAGGACAGGAGGTATGTACTGCACATTGAAGAAAAAAAAGCATTTAATAAAATATAATTAACATTTGATAATCACTGTGCGAGAAGAGGTTGTTTTCTAATGAAAAAAGAAAAATCGTGTAGGATGCTCAGAAAAATGGATTAATAACTTAGTGAAAATAGAGTATAGGATATCGCTACTTCAGATTACAACCCTTTTCAATGTCTTGCAGAAATAAAGACATCTGTATACTTAGAATGAGATCTGTTTTCTGACAAAGAGTAATTTTGACATAAAACCAGAGGAGTCTTTGTGGATGAGGAAAATTTCTCTTCAGTTTAAAAATGGGAAAAGGATTATTTTTCCAAAATTGATGTTTGACTTAGAGGAAAAATGTTAGAAATTTGCTTTTGTACTTATTTGCTGTCAAATGTTGTATGTATTAGCTTGTTTTGCAGAGAGCAGCCATCTGAATGACTATTCAAGTAATGAAAGGACTTGTCATAACTGTGTTTGCACAGCACTTTTGGAAGAAGATTGACATTACACTGCTCTAAGTTAAACAAACTTCTAGGATTTGTCTCCATATATTACAAAGAGAAATAATTAATCTAAAGGGAGAATTCTTTAAGGATCTTTTATAAAAGTAATGAGAGCAGCCAATAGTTACATGCACGAAGGACAAGAAAGCAAAGAGTATCAAAAGACCTGATCAAAAGCACATCTGAGTCAGTAGACACATAATTATTACCTTCAATAAATTAGAAATATGTCCCTAGTTGTATGTAATATAGATATCTTCCTGTTTCAAGCTCATTCAATAAACTGACTTTATGAAAAGAAATGTAGCATGTATAATACTAAACATTGTACTAGAGGAAGTTTTTCTTGTGATATCAGAAATTTTTAAAAACAGTTGGAAATGAAATAGCATTTTGAAAAAATAAAATTCTTCAAATGTCTTCTCAAGTACATAGGTTTTGATTCAGTGCTATTATTTCACAATTTACTTGTAATACACTTTCCTTTTTCCCCAGAGTTCAGGAAATGTATTACCTTGTCTGTACTGCCTTGTGATTAGTGGTCTTCCTTCCCATTAGGACCTATTTATGTACAGAAAGGTGCCCTATCCCTCTGTTTGTATTCACCTAGAAGACAGGGATATAGGCATCATTGGGGAATTTAATTAAAAAGAAATGGCTAAATGAACAGAATATTTTAAAAACAGTCCTGGTTTGAATTTTTGTCTGTTTACTAAACTTTTTTCCCCATGGTATTGTCTTTGTGTTCTACCATCAGACATTGTCTACAGTAAAATCATGGTAGTGATTTTTCTCTGGCAACTTTCGGTCTTTTTATTTGCTAACAGCTATCACTGCTCAAATTGTTCAACACTCACCATCTAGTTAGTACTATAACAATTATTTAATATTTGTAAATGAAATCTGACTTTCTATTATGCAGTTAATTATGTTTTATTCAGTATCCTATAGGAAATTATTTATTTTAATATTAGGTATTTTGAGTCTTTGATGATATCTAGTGCATTATTTCCAATGATTATTTTTATGAAATTGGTATATCTTCTCAGGCAACTTCTGCAGTTCTTTAAATGCAGTATATTTACAATTTTAAAAAATTTACTTTGCAAGACTAAATCTTCTAACACCATGAATGTGTATTCATTATCCTTGTTACACTCCATGCTGCTTTCTCTCCATTTATTTTTGTGTGTGTGTATGTGCATCACAGTGTTACTACTTCCAAATAATTTTTATACTCTAAAGAGCACCCATCTGCCTTATATCCTGTAAGAAACTTAACAGTCGCGTCTTCAAAGATCTCTAATAAATTATTAAAGCAATTATTCATGCAAGTCAATAAACTCTCTTATAAATATGTGTGGCCCACTTGCATTGTAAGTTTGAAGAAGTTACTTTACAAATAATTTACATATATTCAAATCGGAATAAACAAGAACAAACATTATAAATGGGTTACCATGTTATATCTGTGTACCAAGCCAGGGTTTCCAGCCTCTAACTCCAAATTATTAATTTGTTTTTACTAATAATTATATACACAATGTAGTTTCTCAGAGACCAGTTCAGTTTATCTTACTCCAAAGTACTTTTTAAAAATTAAAGATTGATAGAATCTAAATGGAACATGGTTCACTAAGAATTTAAGGAGGACTCTACTAAAAACTAAGCACATTTTTGCTTATTATCACAACACTTGACATAAACAAGTGCTGTGAGTGTTTATGAACCATTTATGTTTTTTGATGGGTAGCAAAAAATTAAATAAAAAAATATGTATAGCTTACTTAAGAAAAGCTACATAAAAGAAATATCAAAGTAGCAACTAGAACTCAAGATTTTGTCAATTTTATTTTATTTAGTCCACTAGAGCATAAAACTCTAGTTTTAAGTATTATGAGCAGACTTACATTTGGAAGTTACCAAAATAAATTCTATTTTGTTGTCCAATGTTTGGCAATAGAAATGAGGTATTACCTAAGAACTTATATTCTTCTGTTTGTTAAAGACTAGTATTCAGTTGCTCAGCAATTACTGTAAGATCAGTCACACCTCATGGTTCTCTGAGATCTGCTAGTTCCTTATCAAACTGTGAAACTTTAGTCTTTAATATCTTCCATTTCTTTTTACTTCTTCTTTTCTGATGGCAAAAGGTTAATTAATGCACCTAGTAATCATCTCTAAAAACAATTTTCTGAAATTACAGTGGTTAGTGAAATGGAGATTGATGAATCATCACCATTTTTTTATTCTTAGGATTCTAAAGTTGTAATTTTATTTAGCCAAATAATAAGTTCTTTATGTCTAACTGGTTTTAATGGGATTTATATCTTCTGGAAAAGTAGCCTCATGTACGTGACTTCCAAATACATGAATTACAGTCATAGTAAAAACATCTCTGTAATGGAAGATAGATTAAAAGGTTATAAAGAACTGCATTTGTTGAAGTCCTTAGCAATATGAAGCCAAAGGAAAAAAATCAGCTTTTTAAAATGTCACCACTTTTAGAAAGATAAATCCTGTTTCATCGTGTAACATACCTTGTACAAAAAAAGGATTATGCAAGAACAATCATCTAATTTAAAAATTCATATGGAGTTGAGCATTAAATTTAAAAAACAACCCATTTCCTGCAAGATAGATACTGACGGTGTGGTCTACAGATTGCATTGAAACACTGGGTGCTGTTTCATCCTGGAGGACACAGGATGAAAACCCATTGAAGTCGAGTAATTAGATGACTAAACTCTGCACTTTGCAGTCTATAAAAAGTGTTAAATGTCATACAGACAAGGTCTTTCCATAAATAAGTTAATGAAAGCATTTTTTCTCTGCTTTTTTTAACCCAAAGGCTGTAAAGATTCAGCTGAGCGGTGCAATCCTACTTAGAGGAGAGTTGCTTTGCGCTTCTGCTTGCCTCTCAACACAAGAAAGATGAGGACACTGTTTCTTTAAGAGTGCTGAGTGTCTTTTTGGGTCGTAGAAAAGACTTTCCCTCTGGAAAATAATGAAGAGGCAGGGAGACACAGCATCCAGTAGAGACAAAGGCAGATTTACGCCTCACCAGCGGCAGCTGGCACCCAGAGCAGCTGTAGGACACATTAGCAAGACTCTATTTCCAGGCTTGTCAAGGGACACAGTGTTATGCCCACCAGGAGTGAATTACAGCCCTGGAGCCAGCTCTTCTTGGTCAGGGGAGGGCCATCTCGCAGAAGCTGAGATAGCTCTGTGGTCTAATCATACCTTGGTGGGCTTTCTAGACCACCCTTCAAGGCAGGGTCCCTGCTTGATTTCAGATTTGAGTGAGGTTCCTCCAGAGACAAAAAGAGCAAGAGCCATCTTAGCCATGGCTAAGCTTAAGACATGTTTTTGATACAGTAGTTTTTGTCTTTGTTTAGGGTTTTTTTGGTGATTTGTTGTTTTTTTTTTTCTTTGAACAAATTTTTGCATATTTGATGTAGGTACACTATACACTGCACCTTTTTTAGATTTCCTGCTAGAGATAGAATAGAGAAAAAAGTCTGGAAGTGTTTGGTACAGGGCAGAACCCTGCTTCCCTTGTGTTGTTTGGAGTGGATGAAGACAGAGGCTGGGATGATCTCTGTTTTATACTTGGGAGCCCTATGACCTGCGGGTACTAGAGTACATCACAATATCCACCATTAACATTTAATGGCACACACCATATTGGCCGTGAGGTATGTAGAGGCAGATGCAGTATACGTCACTCTCCAAAAATTTTTTCTTCTATTTTTAAATGGGAGACATTCAGACAGGTAATTCAAATCTCCCTCCCTTATCCAGATCCAGTCTAGGCAGAACTGAAGCAAATTAATTGGCAGAAAATTTTGACACATAGTTAGAGAGGGTGTGTTTCACACGATTTGGATGGATATTATGAGGTTGTGTCTTCCTGCAGGTACTCACAAAAGCCTCCCTGACCTTCTCTCAGTTTCCAATCCCTCTAAACTGCCATGCAGGATTATGGCCATAGGTTCAGTGTCTCCCAAGCTTTCTCTACTAGCTTGTGGCCAGGCCCATCCCAAGCCCAAAAGTTATAGCTATAGGTATTTTAACTGGCTCACAGGAATTGCAATAAGCCCTTTGAAGGCTGTGTTCAAACCTTTAAATAAATTTATATCTGGAACATTTCTATAGAAACTTACCAAATAATGTTTCACAACTGTTGATCACACTATTATATGAAAGAGACTTCTTTTACAAGAAACAAGGCTGAAATTACCAGAAACTAGCCACTAAGTAGAAGTATGTGTTTCCAATTAGTATTTTACTGCCTTTCAAAATGGATGTGCAGTGCTTACTAATTTTCCAGCATCCTTCTTTCTAAGAGATAATATCAGTGTTCGCTGCTCTTAGAATTTTGCTAGGTTAGATGAAAATCTTTAATCAGAGACACATAAATTATAGCATCATGCAGAGAGAAGCTTTAACATTACTGATTTTGTAGTTTACATTATTCAGTGCAATTCATTTGAAGGTCTCTTGTACCTTGCCTGACTGTGGAAGGCCTGATAAGATAGGCCAGTATAAAAATATATGTTGGCAGAAATCTGTATGGCTTAAAGGCTTTATCACGAGTTACAGACTAGACAACTTGATGGTGTTTCCAGCTACTTTGGACCTCTCCACATGACCCGTATTTGCAACTAACAATAACCCTCTTTCAGCAAAACAGAATCTATGTACTTCCATAGAAGAATCTAAACATATGTGAACAGTTCTGTGTTTATAAAAGCAGTGATTTCCCGCCTATTAAATCATTCTACGGAAGAATTCTTAATTAGAAAACATTTAAATTATTATACAGAAAACATTTCCTTGTTTTCTACAACATTTTTTTGTAGGAAAATATATGCAGAAAGCCCTGATATTTATCTTTTATTTGAGAATACTATATGGATGTTCATGGAGAAAAAATCCTCATCACTTACCTACTTTTCATTATAAAGCTAGATAACCAACCAAATACTATATTTTTTTCTGGGATTTATATTGATTCACCCTGCTGTGAATACAAATTATAGGATATGACATCAAGATAATAAGACAAAAAAAGAAAAGAAAAAGGGGGAAAATTTCTTTGTTTGCAAATCTGGAGCATTAATTGTGTTCCTGTGAGGCAATCTGGATGAAGCTTCTGCTAAGCAAATTAGATATAAACTGAAGGTGAGGGCAAAAGGGTCGCCACAGCAAGGGAGCATCGAGTGACAGGCACTGGGACCTCCGATGCATGGCTTGTAGAGCAGATGTTCACAAGGATGCAGTGATTATTGAACTGGTAATAAAAAAGCATCAGCTTACAGGCAGCCACGATGGATGCTGGTAATTATAAAGCATCCCCTGGGAGGAAAATGACACAAGTCAGCCGCATCTCTGCAATCACAGGGGCATAATTAAAGCTCTAGTAACAGTTGTTAATAGGGTGCAAATAAAACAGGGGGAAAATTTGAACACAGTCTTTTTCTTTTTTAAAGAGACGGCAAAGGACAATGTAATTACAGAGACTGCATGGTTTTTAATTTCATAATACAGTAAAACAAAGACCTTTAATGTATTTTATACACCCATATACACACCATATCAAACAAAGCAAAAGTGATGTAGTCTTTGACTCTGTGGCATGATGGGGAGAACCGATTTTTTAACCAGAATGTTTATATTTTAATTTTCAAAATGGATAAAGCACAAATATGTAAAGAAAATGTCATATGTATAAATATTTGGCCATTTCATCCTCACAGGAGAGGTACAATGACAGTATATATGTTTAGATACTCCTATTGGCATTATTGTAGACACAATAATATTAAGATACTGGCAGAACAGGTCATAATGTCTTTTATTAGACCCACTGGAAAAAGCAAACAAATTCCCAATTTTCATACTGTTCAGGTATTTTTCAGATATTTAAAACATACTTTTGGCATCCAAAAGCATAACTGATATGTTCTGTTGGGTTTAATGATCCATGAATACTCTATGCATTTCACATCAAGCACACTTAGGGCTCAGACATCAATTTCAGTAGAAATCCTTATGAAGTGCTAGCTACATAAAAAATGTAAAATCTATCCTTCATGTACAATAAAGACCAGTCAATCATACTTTGGCAGAGAGTGATAAAAAGTGTCTTTGGTCTAAATATTTCAAAATTCAAGTGTTTTTATCTAATACCATAATTAGTCAAAATACCATATAGCTGTATTTCTCAGAAATTGTTGAGTCTGCAAGTTTTTGGAGTCTCTCTCTAACTCATTTTGTTGAGTGGTTTTGAAACTTTGTTTTCACATACTTGATGTCTTTAGCGGTGTACCAATTTTTCAGAGTGTATTCAAGAAACAGATTCTTCTCAAGGAGTCTGGTACTATAAGATTTTTGATTACCTTTCTTTCACTCTTTGTGATGTTTCCCAGCAGACAATATTGCAGAGCTCTTACATTTTTTTCTAACAGACAACATACAGCACCACATTTTGGTATGTTCTTCAAGCTCTATTAATTAGCTAATATTCAAGGGCTTTCAATTTTTTTTCCTGCTTCCATCAGAAAGATACACTGATGAGGACCAGTGAGATATATATTTGGCTATAGGCCAATTTATTTCTTAAAAATGTACAGAAAGTTTGTTTTTTGTGAACACAACATAAATAAGCACTAAGAAAAATTTTCATTATTCTGAACCTTCTTTTATACCAAGAACAAGCTTGCCTGAAGGAAACTATCCTTTTGTCTGTTTTTATGGAGGCCCACTCTGAACTTTGCACTCTTGCAATGTCAACTTTCTTTTGTTTCAGTGTTCCTTAAAAACACACATACCTACGCTGGAAACCCAAATCCTAACCTATCCCTTGAACTTTAATCATTGAATCATTTGGTTCATTACTACCAAAAGATTTGACATATTGGTTGATAATTGAAGTTTGTTTTTTCAATTATTAAACAGGAGAGAATTTAACTTTTTTCCTATTAAGACTAAATAAAGGGATTTCAGCCAGAACTGTGATTGATGTCTGCCATTAGTGTCTGCGGCATAGCAGTATTAAGATAGCATTAGAAATCATTGATAACCACCAATAGATTCTATTGAACAAACAGCCAATACTAATTGCAGGAGACAATTAACAGGTTTAATGTAAAATACTTATGCAGTGTTTAATGAAAGAAACCTGAAGAGAATTCAATCAGATGTCAAGTGTTGAGCATGAAATTTTGAAAAAATTTCTAGGCAGAAGAAAAGATAAAATCACAATTGCTTTGCTAAGATACTACTATTTAAATTGAAAAAATGTTGAAAGTTATGATATAAATCAGATTTCAATGAACGACTGAGAAAACTTCAGAAGAATAATATAATTAACTACTCATAATGTCCCATTGTGCTGCATTTTGCTGTGGTAATTTTCTTCACAGTAGCTAGCATGGGCTGTTTTCCATTTGTGTTGGAAAGGGTGCTGCGAATATGGGGATGTTTTTGTTACTGCTGAGCGGGGCTTGCACAGAGCCAAGGCCTTTTCTGCTTCTCACTCCACCAGCCAGAAGGCTGGGAATGCACAAGAAATTGGGATGGGACACAGCCAGGCCAGCTGACCCCGGCTTATCACAGGGATATTCCAGATCATATGGCATCATGCTCAATGTGAAAAGCTGGGGGAAGATGGAGGAAGGGGGAGGTGTTCTGAGCTGTGTTGCTTGTCATCCTGCTCTTTTATTTCTTACACGTTAAAGCAGCAAAAATTTCATTTCATTTGCAATTCTTTGCCAATTTGAAACAACACAGCAAAACTTCTAACAACGTCAGCTGGAAAATCACTTTATAATGAGATATTATTGTTAATGTGTGAAAATAGAATTACCTGTCTCAAATTTTAAATTAATTTTCAAAACTAAAAATAATTTTTGTGGGAAGGTTATATAAAAAGCCTCAAATTGGTAAGTAATAAATACAAGAAACAGCTGTGTAAAGAAAGACTTAAGAATTGTATCTTCTATATATTTACCACAGATGCAGAATATAGAATTTATTACATTGTGAATCATGCTAACTATCATAAAGTACATTCTAGACAACTCTTTCCTGTCATCTTCCCTGTGTGGAAGAAATGCCCACATTCCATCACTGCGTCTGACGTGATACATAAGCCTCACTGTCTAAAGACTAAAAATGCAGGAAAATAAGCTCCTCTGTCTGTTATGAGCGTGTTCAGTCCTACTCCGATAGTACAACTGTGGGACATAACTGAGAACATGTTTACTGCTGCATATATAGGCAGCAACCATTTCTTTAATTTCAGTAGTTTCACCAGTGTGAAAGTGGTCTTGATGACATAAAACTGAAGCCTGATGTTGATAGCATAGCAAAGCTGAAATGTCATGAACTCTAAGGGGTTTTCAGTATGATTATTTTCAGATATGATTGGACATGAATAAGGTCATATCCCTGTAGTGTGAATACCTGCAAAGAGCAGAATCGTCTGCTTTGAGAAAACTGTGCAGTCACTAACAGCGAAATAATGGACTGTCTATGCAGGAAATTCAATGATTCTAAAAGTCTCCCATGAAGAAAACTACCTGCAGACCTAGAGAAAATTAGTTTGCCCTACTCTCAGATAAAAGAAAAACAGCTGAATATCACCTAGATTTATGCCTTGCACATAAACAGATAAAATTTGTACCACTGATTTCACAAATAGCTCAAGGTGCAGCAGTTAACCATACACTTTATGCACTTGAGCTGCAAACTGAGTCATTTTTTCATCATGTGTTTTAAAGTATTTTAACACTGTTTAGGAATGGTACTCCCCAATTCAGTGTTTAGGGTCTTCTCTTCCATAGTTTGTGTTGTGTTTCCACAGATACCACCTGGCCTAGAGATGTTTGTCTCCTATTGCCTACTTAAGCAGTAATCTGTCCTGTGTAGGGATAGCTGATGACTCTGTACATCACAAGTTTGCATTGTGCTGTTGACTGCAGTTAAATCTGGACTCTGTCATAATTGGCCATGTGTTTAAGTATTTATTGATAGTCATTAAATTTTTACACCATTTGCTTATATTTTCAGCAGAAAAATGCACATCTATATTTATACTAACATACTTCTACTTGCATTCAGCTCTTTATGATATCCTTACTTTCAAATTAGCTATCAGTTATTTGAGTAATGTTATGGTATCTGTTAGTTCATTTGCTAGCTAGACAAATTCCTATTTAGTTTCATTTTTATTAGTAGTACTATCAATAGCCTCACCTGGTATCTGCTATCTTCATAGAAAAAAATATGCCTTTTCCATTTAAAAATGTGCCTTTCTAATAAGTTCTTATTTTGAAGAAACTATAAATTATTGAATTTTTTTTATTTTTTTTGTAATATCCTATATTTTTTCATTCTTTCACTGGAATTTCTACCAATAATCTATTGTTAAGTTGTTTTGCCCCACAGTTGCTTTCCTCATCTCCAAGTGCTTTGCAGTAATACTTGTTAACAGTAAGTGTTGCAATTGTCACCTACGGTTCTGGAGTTTGGTTTCTTCAAGATAAAACAATACATTTGGGTTCATTTTAGCACAGAGTTTTGTGACAAATTTGTGTATCCTTTATAAGTAATAATGTATTGATGAGAAAATGATGTTGCTGTTGTTAGTTAGAAAATGTAAAACTATAACAGAATGTTTCCCCTTAATGGTTAATAACATCTATCATCAGTAATTTGTCTTACAATACTACTTTCCCCACTGTGTAGCCACCATTCACAGTAAGTTCACAGTAAATTAAAAAAAAAGTGGAGTACAGGTTAGTGAACATTAAAACACGTTGAAAAAAGCTTCTTTTACGTTTCTGCAGCTTCATTATAGTGTTGTGTGTCCTTTGAAATGTTCTATGGCAGCTGGACTAAGAACCATTTGATTTTGACTACCACCAGTGAAGCAGCATTACTCTTCTGGCCCTGTAGCTGGTTGTAAATAGCAGAGAGGGTCTGTATTGGATGACGATTCTAGGCATTATACACTGAGGAACATTTATATTTTAAAAATATTCCACCTGCTACTAGTTGAGTCAAGCTATTTTTCTAATGAACTGGAAAACTAGGGCAAATTTGATTTCCAGAATTCCTTTTAACTAAAAATTATTGTAATTTTCAAGACTGACTGTCAAAAAGCTTACTAGATAACCTAAATCAGTTTAAAGGGTAGCAATAATCTTTCTGGCATAATCTGCATGAATCTTATTGTTTTGCCAAGCGCTTAGTCACAGCAGAAGCCCTTTACAAATCCTACTACACAGGAATTCTTGATGTAATTTTTCCGATTTTAAAAACATCAAATTATCTCAAATTTGTTTCAGTTTATTTCCCTCTTGTGAATGGTTCTGTGCCTCACATATAGCTTCATTTCTCTGTGTTAACCCACAGCAGGAGGGCAGATGTCACAGGGTGACTTTACTACCTGTACTTTCTCCTCTCTGATAGAACTAGTTCACATGCCAGTTTTAAATAGCCTCCCCAAAATGTGTAATGGCCACCACCCACTGAGATCTAAGTCAGCCCCTGTTCAATTGGAACTTGGCCAAAACTGTGCTGCTGTGATGCAGAGCCTGTCACACTGCTTCTCCCTCTGATGTGGAAATGGAACTAACAGTCAGCAAATCTCTTTAATTTGAGCCTCTTAGTTGGGAAATATCAGTAGGAATCTTTACTTAAAATACCAGCAGCCAGAAATAATGGCAAAAACTCCTTTCTAGTTCTCTGTCTAATCTTTGTTTAAACTTCCAAAGGTGAGCAAAGCAAGGCTACAGAACTGTCAGTTTGCACAGGAAGAAAATGCATCCCTCATTGTTAATTTTCAATGAACAAACACCTCCTTAAATAACTTCTCTGACTCCTCAAGCCTCCAACATACTAATCTGTATTTTTGAAGCACTTATCTCTCTAGTTTTGAAAATGGCAAAAAACCCCACCTAATCTTTATGTTAATATATTGTTAACATCTAATATTATGAATCTTTGAATTCTTTAGATTTAACCAGATGCAGAATGCTCTTACTGCATATTTTGTTGTAACAAAAATGCACATTGCATGATGTACAGTCATAAACGCTACATTAAATATGGGTAAAATTTGGACATGATCTTATAGAGATATAACAGACTTCAAAATTTTCAGTGAACCTGAAATAAAAAATAAGGTGAGGTGTGATGAATTGTGGATGAAGAGACAAAGGGATGGATTAGGTGAGAGTTAGCAAGTTGGCAGCTGCAGTGTTATTACTGCTCATTTGCAGGTGTGGTGGGACAGAGAATATGTGAAGAATACTGATGGAGGCAAACAAAAAACTGATTCACCAGTTTCTTTCTTACCATAATTCTCTCAAAAGCTGCTTCTCTTCTCCGCTTTCTAGTGGAAGCATGTGTGAAAGAAAACAGCAACAGAACATATTTTATCATACTTTATATCACATAAAAGAAATAAAAAAACCGTTTGCAAGAGTGGCTTGAAACCAACGACTTGCCAGGGCTGACATGGTGACTGATGCACCTCTTTGGACATCTCCCATTTCAGCTGGACCAGCAGGGCTGTGTGCAAGTGCACAGGGCAGAGCACAGCCATGCCCAGATGTGTTGAGCCGCTTCAAATATGCAGATGTGTGTAAGCAGATGACCATGAAGTGGAGACATAACTGGAGAGCAACAGAGGCCATTTACTTGAGGGGTTTTCTTGCTCTAAGGCAGAGTTCCAGAAGAAGTAGCACTTGGGAATGCCTGTCATACTTTCAGAAGTCAACATGTACTCCTGAGAGAGTATTCCCCATCTGCTCTAGGACAGATTTTGAACAAGAGCTACAGAGTCCTTAAGAGTATGTTTTGAAGTTACCTTGCAGCACTTGCTCTAATTGCTGCTTCTATCTGGCAGCTCTTATTGTGATCAGCTCTTTAACCCAGATTCCTGAGAAATAAGTCTCCCTGGTTAAATGGCTCTGTGATACCTCCATGCTGGAGAAATCCTTAATAAAGCAGTGATGTTCCTGAGATGGTATGTGGACAGTTCATGCCACTGCTATAATCAAAGACATGATTCTACAGTCACCTAACACTGACAGAAAATGACTTTGATATTGGTGTGCCCTAAGGGAGAGGAAAAAAAGCTAAATATTCAGGATTGAATACTCGCTACTGTGAAGGACAAAGTGCTTTCTGAGTCAATAGGAAACCAACCAGGAAACCAACCAGCAGATTACTAAAAGAAAACTTAATTTCACCCGTCACTTTGCTCCTGACTGGTCATGTCATAAAACCATATGTAAGGCTTCACTTCAGTCAAGCACAAAACAGAGATATTAATAGAGCACATGGTTGGTTTTCTTTTTACATCAGTCATTGAAGTGAAAAAATAAAATAAGCTTTTACAACCATTAACTTCTCTGTCATTTTTCTGATGAATAGGCATTCTCCAGATTAATTTAGTTCAAAATCAACAACTGCTTCTTTTAATTTTGTGCATTTTTCTTTAAATTCCAAATTTTTGAAAGCAGTCTCACAATACACAATTTTCCATAGACATACAGTTTCCAGCATGTGCAATTGAATCCACAAACTGTCAGTTTACCTAAGTTTACATTATTGGTGAATAAAATATTTGACTGAAAAGCTTTGTAAAGCTCTAATGATCATCTTTGTCCTTCTCACAGAATTCTGGCAAGCTTGATTATAAACTTGTCTTAAGTTTATGAACACATCATGAGAATGCCTTGGTTCTGTTGCTATATGAATGTAAGGACTTTTTAATATGCAGGATGTGACAAAATTTCTTTTATTCCTCAAATTTTACAGTAGTCTGCCTCAGAGCATGAACTTTTCATGCTGTAATTTAGTTATGACAAATGGGAATACTCTATGGAAAGTCTTTTTTTAATCCAAAGTTTTTAACAAGGCCAGTTTGCATAGCAAAAGAAGGGTCTTTTTGCTCAAGAACAGAAACACATGGATGTTGCTTTCTGGTGGCCCATCGCAATGCTTCAGTTATATTAATCTTTTCAAGGGAACACTCAAGACAAAGTTTGAAATATAATTTATATAGTTTTTGTAATTTACAAAGTTTGACATATAATTTATATATCTGTAGACCAAAAATTTTGTAGTGGTAAGTATTTCCACCAGAACTTTCTCATGCACCGTTTTTGAAATGATTTTGTGTTGTTTTTACTGAGCTTTCCTGTCAAAAACCAGCTTTCATCACCAGACTGGGGCCTTCTGTTCAGCATTTTTAGAGCAGTCAGGGGTGAGGGTATGAAACTCCCAAGCCTGCATTAATAAATTGCCATTTGCCTCTGCTCTACTATCCCTTGCTCCCTCTGCAGCAACAGATCACATGCTGATAGTAAATCAGCTCCAGTATGTTTTCCTAATTTTAGTTTTGGGCTAATCTATCTAATAGTAAAAAACATCTGGTCTAGTTTTGCTTTAAATCTGATCTATATAGCAGGAATCTGATCACCAAGGGACCAGTGGAGTCACACCAGGTCAAGTTCTTTACCTGCACGGAGTTAAAGTGGAATCTGTGTGAATAATAAGGTACTGCTTTATATTATGTTATGTCATTTTTATAGGAGTAACACCAATAATAAAACTTTGATATTACAGCAGATTTAGACAATAAATTCCAGACAAGTAAAGAAACCCAGACTATGATACAGTCAAGATACAAGAAAGATGAGCAAAATCATTTTAGTATGAAATTGTCAGGCCCCTCATATGAATTTGGCAGAGTTTATGTTATAAACAAGATATTCTTTAAAAAAGTTTAAAATATTCTTGCAAGAATTTTGCTTGGTAGACTCCTGGTAAACCATGCATCATGAGTATCTGTGTGACTACCATGAAAATTAAGGAAAAAAGTTATTTATAATAGGAAGTTGCTTTTCATTCTGTACTTAATCTGCTTAGATAATATGTAAAAGACCAATTCTGGTCTCATGAAAAAAAAAAAAAACTTGAAAGAAATTCCTCACTGAATATTTTCATTCTGCTCTCACTTGAATTTTACAGTACTTCCACATATTTTTGGAAGTATATTTCAATGTTTTCAACTTGCTAGAAACTATATTTTTAAATTTTATGTCTCCTTTTATGCTGTCAAAATAGCATACTACTTTGTTTCCTGTGTTTTATAAATCTGAGAGAATCTCAGGGTCATCCCGAGGCAACATGAGAGAATATAAAAAAATTTTATAGCCTGGGGGTAAAAAAAAGCCTTTCCCAAATCAACAGTATGTTAGGGGATTTCTGCTCCCTAAAGTAACATTACTGCTTATGCACTCCTGGCTAAAAGTTCTTTTTTACTTGGCCTTAGGAAGAGTGCATAAACAGCAACATTGCTTTAGTCAGAAGGAATTAATTATTGAAATCAATTATTGTTTCTTTCAGACTACTGCAATCAGTAGTCCACAATGACTTGATGTAAAAAAATAGTTTTCATGCTTGCTGTTTTTGTGAAGGCCAAATCAAATAAATCAAATAAAGCAGGTTTCTGGCATAGGACTTCTATTTCTTCTATCCCCACAGATTTTTTTGGCTTTTACTTTGCATAATGCTGTGTTGGCAGGGAGTGATAGTCACGTTGGTAGTAGGTAGAAAACAGGTATTGTTTTGGTCAGCTGCATTATAGAATACAGTCTGTTTTTATCATACAAAACTTTATGAAATCAGATTTGCTCCTGCATAGCATTTTTCCAGTATCCAAAGGCTTGAAATCTGCAGTAAAATGCTCCACAGAATACAGTCGGGGTTACAAACACAGGGAGAGAGCTGGGTGCTGATCAAGCTCTCTCACATGACACTGGGATGCCCCAGGGCAGACATCTAACATCTGATTTATACCAGAGCAGAATCTGGCCCTTTGTTTCTTACTAAGGTCATTGTTTTTCTTTCTTTGTTGTGATTAAAGGTATTCCTATCTTATTTCTCTTGCCATAAAAACCCATTGAGTGAAAGAGAAAATTCTTTTTCCAGCTGTATTTTCTAACATATTCATGGCCACTGGGAAGACTATAAAGCACCATGATTTTCAAGTTTTCTCTTTAATGTAGGTGAAACTACCGTCTTTGTTACTATCTTGCTTGTTTTTTAGTTCTCTAGAGTCCATGCCTTTCTGATCTTATACTTTTGGCCTTACACAAAACATTTCCAAATATCTAACTTTTTCTGGAAAAGGTGACTCTACATTTAGAGGCTGCTCCCAGAATGGGTATTTCCTGACACCTGAACATTAACTGTCTGTGAGCAACACATGGCTTCTTCAAAGATGTGTCATAGAGGGCAACAGCCAGAACTTCCTGCAATTACCAAAATACCTCTGTGAGCAATATTGGTTCAGGGTTTTCAGATCCTGCTAGAACTTGAACTTGCCACAGAGGACAAGAGGTAACAGCACACATGCTGCCTTCTTGTAAAATGCAGGAGATCTGACCTCTCCTAACTGCAGGATGCTGTGTGCTGATTTAATGGCCTTGGCTTCATTAAACTTGCTGGAGAAAGCACACACACATACATGCTGACAACAATATGTATTTTTGTAATTATTGAAAAAGGTGCTATTCAGTTTAATATTATGGCCTGATGGGTTAAGGATTCTGAAATCTCTGAATTAACCACCCCTCTCTTGAGCAGCTTAATACATAAAATTTGTATTTATGTGTAGCTATGCTAATATACATATCAATATGTTGACGTGATACAGTAATTGTGGATCATACACTTTGATACTTCAAATTGCTATAACTCCACTGGAGACAGTAGTTCTATGTTTATTATGACTATAATTACAACAGAAGATACAGTTCTCTGTACCTTAAATTGCAACTTTGACAGCTGTTATCATATATCTGCTTCTTGTTTGATAGATTACTTGAAGCTTTCCTCAGCTGGCTGCACCATGCTGCCTGCCAGGCGTGCTGGCAGTGCTGACTCTAGCAGACATCCTACATCACGTTCCTCTGCTCTTCTGCACACTTGTTGTGTGCTCCTGGCCCACAGCAAGTGATTTACTCGTGGAAGCAAAGATTCTGCTCACACCCTTACAAAACAGGTTCAGTGTTGCTTGAGATGCCAACTGTATAAAACGTCTTAGTATTGGTCTGTGGGGCTCCTGAATCTGATGGTAGAGCAACTTCTGCTTCATTCTATAGGAGCTAGTGGCAGACTGGGGATATTTCCCATCTCAATATAAAGTTGTGGTTTAGTCACTCCCTAAATTGTGTGCTGTTTTCCTGGAGATATTGTTGTTATTAATGAGCATTTCTAACTCTGAAACCAGAGGTCTCTATGTTCTTAAGTCATGATGCTTTATTCTATAAGCCTTACTACAGCTGATAAAACTTGGAGACATTTTTATTTCGGTTTACAGAAAATTCAATAGATAACAAAAACTTGTTTAACTGCAAAGGGTGAATTTGTCTTCTTCAGCTGATAAAAAAGGTATATTGGTTTTGTGGTCAGAGATTCTGTCAAAGAATACTGGTTCTGAAATTGATGGTCATTTTTTGCTTCATGCAGTGCATGAAATATGTTATTCATTTTATAATACAAGAGTTAGTTTAAAAATTCAGGATTGACTGAGTTCTCCTGAGTGAAAAGCTGTCACATTCATTTATTCTCAAATAGTCTTACATATGACTTAGTGAAGAAAACTGCATATACTTATTCTGACTTTATGGATATGTGGACTTAATTCTCTGGTGTGGCCTGCTGGTACTAGTAAGGGACAGAATTTTGGTTAGCCCAAAACACAAATTATTGAGAACTCAAAAATATTGTACATGGAATACTTGAAAATATGCAGAAAATATTGTTTTCAGATTTTTACATGTAGGGTTTTGCAACTTGGAAAATATAATGAAATTAAATCGATGACAAAATATTTGTGGCCCCTTTTAAAGAAATACAAATTTCAGAAGATCTTCAGTATACATTGAGTTAACAAGAAAGTAACCTAAACAGGACTGACAAGAAGGAAGGTGAGGAATCAAAAAAGGGCACTATTCATTTCATCTCTGTTTCTAATAATCTTCATTTACTTACCTTTCTTTGCTGCATTTTTCCTGCCTGCTTTCCTTTTATCAGCTTTCTATTTTTTTAAAAATCTGCTAGTCATAGGTGAAAGGGAAGAATTTCTAGGACCATATTAGAAAGAATTCAGTAACTCTAGGTGAAAATTAATTTAATTTTATTTTCATTTTATAATTAATGTCATTAAACCTAAAATGTAAGTCCATAAAAAAATCTCAAATTTTATTTTTTTTCTTACTTACCTTTTAAACTCTTATTTAAAAAATTAATTTATGAGATCTTAATGAAGACTCCCATATTTTTGATGACTCTTGAGATCTTGCCTTGCAATAAATAAAAAGAAATAATATTGATGCTTACAAAGTTTTACCTGGGAGTACATTCCCATCCAGAGAGACCTGCATCTTACCTGGAAGGAGGCGGTTTAAATGCAAGGTCACTTTTTATTCTTCATATCATCACTGTTATGATTTTAGTGTACTAAAGGTCTTTGCCATTTGTGAAGTAACTGATCTCTTAAATCAATAAGCATTCTCAGCTGCTTGCCATTAAAATCAATCAGTGCTACCCTTCTGTCTGATGTCATACTCAACTGTAAACATTAAGTAAGCTGTCACCTGGTTTTTCACTGTGTTTCACCTTTCAGAAGATAGATTTCTTCTCTATCAGTTATATGTAGAAGTCTTCTTAATTATCTTTGATATTTCCCTGTGAAATCAGGATCTCTTTAGGAACTGAAATGACTGTCCACTGTACTGAAAAGCATAATATAAGATAAAGGGTTTGCAATTACTGATGTTTTAAAGATTAACAGAAAAAATTGTGACATTATGAATAAAGACTGAAGAAATACATTTAGATATTACTACACTTTGTTTAGATATTAGCCAGTAGAATAACCTTCTATCTCCATGGTCACGTTTGGAAAATATGCAGGTCAGTTATACCTAGATATGACTTTTTTTATTGGGATTCAATTTGGAAAAATCTCATAAATGCACTCTCATGATCTTCTGATTATTGAGTGCATGAGACAAATGAGCAAAATTCTGTTTCATTTATTTCATGATAAATGCAGAGAAATTAAAATTATTTCAGAGGAATTGATTTCCAACTCTAATGCCCAGAGGAGCTCTTCATTGCTTACACAAAGAAAAGAACAAAGATATTAAAATTAGCACATGTGGGACTTAATCCGCTCACTTTGACAAAGGGAAATGCAAATTATAAATGAGATAAAATAGACATATGAAAGCATGCTTTTCTTGAAGCCAGCAGAAAGTGATAGAGCTATTACTCTTGCCAGGGCTGGTGTAGTGGGTGGGATGATTTGAATTTTAGTGGGGCAAAACCTTGTGAAGAGAGAGGTCCATGCTTAGCCTTTCCCATTTCTTAGGTTGCATTAATCAGCTTTGGGATGAATGGGGTTATGCAGAATTCCTGCTTTATCTTGTGTCTAGGCAGTCTTTTTCCACAAAGTTCTTCTGCTGGACTAAATCAGACACAATTCTCCAAACTGAAGTTATACTGCTTTGAACACATTCATACTTGGGTATGATTTGCTGCACATTTGCATTTCAGGTTCGCGTCCTGTGGCCAAACATGCTTTTGAGGACTATATATTCTGTTTGAAGTCTTTCTTATAAGATTCTTATAACTTTTAGTTGCAGCAAACTTGAGATTCAAATAATATGTCAGAAAAAATTAGACTTCCCAGTTAGCAAAAAAATAGTTCATCCCTTTGCTTTCTACATGTCAATAATATGAGAGGATCTCAAATAGATGAATTTGAATGACATGGACTTGAATTTCATTTAACACTTCAAGATAGTAGACTGATATTTCTACACAGACATCTCAAACTCCAAAACACTTGTCTATCTTTACAGACTGATTACAAAACCTTTCTACCATGACCATTGTGGAATCATAGAGTGGTTTCTGTTGGAAAGAGCCTCGAAGACCATCTTGGTCCAGCCCCCCTGCCATGGGCAGGGCCACCTTCCTCTACAGTAGGTTACTCAAAGCCCCATTCTACATGGCTGTGAACACAACCACAAATGGGACATTCACCGCTTCTCTGGGTAACCTGTTCCAGTGCTTCACCACACTCAATGCAAAGAATTTTTCCCTAAAATCTAATGTAAACCCACCCTTTTTCAGTTTAAGGCCACTAGTCCTTGTCTTATCCCTCCATGCCTTTGAAAAAAGTCCCTCTCCAGCTCTCTTGCACCCCCCTTCATGTACTGAAAGGCTGCTAAAAGGTGTCTCTGGAGCCTCCTCTTACCCAGGCTGAACAACCCCAGCTCTTATCATCTCTGTACTATATTCTGAGCATTTCAGTTATCTCTAGAAATGAAGTATCGTTCAAAAAGTGGCTCACTTACAGCTCCAAACTGAAAATAAGTTACATGTCTGACTGAACATTACTGGTGTCTTATACCACCTGAATGAAAATGTCCATCTGGAATTTGTCTACAGGGAATCTTGATGATATTGACATTGGGCAATTACTAACCTGCCATTTCAAGTCTCAGCAGATGAACTGAAATTTCTGAAAAGCACAGCACCCTATTGTACTTTAATGGAGGGCTGATACAGTACAGACTTTATGGAGGTAGTGACATGAAACCAAATTCCTAAGAAGTCTGGGAAAAAAAGCTGAGTGCTCATGCTACTGAGTTGTGAATTGACTAAAAATTTGAATGGAAAGGAGTTGGAGCTGCCACTTAACTATAACATTTACATTCTCTCTGCTCGATGTTTCATTTTGGAATCTTCTAAATATACTCTACCAAAGGCAGAAATACAGTCCAAAACTTATACTGCTGTAATACACTGCTAATGTATTTTTGCACTGCTGAGTAGGAGATGATGACTTCTGGCTTTCTTTGAAGCTCATAGAAAACAGTTCTCTGATTTCATAGAAGTTATTTGGGAGATTTTAGCCTGTTTCTTCAATGACATGTCCTTGCAGATACTGCAGAACCTTCCGTATTTTAAAGACAACAATGCTGAATTTTTTGTCTTAGAAGTTAATTTTGATGGTAAAAACATATTCCCTAGCTATCTGACAAGGTTTCTCATTTTGCTTCACCTTTCTGTTGCTCTAATAACTAATCTTGACCAGTCCTTTCCATTTGCTCTGATTTTCCCTAGAGGATTTCTTTTTTTTCCAGCTAATTAAAAGGAAACAAAAACTGAATTGTCTTTCTGAAATGGCCCTGTGATTTATTAATATCTTCAACTGGAGCTTCCTAGGCAATTCTATGGCAAACTGTAGTGCTTGCATGCAAAGAGATTGCAGTTACTAGGGAAACTTTAGGTAGATAAGACATCTTCCTTGAATTGTTTCTCTTCAGAGACTAAGGTACATGAAGAAATTCATTGCTTAGGTTATGTGGTGGGTCATATTAATTACTCCATTTCAGTCAAATCACCCCATGGACTATAACAAATTCCATTTCAGATGTAATTTTAAAAATTATTTCTCATTGAGCCATCTTTAAGTTCGGTTACCACTTGCTCAAAAGCTCAATTCAATACACTGTAATACAGTTTACTCTATTGATTTCATCAACAGAGATTATCCTTCATGAAAAATGGGTACTTTTCTCTCAAAGCAGCACATCTAGAACCATGCCAAGCCTCTCAAGTCCTGACTGAGTTTGCTGCTAAGCCAGCATGTATAAGAAATACAGTAGCAGCAATTTTAATTATTAACCACACACCTTTAAAGAATGAATGTATAGGATTTTAAGGTATATTACATTTTTTTGAATTTCATATTTTTCTCTTTTTTGTTAATCTTGTTTATTATATGTGTTGTAATAGTTTTGCTTTCTCGGCTTTTTCACTAACAATAGGTAATCTGCTTTGTTCTATAGCTTAATTTTCTCTGGTCTTGATAAATAGTTTAAACTGCTTCAAGTTTTTATTCAGTTTTGTAGTCTGTTGGGGCTTTTTTGTTTAGTTTGTTTGGGTTTTTTTACTAATGTATCCTTTCTCAGTTGATTAGATTCACTTTCAATAAATTTATTAATTTATTATCAAATATTTTCTTTCTTTAGAGAACAACTGCTTTGGAGGTATCACAACTCATTAATAGTGAATTGCCTCATATTATTAAAATCAATTTTCAGTCCTTATTATAGTTATCTGGACTAAAAACACTGTATTGCTACTTAGGCATAATTTAGTTTCAGACATGGGAAAGAAATCTGTACTCTTTCTTTGCCACAGCTAGTAAACTTTGAAAAAAATAAACTTTATTTTCACATTACAATCCAAGATTAAAATAAAATTATAAATTAGTCTGGAGTCATTACAAAGAAGAAAAAAATTAACATAATTTTTAAATGGTTGTGCAAAGGCGTGGTTTTGCTTCAATGAAAGGAATCCTTGAATGTAGTTGTCTCAGACCAGACACTGCATCCATCAACCATGATGCAAATGATATCACATTCCCAGACTTTCCAAGGTGATTCAAAATATACACTTATTCCACCAAAATGAGGAATTCTTAGCTTTTTAAACTTCATTTAATTTATTTTATTATAGCACATATTCTCTGCAGGAATTATGGCTTAGTATGTTAAGAAGACACTGGGATACTTTTTGGCCTGGTGTATAAACCTTGTCAAGATATAGCTTCTTCTTATATTCAGGTTGCCTATTCGTATTGAATATGCAAGATAAATGGCATGTGTAAAAACATGCCTCTCATCAAGTGTGCCTTGATGCAAGTGTGTCTTTAATGCCTTTTATTTTCTTCTAATAGAAATATATTTCTCCTTATACTGGGGACCAGATCTACTCGCACTGTTCAAGTGGAGTAGGTGTTTAAATACTCCGAGGTTTTGGGCTGTAGCACACATACATTTACTCACTGTGTATCAAGACAACAGAGTCAAGAGTTCAATGATTTGCAGCAGTTTAAATTTATTAAGAACTTGAAGACAAAGGAGGATCTTATTGAAACCAAAAGCTATCAGGCTATGTCCTGATAAATGCTATATTCACTCAATGCTTTTACATGAATTAAGTCCAAAATGTTGACTTGCATGTTTAAAATTAAGTTGAAAATAAGTGCTTTGTTGGACTGAGTCCCAGAAATCTGCCTCCTTGAAAGAGTCTACAGAGCTTCATCAGCAAAAGTTCACTGCTAGTACAGAAGTTGCCTATATTTTGCAGTGCAACTCTGCTTACTTTGTCCTTGACCTAGTATATTCTGCTTCACCATTTGGAAACTTTCCCAAATAATTTTTTCTCAGTAATTTCTCAGATAATATTGCCTTAAATGTCCTACCACTCTTATCCCTTTTTCTTGGAAATTCTAGCTAGTTATAGATGACATCTCACTTTTGCTTTTTCAAGTTCTGAACCATTATTCCCTTTGTCATTCATTATAGTACTTTAAATAAATATTTTAAACTTTTTGTCTTTTAATTTAGTGTTTAGCATTTAACATAATTTTCCTTCACACATAGTCACTTTTACTTATAACAGTCCCTTCTGCATTGTGCATAATATCTTCACTCTCATTGTCTCTTTGGGAACAGTACATTTTTTTAATGTCTTTTATCAAGATTTTTCCAGGCCCGTCTTTAGGGTCAGAAATAGTGCAAAGAAGTCCCTTGTTCTGGCGGATTTTATAGCACACCTGCCTGATAGAATACAGAGTATTTCTCCCTACAGATCTAACTGATATATGTTAGGAGAAAACAGGGGCCAACCTAAAGATGTTCTTTCTCATTACTGCTGATACGTTTGGAACGACACAAGGAATAATGCGCCTGGTAAATCTAAAGACTAATATAGTTTGTGCTTTCAATGAGATATAGTGAAGTAACAAATCAACTTTTTAGGGTTAGAAGCCTCTTGAGCTTTCTTTTTTTAATCAGACTATTGATTTTCTCACAACATTCATTGTCTAAAACTTGATCACTGCCACTTTTCACCTTCATACAACAGGATGTACTGCAGCCTGAATAAAATATCTTGAAGTTCACAGAACTTCAGATTAAAATAGAAAGCTTAAACTTTCTTTTGTCAGCAAAAAACACTCCTGTAAAAGAATTGTTGCAAAATATTTGTTGCAAAATATTTGTTGTATTTTACCACTTCATCCTGTAAATGCATTCATTAATCTGTTTAGTCACTTTGTGACAGGTATGCAAATGTTACAAGGCACACTTTATCAAGGCTCAAGCTATAGTGATGAACACAGCTATTATGGGATGATATGCAAATGTTGTCATGCATACTATGTTTCCCTTGTGAGAGTAGAAAATTTATAAAAAGTAATCAGTATCAACAAAGCCTTCTCTCCTCCGTACAGCAACACAGTTTGAGTCCTTATAAAAGGATTTAATACAAAATACTTTAAAACAACAGTACATAATTTAGTGGCAAAGTAAATATTTTTAAATAAATAAATCTCTCTCACTCTATGTCACTCTCTGCAATCAGACCCTCCATAGTTTGGTCCACTTTTCTATTTTGTCTTTGTTGGCTCATGAGATTTTTCTGATGTCCTGATATTAACCTGAAGCATCCTGTATACTATCATAAAACCAAAACTGCTTCTTTATTAAACCATGAGGATAAAGAAGCCAACCCTGCAAAAGCATTTTAAACTCAGTAGTGTATAGCTGGTTTTAGGGGTTTTTATGGCTGTTATTCAGTTCCAAAGTCCCACAGGAAATGCTGCTTTTAGCTTTTCTTTAAAATCAAAAGATGCACCTAAAAATATTTAGAATCTGTTTCAACTTAATGGAAAAAGGAAAGAAAAACATACATTTATAAGAAACTCTCAAATCCTGCAATGACTCTAGAAAGTCCTAATCCTCCTTTTTATGCACTATGCTTTTTCTGGCAATTTTATTTTCTTCAGATATGCTTTACTGGATGAAAGAGCAGTCATAAACAGTGGTATGAAGCAGAGGATACTAGGGAGAAGAAAGGGATCTGTTTGTCCCTATGGAAGTCCTACACCAGCAGCTAATTTTCATTTGCAAAAATAATATCTCTCCAAGAAAGAAAGAAAAAAGAGCCTAAGGCAAACAGAAGGAACTATTGAAAAATTTTAAAAAAATATGTATGCAATCAGAGGAAAGTTTGAGATTAAGTGGAAACATGCTATTGGTATGCTGCTTTAGCTGGGATTAGATTGGTGTACTCACTTGGTCTGAAAGAAAGTTATCAGTGAGGCAATGAAATCAGAGCACTGAGATTTTCTAAAAATTAATAATTGGTATGATCCAATGACCATCAAAGCAGTAAAAAGCAAATCCAGATAGTTATCAGGCCTCCAGATATTTCTTGCATTAGTGCTGCCATGTTCAAGGATGAAAATTAGAAATTATTTTCCTGTTGACATTTCTCATATATTTTGTAAAAACAGTCAATGAAACTTTGCAATTCTGATGGTCGGAAAAAAATATTTCATGTTTCAGATCAAGAAACAAATATGTTTAAATGTCAGTTAGATTTTGAGGGTTTGTTTCAGGGAGTCTGATCTTATATGTACAGATGAAAACTACTGAAGATGACTCAGAAAATGTAAGGACAGCAGTACATCCCAAGACTCATATTTGCAGTTTGTTTGGAGGGTTTTTTTTTTTTACTTAGAGTTTCAGATTACATAATTCAGTTCTCTCAGGATCTTTTTTAATTAACTGCTGCTCTGGAATTAATCAAATGTTACCTATATGACCTTGGAGCATCTTTGTAACTATACGGCACCAAAGAGTATGGATGTAGAATGAAATTGAATTGAATAGATATCATGAGTTAAGATAATTCAGATAAGTACTGACATGTTAGAGCCATTGTAACCATAAGTTTATAAGGAAAAAAATCTTTGGTACATAAAAATAGATATTTACAGTTCTTTTGGTACATTGGTTGGGCACCTTTATTATGAAACAATGGAGAATCAGTGCATGGTAATGAGATTCCTAGAAGACAGAAAGTGCCAATTTATACAGGGAAAAAAGGAAGATGAAAGGGAGGTATAGTCTATTGAAAAAATTCACATGTTTTAAAACAAAGAATGTAGAAGGACTGTCAGCCTGCAGTGATCAGCAGAGACAGATAGAAATTAATTATATTTTGTTTCAGAAGCTGCCTCTGCAAACTTGGTCAATTTTAAAAAGCACATTAGAAGATTTTTCAAACTGGCTTTCCAATTACCTTGGATGGCAGGCAAAGTGCTTTGAAATGGAATTTGTTTTAAATTGGTAAATGCAACCGATTCTGACTGACATTATTTTCCTAATTCATAACATGGTGTTACTGGTCAATGTAATTCTAAGAGGTACACCAAAAGAAGCTTTATTTTCTTTCAAACACCAGCAAGATGAGGGTAACAGGGAAAAACTGCAAAATGTTGTTATTTAAGGCAGACTGGATGAAGTAGAAAAGAAGAAAGGGCTTGCCCAAGAGGAAAACAACTTTGCTTGCAAAATTATATATGAGCCCTTCCAAGCAACAGTATAGTGTGCCTGGAAAATATACCATTCTGACATTAGAAAATGTACCATCCTGATGTTGTTTATTGGATCTCATGGTGTGTGTGACGTCCAGGTAAGTGTAAATCATCTGTCAGAACTGCTAGGCAACAGTGTCCAGTCTCTGGGAAGACTGTGCAAGGAATGCTTTCATCCTTTTTTCATTGGCTGACTAGGTCATCTTTTTAAGCTTTCTGGAAAGCAATATAGGTACCCTTCTAAAATGAAACAAAATATTTCTCCTTCAGCCATTTTGATAATTTTTTCACTGAATTTAATTCTTGGTAGGTTTATATTCTCAAAGCTCCCTAAATGCAACAACACTGATTCCTTGAAATTCATGATATTCCCTGAGAATGGACTCCATAGAAAAACTCATCAAATACGAGGAATCATGAAAAGAAATTTCTTCAACAAAGTTTTAAGACAATTGAAAAGTAACAGAGGAACAGATAGCAGACAGTTCTTTTAACTTGACAGATTTTAATTTATATATTTTTAAAATATGCATGGTGTAATTTGTTGCTAAGTTGTGTTGCTATCATTGCCACCTCTTCCTCAACCAAAAGGAAAATGGTATTTTGTGGAAGGAGGAGGTCAATCATATTTGTGTAATTTTCAATGAATATTCTACAAACTCTAGCTGCTAGAATAAACCATGCTATAATATAAATTTCATAAGGTTATTTCTTAAGAAGCAAAAAAGTTGAAACAGATCATATCAGAATATTGCACTCAATTAAGTAGTTGCCAATATGTTGCAACTTTTCCCACTTTGATAGCACATAGGCGGTCCACATTAAAAAAAAAGTTAGGAGTATAATAAAAATGTTATATGCTGGCATCATGACCTATATTAATTCTCAATTGCTTTATTAGGCAAAATAAAGCACCTCTCCAGATGGCATTTATCAACACCAATTTTTATTTATTGTTAACAAGTGTGCAATTGCTACACAATTGAAGGCAAGAGCACATTAAAAAAAAAAAAAAGCCAAAACCACATATTATGTATTTTTGGTGATCCTTTGATAAACAAGATCAACAAGAACCTTGTAAGAATGCTCCTTCATTAATTCCCTGAAAAAATATCATCCAGCATTCAGACTGTATGCTTACTTGGGTTGTAAAGAAAGCAGAGCCTGGGGTGATACTGCTAGTTTTGCTTTAGTATTCCATACACTGATAAATAACAACTACCCATTCAAAGAGACACTATAGCAGGAAAAAAGTAGAGCACCACCAGTAACCTCAAGCTTTCAGAAATCATCAGTTTGGTTTTCAAACTTTTAGAATTGCAAAATTTTATAAAAACCATGTAATGGTTTTAGGCCAATGGGTGTTATGCTTATACGCATTAAAAATTATCAGACGTTGCAAGTTTTACGTAACATGCACAATATTGATTCTGCTTGGTGTTTGCCCATTACCTCTTGGACTCCACTAGTTCTTTCTCTTTTTCTGAAGAAAGCAGTATAACTTTTGCACACTTCCCCTCTCTTACAGGTATGCCTACATCTAGCAGTTACTCACAGTTTCCTTTCATGCATGCTTTCACTTGGGCACTCTGCTTTGTGCTTCGCTTGCCCTTGCCCTCAGCTCCCTACACCGGTCATACATTGTGCTTTCTGACTTTCTCCCTGAAGTGGGCAACTTCATAACAGAGTCTAATGTTTGCACCAACCTCTTAAATGTGTGATTACCAATAGTAAAGTACCTTATTTCATTTCTTGAAATAATTAAACTTTAACTAATGTATTCACTTAAATTAAATATGGAAACATGGAAGAATATCTGGTGACAAAAGAATAGGGAGATTTAACAGGACTTATTTCATGCCTTATAATTTCAGGAAAATGCAATCATTATTTCCCATGTTTCTGTCTCATAATAATGGCCTATAACATTAAATGTACTTATATTGTCAACACTGATTTATGTTTATGAACTAAAGGTTATATAGCAAAAAATACAGCTAAGGGACGCACATTGTGCAGTTCACTTAACCTTTAAGTATAGGAAAATCTAGATTTCAGTCTTGTCCACGATAATCTATAGATCCTTCCTCAATGAGATAAAACAAGCCCCTTCATTTGTTGATTTTGTAACTTTTTGCAAGGTGGCAACTAATACCGAGTGAAAATTGAAACTAGTGAGAGTTGCTCAACCCTGTTTTTTTCACAGTACTCCAGGAGTTAACAGAAAAATAATGACTCCTCTTTTCTCTGAACAGCAGCTAGCAAATATTCAAATTTCACAAAGAAAATGTAGTGAGTGTCTAGAAAACTAGATGCAGTTTATAATGACTGTCCAGACAGCAGGTGCCACCAAATATACTAAGAAAAAAAGCCCCAAGAATAATTAACAGTGAGATAGTTCATACTTATATACAGTTTTCTTTGCAGCTAACAAAGGAAATTTAAGAAATGTATCACACTGAATGTAATATAATAAATATATTTTTTGATTGAACCTAGTATTTTTCCAAATAAAAATAAAAAATAAATAGGTACAGAAATTTAACTTACAAAAATTTGAAAACACACAAATGTTTTAATAAATAGTCTCATTAAAAGATTAATTCCTAATACTAACTACAAGCTCTGACATAAATAAGTAAGGTACTTTGTGACAAAATCAGGTTTAGAGTTTCATCTTTTCACATTTAAACATAATAATTTTATATTTATACAGTCAATTAAAGGGAGTTTTTTGATCTAGGGATTAGCAATCATGACTTTACCTAAAGAACATCACTATATTCCTCTAATATGACTGTTCTATTGTGCTTTGCAAGCACAAGGATGTGTTAGTATTCTGATAAAAACTGAAATTAGGTTTGCTTTTTGTCCAGTTCTGATTTCAGCTGGTACTACTTGCTCTTTGGAAGGCATAGTCTAATTAATAAAGAACCAGGCCAATCATAGACCAGAATCTTGATCAGTAATTTCATTTGTCTTATTATCTTCAGGTATGCAAGATGATGAAATGCATATTTTCACTGCATTACAGTACAAGCATCAAAGATTATTTGCAATTCCAGGTGCAGTATTAGAAACTTTTTTAGAATTAGAAATTACCTTGTCCTATACCTTATATAATTGTCTAACATAAAATGACTTGGGAACTCATTTAGAAAGAAAAAGCCATCCAAATTAGGGAATCGTTTTTCAAATGTCTAAGAGGAATCCTCATCACAGAAAGTATTTCAGCCATGGTAAGTTGTTTTTCTATATATTTCATCCGAATTTATGCAGTAATTAATTCAGGAAGGTCCTAAATCCCATATTATGCAGGAGGAAAAATCAGATGATCTTAATATCTCTCTCTGGCTTTCAGAATGCATTATCTAATTAACAGTTATCCTGAAGCTGTGAAGAGTCTAAACACTTGTTTCCCTTAACAGCAGTTATCCTAATTTCCCTTTTGAGTGCACATTTGGTTTTTCAAGTAGTTTTTATTACAAGCATAGATATCTAAAATGCACACTAGGGTTAATCTGCTGTCATGCTTGCAAAGGATTAGTTTGAGATTGCACAAGCCTAGGCAAAGCAATTGCTTCTTCTACAACAGATATAATGACAACAGCAATTGTAGTAGCTGCTAGGTGTATTTTAGAAAAAGCAGAAGAAGTTAGATACATGAAAAAATAAATAACCTTTTCTGAGGCTAACATTATCTCCTTTAACACTGACATTATTCCAAGACATGTTTCACCTTTCTTAAATGAGTCCTCTTTGTTTTGATGAAATCATTCTTCTCTTGGTAGCCTTAGACTTTAAAAGGAAGTCACACATAACAAAGTAATGAAGCAGGTCTTTTTTTTCTTTTTATTATTTATACTCTGTTCATTTTAGTGATCTAATTTAGTCTCAATTGATTTCAACATATTTTTCTGATTGCTGGGCAGCATAATATTCTCCAAAGACTGCAGCCATTTAATGGGAAAACCTGCTCCACCATGAAGAAATCTCTGACTAATGTTCTCTTCTGTTTCTCATTTCTCAGTCTCTTTCTAGTTCTTTCTCACTTTCTAGCTCTTTCTGGATTACTGCTTCTGTGTTTCAATTTCAATAATTTCAATAATTTCAATAATTTTAATTTCAACCCTTTATTGCTTTCTCTCTTCTTCTTTCTCTCTGTGTGCCCTGATTCCCTCCCCCTTTGTGTTTTCTGCAGTTCAAAAATAAGTTTTCACAGAGGCACCACAGATTCTCACACAGACTCAACTTTGGTCTGCTGCCTAGTTGTCTGGAACTGTCTATCCAGCCCTGGTGGCAGCCTCTTGGTGGGAAGGGAAGGGAAGGGAAGGGAAGGGAAGGGAAGGGAAGGGAAGGGAAGGGAAGGGAAGGGAAGGGAAGGGAAGGGAAGGGAAGGGAAGGGAAGGGAAGGGAAGGGAAGGGAAGGGAAGGGAAGGGAAGGGAAGGGAAGGGAAGGGAAGGGAAGGGAAGGGAAGGGAAGGGAAGGGAAGGGAAGGGAAGGGAAGGGAAGGGAAGGGAAGGGAAGGGAAGGGAAGGGAAGGTTCATAGGTTGTAAAGCCAAAAGAACGTTAATCAATAAGGGAAGAATAGACAACAGGAAATTAATTGTAACGGAGACAGAAAAAGACCAAAATTGTAAAGTTCTGTGTAAAGTTTGAACAGAGGATATTTTTCTTGTTCTGAGGGATTCACCCTTTTCAAGGTTTAATAACCTTATAGAGAGGTATAGTACAGGCTAAGCTTGGTACATCGCAGATTCTTGAAAAGTTATTGATGCTCTGATAATGAAATTCCATTTCAAATATAATTTTAGAAATAATGACACCTCCACTGAATTCCATGGGGCTAACTTTTTTTTCCCAGCTGTTTTCATGCAAAATGTTTACCCTCCAAATTTCATTGGTGAAAAATGCAGTGGAAAGAGGTAGGATGCAAAAACAGATTCTGAAGTGATTTTCTTACTTTTCCTGTGTATAAATTATGAAAAAAAAATTGTACAGAGATATAAAAATGAGATTAAAATTGTTGCTTGAAAATCTTGTGTGCTCTTTCTCCATTAAATGGCTTGCTCATTTGCTCAATGTTCTTTTGGCAGTCTGACAGAAGGTACATAGCAGCCAGTTAAGTGTTTTCCCACAAGATTCAAATGATACTTCAGAAAAGAACTTATAGAAAACCATTAGATACAAAAAATGTAGTGAAAATGAGGGGGAGGGTGTGTGTTTAATTTATGTGTGTTTAATTCATAAATATAAAATATATGTACCTAGAGAGAAAGAAAGAAACACCTGTCACCATTTTTACCAACAGCATTACAGAGTTGTTTTAATGTAGAAGATTGATTTTAAAGAAGCAATAAATTAATCCAGCCCTCATAAGTGTTCAGTACTTTATCACTGATACAGCATGGCTGAGATAAAAATCAAACAGCATACAGAGTTGCATCTGTGACATTTTTGGACTTTATTTTCAGTGTTAAGCATTTGTCTATCAGAATTCAACTCTTGTTCAATGTAATTTTTCTTTTTGGAAGGTTGCTTTTATGAAGGTTGGGTCTGGTTCTATAATCCTTGAGTGTGATAACAGGGCCTGGTTGCTGAAGGACAAGAAGTGAGAAAAGGTTGCAGTGCACAACTGAAGTCTGTATGTTATGGTGTTTCTAAACAGATATAAATCATAGACTGAAGTGTCACCAAATGAGTAACTCACATGCTTTTCATATCCAGTCAAACTTTAAGAGAATGAAATATGTTTGCTAGTATCAACTCGCCCCAGTAGACAGTAATCCACATCACAAGAAACACTTAATTGAGTCCATTTGGCAGTTCCTGCTCAGCAGGGGCCTTGTAATGAAATAACATGTAATAACATACCTCCCATCCCTAGAGAGAGTGTCCCTGCAGGTCAAGGTTGAGGTCATTTCAAGGGCAAGGTCAGGTAGCTTATGTTGTAGTTGCCATTGCCACATCAAATTACATCTCTTTTTTTTCTTTTTTTTTTTTAAGGACAAAATTCATTTATAGACTTTATGCTAGGTTTTAACTCTGTTAAACATGTGTTTGCTATGTCTCCCAGCAAAATCTCTGTCATATTAGAGCATATTATCACTCAAAATTAATACTTCATACATGTTATTTACCAAACTAATCTTAATGGCTGAGTCTATGATTTTTAATAAATTACCACACAAAATACTTTTCCAGTTAGCAAAGAGTATTACAAACCAAGACAACAGAGTATGTAGATGATGCTACATACTCTGCTGTCTTGATTTGTAACAATACCTTACCAAAATTGTTGAGCAACTTGAGGACATACAAAGAAAAGACAATGAAAGAAAATGGACCTTAACACTCCCACTCTATGATACTACTGTACAACAATAAAATATTGTTATATAACTATAATTAGGGATGTAAAAAGGTTTTATAATTGGCTTTAATGAAACAAAATACATCAAGAATTAATCAACAATTGATAATTTAAAGAAGGACCATATCATTATTTCTATTCAATATAACTTTTCTTAAAATCAGAGTTTAGAGTAAAGGACTCAATTAATGATCTCTTACTGAGCTACTTGGCAATGCTATGCCTTGATTACTTGTCTTGTGGGCTAGGGAAGAGTAGACAAGGAAAGCGTAGCTTTTGGTTTAATAGTTTTGTTGGTAGGTAGGTAAAGAATTAAATTTCTCATCTCCACTGCTGATTTTTTTTTTTAATTTTCTTGTTGAATGGAATAATATTATAATGTAGAGCCTGTACACATTTCCAGACACCTTGATCTACAAGTTTGGCCTTTTCCCAGATTACTCTTAAGCATAGGGAAAGAGTCAGGCTACCTTCTGGATCTTGAGTTGTGTGTTAGTGACTGACCAAAACCACCAGATTACATTATAGAAATATGGAAATACCTAAGATTTCCTACTGTTCATTTTGAGATGGTGTAAACACCTCACCTATGTGGACTTGATTTTTTGATGGAGTCCTTATCTTTCCAATGCGTACTGACAGGAAAGTAACTAAAGTCAGGCAGTTTTCAACTTTTCAGAATGCTCTTTTTTTTTTCTCTTCATTGTCTGTAGAAAGCTTTGGCAGCTACTCAGCTGGGTCTGGATTGTCTACTGCTCTGAAAATGGGCTTCTAAATTAGCTGTGAGGATATGCCTCAAGGAGGTATTTCCAGTAAGCAGACCGCCTTCTACCCTTACTTTCCAGGCATAATATTATAGTTCTAACAGATATCCCCAAATTAATTACTTATTTTTAACGCATAGCAGGGAGCTGATTTTATTAACCTCAAAACGAACTCAGGCAGTGCAGCCAGAAGCCCTGAATTCTCCATCAGATTGCCTTGTTTGTTTTCAAAGCAAGAATCTGCACTCTGCTTCTCTGTCAGCAAAGATTTCAGAAATAAATTATTTTATGGTAAATGTAAGGAACAGTATGTGTGCACACCAGCTGACTGAATGTGACAAGATTTTGGTGAGCAACAATGATAGTTCACTCAAGGAGAACTGCTCAAGGAAACTACACAAAGAAGGAACCAGCAGTTATTTTCAGAAGGTAAAAACTATTGCTAGTACGAAAAAATAGATCCAAGCTTTGGTTTTGTTATGGCAAAATAAAATAACTTAGCAAGGAGTTGTCCCTTTTTTCAGAATGCAATAAAAATGTAAATTGTTCAGATTATATTGTACATGATTTAGAAGAGCAGATCTAAATAAAAAGATGTCTTTAAAGAAAAAATGAATTTAAGTAAAAATTTAGTGCATCTGAACAAAAATGAAAAAGAGAGAAAATATATACTGGGCTGTCAATAAGACACCTGGACTACATCAAATATTTTCTTGTGCTATTAACATTCAAGATGGATTCAAGGAGAAACATTAGTTTTCAAAAGCATTTGGGAAAACCAATCTCTAAAAAAATATCATCCCCACCCCGAACGGACATTTTGAAAATATGGTTTCTTCTTCACCATTTAGGTTGCAGAACTGTGTTGATTTAAGTGGCCAGCAGGGTTAGGGTTAATAGGAGAGAACATCACTGTTCCCTCCATCTGAGTAAAAATGGGTAACCATAGCCTAATTCTACCTTAGGATATAACTCTGGTTACATCTCAATTTATAGAAATAATTAGATCAAATTAGATCATGGAAAGTTTAATTAACCAGGCATAGTTTTGAATTAAAGTCCATTTTCTATGGAAATTGGAAAAGGCCTAAGTAATTCAGTAGTCATTATATCATGATTTAGCATCAAGCATCATGGGGGGGCTGTAAGTCAGAGTATATGAAAAAAAGCAAAGAAGATGTCAACTCTCCTAGATTTTGGATAGTATTTGGATGCCTTGCCTCCTAGAAAAAAATAAACAGGTTTTGAATGTTCAAGAGAGTTTAGCAGGCTAGCTTTGAACAGGAAAAAAGTTCATTTGGACCATTAACTAAATTCAAAATTTCGTGACATTGCCCTTTGACATGCCTCCACCATAAAAAATGTTGAATGTAATTCTTGCTTTTATATATATTTGAAATATGCACATAATCTACTACTAATGTGAAAGGGACCATTATGAAATATTTCACCCAGTCCAACAGTATCTAATTATAATTAATTCTATTAACATTCATTATGACAAATTAATTTGTATTAATGTGGATGTAATCTCATGATTTGATCAGAATTTAGAACTAATTAGTTTCCACCTAGTATAAAGAGTTATTTATTATACAAAGAACCTCCTTTGCTTTTGAGGTACTCTTGAACATAATTTACCACCCTGTGTATTATAGAATCTGTAAACTAGAAAAACTGTTGTCTGTAAGGCAGTTCCTGATCCAGCACTACCTTGATTATGCAAGTTCCAGTACTCTGTAAGGCTCTGGGCTCCCTTACTACTGAGTCTGAGTAGACTTTTCACACAAGAATCCATTCAATATCAGTAACAAGGGTAAAATTATTTTTTTTATTCTTGTCCAAAATCCTTTTTTGTTCAGCCAGAAAACCTGAAGATGTTATATATATATTTTAAATCTCTAGGTGTGGTGTTTCGAAGATTTTTTAATTGATCTACACGTGTTTAGAATAAATGATTTTAATGGAAATATATATATTAGAGATGTTAAGGATGAGGTTTTGTAATGTGTTTATGAAAACATGTTGAAAGGGATGAGGGACAGACTTTATCACTTTGGCTTTTGTTCAGCAGTGCTCTAGGAATCAAAGAGTTTCACTGAAATCAATAGCACCTATTACCGATGAAGGCACAGCTCACCATGAGTAAGGGTCTGGCTACCAGGAAAGTAATATTGAGATTGCTTTCATTTTAATGACAGAGAAACTCTAAAACATCCATCCATGCTTTTGGGTGAAATGAGTAATGCCCACTAAAGTTACAAGATTTATGAGGGATGTCCAATTCAATTTCATTACAAAAAAAATTAAAAATTGGTTCCCTACCTTTAAAATGAAAACCATATGCAAGGAACAGTGTTTTTCTAAATTGATGCAGGTACTGAGAAAAAAATTCTTTAAATAAGAAGTGTCATTTATTATTTGTCCACCATATTTATAGAATTAGTTAGCAGAATCTGCCTTCATGATACTTCCTACGGATTGTTTTAAGAAAGTTCTAGTCAGTATTTCATAAATGAAACAGCTTTTTTGATCCTTCAGACACATAAGTGACCTTAGATAATTGTGCTAAAAATGCTCTAACTCAAGTTCCCTACCACCCTCTCCATATCTAGAAGGACATGTCAGCTCCTTTCCCAGGACAAATCCTAGTTCTCAGCTAATACCTGAGAGAGAACACACTGAAAGGCTCTATTGCATAATTGCTGGATTGACCATGACATGACATTGTTCTCATAGCTTCAAGTATATGAGGTGTGAAAAGTCCTTCCCTAATTTCTGACTGTTTTAAAATTAATTAAAAGCTGTATGTTCCCATCTCTACCCTAAATTGAGCAATCTGATGTGTAGTCAACTCAAAATGCACATCCTCTGTTGAGTTCAAAATGTGGTTCTTTATTTCCTACGGTATTGAAGTTTGAATGTACAATTCAGGTGGCACATTCAAGCAACTGAAAAGCTTATATCTATCAGACATGTAATGGATAATGCATATGCTAGATCTATACCACAAGTAGTGGTAAAAATATTTGACTAATAAATTATTCAGTAAGGCTTTTATCCACCTATTCCTACTTAAAAATTAAAAAAATAAAAGAGGTACAAGAATCTGCTTTGTGTGAAATTATGCTTTTTTCATAACAAAAAATTCTGAACACTTTTTCTGGTTGTATGTTCTCAGAGCTCACAGAAGAGTGGAATAATTTTCTAAAACACATAGATTTTTCTTTTTTTCAGCAAAGTAGATTGCATTTACAATGATCTAATAATATTGTCTCAAATTTCAATGACAAACATAAAAACTAAACATAAATTAACATTAACCCTGACTCAGATAAATTTTTCAATTGCACTTGGCATATTTAAATTTCCTCTTCTTTTTAGAATAAATACATCTTGGAATTTTTATTCCAGTGTCTGCTATTTTTTGATTATATAAATTTCTGCTCTTTATTGTTCCAACAAATTGTCCCCCCAACAAATGGATTGATGAGTTTAACCCAGTACCACTTTCATTTTTGTCTTCACTTCTTAGTCACTTATCAAAATCTGAAGATCATACCAGCCAAATCATCAAGTCAAAGAGATTTCACCCAGTGTGATTTGGAGCTACCTCTAAACTGTCAAGATAGGCACTTAAATTTGAAGACGTGTCCTTCATATTTGCCTGGCAATATCACCTGAAAGAAATATTATGTAAACTTTTGTTGACAAAAAGATATTCTGGGATATTTTGCACATCTTGAAAGAACAATTCAGTACAAGGACACAAATTTTAGATAAGTTGGAATAGAAGAATTTTAACAAAGGTTTCTGTGCTGTGTTGTCTAAAATCAATAGGTCTTTGGAGATCAAATAGAGGCCCAGTGCAAGGCCATGTTTTAGAATGGCATTTATCAGATTTTTGAAATACCTGGTACGTTGTACCCCCTATGCTGAGGGGTTCAAATCCCTCAGCCATTCCCAGGACGTTTCAGCACATCTGCATTTTTTATCTCAATGGATACAACTGCAGTTATGACCACAGACACACATCTTAGCAGAAGGGTCTCAATAAATCCCATAGTAGCAAAAAGAAGGATGTGCATGGTCCCATGGAAATGCTTTAAACTGATCCTGAATAATGCAAAATTTACTGATTTGTACCAAAATTTTGCATCTACCTAATCATGCACAGAGTATGGTATGCACTAAAAGGTAGAAATGATCTAAAAACTTTTCGTTCATTGAAGGAAACACTTTTTATTTACATGACCTATATGACATTAGACAAATGTCCAAGGCTTAACTTCACAGAATTTAAACGTGAACAGGAATGAATTTTAACCCACAGAAAGCAAAATGCAATTCTTCCATCCTGGATTTGACTCTTAAAATTGAAGCATTAATTTCAGAAACACCTAAGGGATCTAGGAAGAGAATTTCTATTATAGTTCAGTGGGATTTGTGTCCATAACCTCTTTAGCCTCACTTAAAACCTCAGTCAAAGATTAATCTCAGCATGAAATGTATCTTTTGCATATCTGGACAGGTCAAGACCTCTGCTGGAATGGAAGTTGCGTTCCCTTGTATGTCAGGGTTAGACCTATCTTTATGGAAGGAGTCAAAATATGTGCAAGATGCTAAACTACAACATAAGCACTCGTTAGTTAAAAAACCTACAACAACAATTCTTTATAGACTGAAAAACAGAAGTAATTTCATTGTAAGTGTTTGGGGACATTTGTATAGGTTGCAATCTACTTTCATCAACACAACAGAGACCTAAGTAATTATAATTTTTATTTGATTTTCCTATTATTTTTTAATTAAAATTAAGGTACTAGAAAAAGTCACACCTGAATTTTGAAATTCAGGAAGCTGCTTCACACAGTGATTGCTCTCTACTTTAACGTCCTGTGCCATTAAGAGTGGATTAGACAGAGCTGCCAGCCTGAGCTGTTTTAAACAAATGGAAAATCATTAACAGTAATCTTTCGAATCTTTGTGCACAGGGCAGCAACTGCTGGAAGGAAACAAGACCAGAAGAGGACCTGTGGAGATCTGGATAAGCAGACACTGCTAGATTAATGACTGGCATTGTCAGAACTGAGTGATGGGGAACTGCAGCGGCTTCATAGGCTCACCCCTACTAGTGGGTGTTGCCATGGGTACCAGCTCAGAGGTGTCACATTAAAAAAAAAGGGGGAAAAGGGAGAGACAGATGAACAGCAAAAGAGAATAAAGAATACACACACCATGGCAATATAAAGAGACATTTTATGTACATAACAAAAATGGGGTATGTCATGATATAGGAGAATGTGAAAAAAAGAAGGAAAAACCAATAATGGTTGAATTCTCAACAAAACCCTCTGAATAGCATGACCTAATTTATATATGATTGCACATTTTTATTTATTGTTTAAAGTCCAGGCAATGATAGAAAAGACTCCTATTAATCACACATTGTCTGACAACAGAAAAGAGTTATTTGCAGGATGCAATCACTATTCATAAATTTATTGTTATTTAGGGCCATGTGTAGTCTATAAAAATATACTTAATAAATTATTGTCATTTAAAATCACAATTAGTTCCCAATTCAGCAAGTGACATCAACATCCCTAACCATCTCCAGCATGAGCAGTTGTCCTTTAAATTAGGCGGACTGCTAAAATAGTTGGTGATTTGTGTCTTATCAAAAGTAATCTTCTGAGGTAGCACAGAGGCTTGTTTTTAATAACCTAGCCAGGGGGTGAATACCAACCATGAGGCATGAAACACTTTTGGTTAAAATGAATGGCCATAGGATAGAGAAGAAAAGGAAAAAAACCAGCAAAAACTCCCACACAAATAAACAACCCCTCACTCTCGAGGCACTTTGAGCAAGTGTTTCCCAAAGGGCAGATACTACTTTGTCACTTTACTGTTTACTTGTTTGGCTTGTCTTTCAGTCAGATAGATATAAATGAAGTCTTTATTCCTTCAGATCTGTTGAAATTTGCATAATGTCCATGTTCAGTGAAATAATTGTGGTGGTTTTTTGTATCAAGATGTTTCAGTACATGGCAAAGCTTCATTTACAGCTGCCAAGAAATAAACAGATATCAATGGTTACATTAAGTACAGAATATATTAATTCTATTATTATTAAGTTGCATAATAAAATATATATAAAGTTGTGTGAATTCTGTTTTGACTAACTTCTGTAGCACTAAAATTTAATTAACCAAAAAAGGTGAATATAGAAAATATTTGGTATGATGGGAAATAAGGGAGTTTAGCCCTGAATTCTAGTGAGTTAGCTTATCTGTTTCTCCTGCATAACAATTGCGGCAATGGTCTAGAAAGAGCAAAATAATTAAAATAATATTTGCTTTGTATATTTTATATATTTAATTTTTATATATTTCTTAAATAAGTTTACATTTAGCTGAATAGGTTATATGCTATATTGCACTTTTCAGAGAACATGGTGTGCCTTTTAACTATCTGATCCTCTAAACAATCTGTCAGTTAAACCTTGTAAAAAGAGGGGAATGGAAGTCAGAAAACATTTATGTGGTAAGTAAGAAACCATGTAAGTCATACAGCTGTGTATTTCCAGCTGCTTCCCTCTCCTTTGGGACATATGCCAGTGAAGGAGGTTTCAGATAAACAAGTATTTACATTAAAAGTTACACTACATTACTAAGTATTAATGCATTTTAACCCAATTTTGTAATTGTCTTGGGTGGGAAGTTTCTCATTTTTCTGGGGACACTAAGTGTTTATCTGGAATTTCCCCAGGAGGGAATTTCCTTATATTCATAAAAAACAGTATAACCAACAGAAGCAATGCCACTAAAAAAATTGTGTGTGATATGATAAGTAATGTTATCAAACCAGACAGATTCAAGAGAAATTATTTGGTACAATGGGTGTCCCAAAATTCATTTTCAGTATACTGACTCAAGTTCTAAGCAAATTGATGATGGTCAAAGCTTACTATTATTTGATTGCTCTTGAATGATATCTCTGGAATAGTTTGCTGTCTTTTAGGTTCTAGTAAGTATAATACAAAGCCATTAATCTCTTGTCTTCAAAATCAAACTCTTGACTACAGTGAAATCAAATACAATATTCATTAACACTAATCAAGTCTTCTGTCTGAAGCAGTATTTCTTATTAGACAAACACCGAAGTGTATCAAAACAACTTTACGTGAACATCAATAAATTTTACTGTGCAGACTTAAATGGAAATTATTCTTGTGATGTCTGCATTATTGTGTTTTACAAATCAAAATTTGACTTCTGTCTTCAGGGCTTTCAAATTTATTTTCATGAAAATTAAAATCTAATTCTCAAAAAGAAGCATACACACTGCACAGAAACAAGGAATGAAGATAATAATATGAACAAAGGGGGAAAAAGAACTATTTTAGCACCCAAAGAAACCTCTGAAGAAGATACTTGACCTTTTAGTTGTCTCTTCATTTTTCCAAAAGATTAAATTGAAATGACTAAAAGTCTAATTTAAACTAATTCACAAGCTACTGTACTATTATCTATTGTGGAGTATGGCAAGCTATATTATATGCAGAAATGCCTAGACAGGTAAGTGTCTACTGTGAGTGATTACTCAGTAAGTACAGATGACAGCTTTCTGTGACAGAATGTTTAACTCTAGTAGTCACAAAACCAAACAAAATTGTTTCCAAAAAATATTTTTTTAAATATTGATTACAAGACCTTGGAAAAGCATCTATTATTCGCAAGTGGGGTCATCTCTATCCTAAATCTTTTGTCAGATAATCAAAACATTTTCACTTTTTTTTTTTAAGAGATGTTTGCTCATGCTTGAACAAATTCACTTTGCTAAACAGCCCAAATTAGTCCTTCTCTGAAAAATAATCTACACCTTTAGGATCACATGGTATTTTCAACAATCACAGTAAAATGAGGATGATAACAGACAAATCCCTCTGGCTACTGCATCTTCTCCTTCTCCTCCCTCCTAAACACAGAGACCATATGATGGAACACACAGAACCACAAATTACTGTAGTGCACGGTTCCTACTTAATAATGACATCCCATAAGTTCGCAAAAATCTGCCAACATCTGCAAGCTTCTCTGCAGTGTTGTGAGCCAAAGTTAAAAATCATGTGTGACAGTGCTGTGGAAAATACAATTGATTCCATTCTGATTGTGTCAGTTCCAAACACAGACAATATTGATGATGCTGTACAGTAATCTTATTGGACTTGGGCCCAACTGAACATTGGTCTTTGTCAACTCATTATTCCTCTATCAGAGGGATCTCACTAGATTGATCTTGCCAGAAGCTCTTGATGTGTCTCACAAATCACTGTTCTGCTGTTGGCAGGCAGATTCGAGTACTGCACAGTAATTGCTGGATTTTTTTCCTTTCCCCAGAAGGCAGTGACTACATACTGCAAGTCATTGTCATACGAGAGAATATAACTGTCCTAACAAGATAATGTAGTTAACTGTGCAGTATCTGATTGTGCCAAAAAGATGTGGTCATATTATATATGTTACTAAAGGAGCAAAATTATTTCAAAGCTAAACATTTTTTTCTTCATCCTTACCATCCCTTAAATAAATAGCCTATATTTTTAGTGTGAAAACTTGTTTGGATAAATTGTGTTATTTTAAACTGCAACGCAAATGTAGGAAGCTCTTAATTGGCCTCTTGCCATTTACGTATATAGAAACAAACCACACAAGTGTTTGCACAATCAATACTGCACTGTAAAACTCAGACACAGACATTTGAGTATCTGACAAGAAGTGATTACATCTTGGAAACTTCTTTTATGCTTTCAGCCAGAGGAAATAAACTTGTTGGCTCCTAAACTCTTTGCTTGTCCCTCAGAAATATCCAAGAAGATTAAGTTTAGTCTTTGGCCTGGCTAAATGCTTTCCCTAAGATACTATCAACATATCCTCTGGCTAGTCTTAGAAGAACACAATGACAAAACCAAATTTAAACACTTGATGCCCTGAGTCAGATAACCTGGATAATAGCAAGAGGCTGGACTGGAGTTTCTCCAGGAAAGCTTAGGCTTTATGTTGACTGAAGGAGCCACTGGCAGCCAGCTTCATTCCCACAGTGCAAACAGGGAGAATAACAACCCTTGAGCAGCTAAACTGAACTATCCAGCTCTGGCTTCTTGCTCTCTTTGTGGATGCCTGCTTTTTTGGGAAGGTGCAGGGGCTGAGAAGTAAATGTAATACATTATGGCTGAGTAGGACTGTGATTCCTGATTAGTGGAATGGTTACTCTATTGAATAAAGAAGGTTTGAATGGCTTGGACCTTACATTCCCTAACTACCTTGTACCTTACTTTACCTAATACAAGTAAATTGAGCAAGGCCATTAGAAATGGGTGTTGGTAGAACCCCTAAAAGATCAGATAAAATCTCATCTCTAAGTAATCCAAAGAACTCATCCCCTACTGAAATAATCACTGTCAAATAGGTATGTAAAGGTCAAAATCCAGGCAAAAATGATGCAGGTGATGGAACTATGGGAACTATAAAAGGATGCAAAGCCACAGCGATTGTTTTTATATGACAGTGCCAAAGTTACTTGTGTAAATAATAGGGAAATGTTTAAGAAAAGAAAATATTAAATTATTCCACCTGTAGGCAGCATACAGAAGCAGCAAAACATTATACTACATTACTAAAGACCAAAATACAAGTTTCAAGGAAGAAAAAAGAACAGTGTAAGTGCAAGGCCTATGTTTTCCCCAGCTAGATGAAGAAAAATAAATTGAAGAGATACTGACAATTTATGTCATAAAGTTTCAAATCATTAGCCCAGTTCATTTAAGAATGAACCTTTAATTGTTCAAAGAAACTGCCTATAAATATGAATTTTTTGTCCTAGTTTTCTTTGGAGTCTTAGTGATTTGCTTCATGATTTTTATTTAAAATAGAAAGAAACTATCAAAGCACTCTTAAAAATAAATTTGGTACAAAACTAAAAGCAATAAAATAAAATAAACCAGAACATTTAAAAATCAAATTAGGCCTTTGAATAAAAGGAGAGATCATGTGACGTCCAGGGACTGACTCCAGGACTATGAGTGGGTGACTTCTGACAGAAATTAGCACATAGTTGTCCACATACCTAGAATAAGCATCATGTGCAAACTTTATGTTGAATCTTTTCCCCCTGACCTGTGTTTTGGCTGGTGTGTTTATGCAAGAAGTTCTAAATATAGCCAGCAACACGAAGATTCCAAACAGGAATCGGAGTAAATGTAATTTTCATTTTAAATATAATGAAAATATTGCCTTTCTCAATTTTAGATAATCTTCAGATTACAGAATAGGCTTTTGTGGTAAATTATTCTGTGATGTGCTAGAATGCACAAAGTGACTCAGAGTCCCCAGGCAGGTGCAAAGGAGAGCTGCTTTATTGAAAAAAACAGGCCTTTTAAAGCAGTTAGCCTATTATCATTCCATTTAAGTATGACAAACATAATCCAGCCAACCACCATACACCACAATGTGAGCATGTAATGGTTATATAAATTGTTTTTCTACCTCCAATTCGGCTGAGTCACTTTCCCATAGTCCTTTTCTGCTTAGCCAAAGTAGCAGGCCTGAGCCATGATTTTACAAGGGTAAAAAGGCCCTTATTTTATAAGGCTTTACCATATACAACAGTAGAAAATTTAAGACCCTCGGGGTAGAACAGGTGTCACCCAAAGTCCTCTGCATGTCATCTCTTGGAGCTGGCCAACAGGAAAAGTCCAGGACTCTGATGCTCCTGCAATTGCCATGCTCTGTTAGTATGCCTTTTTCAGCCTGGATGGAAAGACACATTCCATCTGCTTGGAATGCTCAGTTCAGGATCTTTTTCACTACTTTTCCATGTTTTTTTTAATAGTATAACATAGACATTGATCATCAGCTATAATAAAGAGGAAATGGTATTTTCTTTTAATACCGTGGTCAAACAGTTTTGTTTCTGAGACTTAAAGTCCTCACTAAAGCAAATTTACATAATTCTAGTTGTGGTAATATTGAGTTTACTTAAATGTTTAATAGATCTTTAAGTGGAATATAACAAAAATATTTTACCCACCCTTTCATTTATTGTTCATAGCTGGTTCCACTGCAAGTTCATGGATTAGTGCAAGCTGAAGACTTCCCATTAATAATGAATCTGATCTGTTGTCTGGAATAAGTCAATAGTTACTGGGCCTTGGAAATAGAGAAAGCAAAAAGGTGACCTACCATAGGACTTTCAGCTTCTTTCTTTGGGGGTGCTCACACATATTCCAGACTCTGTGCTCTGGGTTGCTTATACATTTTACATTATACATATCTCTATCAAAAACTTCCTTGCTCAATATCAGGCACTGAATATCAAACTGCCAGTGCTAATACCCCCTGTAGTAGCAGAAGAGCTCTGAGTTGTCCAGCATCCAGAGGAGATTGCTTTCTCAGAGGCTGAGTTATCTTCTTTGCTTTTTATCATGCTAGTACAAAAACAGTGTAAGGAAATAGAGACTCCATCTGACCATATTTACAATATCCTCATGGTAAACATTTAATATTAACTATTCCTGAAATTTCATAGTATGAAACTCAAGCTTTTACGGAAACTTAAATGCGTGCTTTATTGTGCTATAATATTCAGGATATGATTTTACTTGAAAATTCAAGTAGATCAGAACAATTGCACAAGTGTAATTTTGAAAAAAATACCATCTCAACCCATATGTAGATAGTGGCTGTAAATTAAAGTATTTGGGGAAAGGGAAGATAGACCTCAACTGTACTAACTTCTGAGAATTTATACTCTAACAGGTGAGGTAAAAAATTATGATAGCTAGCAGCCTTATTAAGGTTCATGTACTCTGTAGAAGGCAACAGTTACAATCTAGATAAATCACTTACCTGATTTAATTCAGACAATGCTGAAACCCTAACAGTGGTGTGGCCTTCTCACTATGAATGAGAAGGTGAAGACTCAAAGATAAGAGAGTTACAATATTTAAATTTTAGTTTTAAGTGTGTGTGCTAAATACTAATCACATAATAGCTAGTTAGCACAATGGCATTTGAGCACTAGAGAGACTAATCAGATTGATCAGATATTTGTCCTCCTTGCTTCTTGCTTTGGTTAGATAATATTTTTTTTCTGATGAACATTACAGACTATGTATGACAGAATTCTTGGTCAATTATTTTGTTGTATTCTCTTGGAGAAAAAAGGCCCCAAACTCAAAAGCAACAAAGAAAACCCCAAACGAACTGGAAAGCAGAGACTTGCTGTATGCATGTAAGCAGCCTCTGCTGTGCTCTTCATGTCTGTTTATCTCACACTTGCTGTCTGCGAGTATAGTACATATGGATATACCAATTTCTGTAGTCAGATTAGCAGTATGCTTTATTCCTATTCTATTTAATGATAAAAAATGAGCAGAATCCTCCATAATCTTTCTTTGGTTTCTTAAACTGCGCCTGAGTATCAAAGCACAAACCAGAAATAACTGGTAAGCAACCACAAGCACATTTATGTTTAGACAGGACAGTGGTTAAATTAACTAATATTTTGAGAATGCTAAGGTATTTAGTAACCAGATATAGTTTTCAGCACTTCGTTTTCTTTTATGGCACTAGACCAAGTACTTTGCTTTACATTAACATCCATCAATGTCCCTGTAAAATTCTAAGGGATTGAATTTTTAGAGCTGCTGAAAATCAATAGCTTCATTTGTAACTCGAAGAGCACTGGATTTCTGAAAATTAGGGTCCTGTATGCATTTGGCAATTCTGATTCATGTATGGCTTAAAGGCAAGAGTTTCTGCATCTCTGTTTTGTATTTGTTGAATTTTACTTGTGTCAGAAAAAGGCTGACCAGCATCTCTCCTTCTTCACTGAGATCAGAGGCATCTGCACATTGTCTGTGTTGCTATCTCTCATGATTTAATCATGTGGCTCGTATTGGCTCATACTAACTGAAATGACTAGCTCTTTGAGACAGGGGAGTACAGGAGAAAAACAACTTTCATCTTTGTTTAAATAAGCTTCCAATCCCTATCCTTACTAAGAAAAGTGAGAATCATTATCAAGGTTACCCAAAATGTTTGAAAAATAAGACAGCAAATTAAAAAAACCTCAAACATTAAAAGGTATTAATTTTTCAAGATAATCTCTTGATTTTGACCTAAACTTTGGTAATTGAGGGTCAATTACATCTTGGGCTGACATTTTAGTTTTTCACCTGCCAAAGAAATAATCTCGCTGTGAAAGAGACTCTTTCTTTAAAGATAGGCACAGAATTATCACAGAATATATTAATGGAATAAAAATGTAGGTAAAGTAACATGACAATCACATTCACATTATTTGAGAAGAAAACTATGTTTCTTCAATATTAAATGCTCTTAACATCAATGAGAACTGTTCTTATAAAGTCTCGTATTATTAGTTTATCCAGCTGTGTCCCTAGCTGCAAGCATATAGTATTATAGGTGAGGCTGAAAACTGGCAATGTCAAGTTTCATAGTGAAAACTGGTTTATCTTTTACTAACAATCTTAGCAATGTGCAGTGACCTGACCTTGGAGTAGTGGTTTAACAACCTTTGCCCAAGCACTCTGTGGCTCTTCTTATATCTGTAATAGTTTACGTGATGGACTATGAAGAACTGCCAGATGACAGTTCTATTTCATTTTTGTCACTGCATGGCTCTCCATTTTTCTCACAGTCTTTTTCTCAAGGGCACAATTCTGTAAGTCAGTGTGGCAATGTTGAAGATGGGTATTGCTTTTTCAGTTATTGTACCTTGAAGTAGCACGCGCAAGTCTAATGCACGCTGCAATTCCAGGCCCTCAGTAAAACAGAATCATGGGGAATTTTATATATCTTCATTTCTTTCCTAATGAAGATAAACTGAAATTGTAGAATGTGGATATTACATTAGGAAATTAGTTAAAAATATTAAAAATTAGTATAAACCTTTCTGTGGGGTTTTTTAATGAATCATCCAGCAAATGGTATCCCTTTATAGATGCTAAAAAAATTAGCTTACTCTTTAGAAATGTTGAGGCCTTTATTGACAGTGCACACAGAGGAGCAAAGAAAAATAAAGAACAGAAGGTATGAAAGGAGAAAACCAGACTGAGTACATATCCCAGCCCAGTTTTTCAAAGAGCAGCCAACATTTCATAAATTTCTCTGCATGATGTATTATGTGTTTAAAGATATACATTTACAGTTATGGTATAGTTTTGCCCACAAAGAATGAGCAATTAAAGATAGCGTGTCTGTTCATAAAAATGCATTTCCATTTATTTGCGCAAATCAGTGGATTTTTGCTTTTCAGGTGTATATGCCATGTAAAAATATTTTGATATTTTTTGTTGTGTGACTATTTCCCTTTTGACTTTTAGGTTATAACTTGTCACATGGACCTTGATAGGTCCATGTCAACATCCTAACTGCATGTCAACAGGCATTTTATAAAAACCTAGGTTGCAGTAAAAAATGGTTTGCTAAGCACAGAGACAGAAAAACTCATATTTAACTACTGCAATATGACTTGTGGTACATCTGTTGATGTTCTATAAAACAGGAACAACGTAAAATCTTTTTTTCTATACTTAATTCCTTGTGATTATGTCTATGTCATCCCCACGCTAATACTTGGGCCCAGCCTTATTTTCAGTTCAGTGCTTACCTCTGCCCTTGTGAAGAGATGTCATGGGTGGCATATGTCAAACCCCTGCTCCCTGTTCCACCCTGGCATATCAGAGGCAAAAGCAAAGTCCTTTGTCATAGGTGTAAGAGAGCACAGACCTGAAGACTGACACATGATGAGTTTCTCCTTGTGTCATATACAAAACACTTTTCCAGAGTATTTTTCAATGGCCTTTATGTCAGATGCAAAATTAAGTGGAATGTCGGAGGCAACACAAATCAGAATTAGTTATTATTTCAGGCTGTTTGCAAGCTGATATCTTTTATTTTTAAAACATAAGGGGGATAAACTTGTTTTTTAATATAGAGGTGGGAAATTTGATGGAATCCTTTTCAGTTTGATGGTTAGGAACTGAAAATTTTGTTCATTGTTTTGTGCCAACATTCCTCTTTTTTTTTTTTTTTCAATTAACCAGATTCAAATCTAACTGCAGTGGACTTTAAATACAGATTTCTACTTTTCTTTCAGTATTCTTTTGTTCATCTGAGCATTTTTCTCCTGCTCTAATAACTGTTATTCTATCAGAGATATGGCTTCTTCTCTTTGAGTGAACATCATCCTATCCTCCAACTTAGACTAGTATAATGCAGTATCCAACTATCCATTAATCTTCCTGCACGTACTGAAGATGTCCTGGAAAGTTATATATATGTGCTACACTTAGAGAAATGATAGGCTATAGCTTATTATGCCCATTAAATATTTTACAAATCTTTTCCTATTACAGTTTATTGTTCCTCAGTGAATATATTTTGGTGCCTGTTGATTATATCTGTATAACCTTTAAGCTTTAATGAATGATATACTCATGTTTTTGTTTCAGCTGGATGTTTTATATAGTATATATGTATAAATGCATGTATATATATATATATATATATACATATAAAATAAATGTAGAAAACTCCTAATCATCTGGGGCAGAAAAATCTGTCTGAAACCATCTATAGGCTGGCATCTGAATTTAGAGGAAAATGCCATAAATCTTTAAGCATATTTTTTAACATGAATATACTCCTGCATCAAATGGAAAATCTTGGTAAATCAAAGGCAAACTGTCATAGTTGTCTTCTGTCTTAGAATAAATAAAAGTTCAAAAATGTGTGTTGCTCTTCTATATGAACAAGTTTTTCAGGTAAAGGTACCTCAAAGACTTGTGAGTCTGCAGTGCTGGTTTTATCTTGTATATTACATTTCCTAAGGCTTCATAATACTCTGAGATATAAGGTTGTTTGCTTGTGAGAACATTGAATAAGTACTTGAGCATATTGTTCAAAAAACCCACTGCAGGCAGCAAGACAATACATACTCCTTGTTCTATAAATCACCCTGATGTGAGAGCGAGGAGTCAAGAAGTTGGGAAGGAGACCTTTTAGCTGCAAGGGATTTCACCTGCAGTGAATCTATCAAAGGCCATGAAAATTAGGAATTGCCATCAAATCCTGTGTAAAGAGGAAAGTGGCAAGTCTGGACTGAATGCATTAAAATATAGCCACATTGCAAGGAGAAACATTCTCCAGAAACAGAGAGCAAATTTTGAGCAGCAGGTATTTCCTTGGCAGCACGACCTAGAGCACACCCAGCCCATGGTTAATCTGCCACTAGGACTTTGTTTATTGACAAGATTGTTTGTTTTTCAGTCTCAGTGTGGGACTGCTCAAGCAAGAGCAGTGCTCTGCCAGGACCAGTCTCTTTTGTGTCAGTCTACTAATGACTCTAGGCCTGAGAGGCTGTCTTTGATTTTGCTGAAAGCCACTCACTGGAACTTTCCTTAGTATATAACAGTTCAGAATCTTGCATTTCCACTGCAAAATTTAAATCCTGCCAATATCTCTCCTATTCAGTTTCCAAGAAATGGATATGCAATCATCATGGGTATGCAAAGCATCAGCAGCTTTCCAGTATTCGGTTTTGGTCCTGTGACCACAGCAAGCATTTTGGAGTTCCCTTGTTTTTTCCTTTGCTTTGATATTAAAATTATTTTGCAGGATCTCTTAAATATTTTTATAACTATTATAAATCATACAATACTATGTTCACGAAATCTTTGAATTCTTAAAATATATTTTTTGTTAAAGTGTACGATGAACTGAATTGTATGCATCTGAAAAGTCACCATTGCTTGGTGCCACTGACTAGGATGCAGTCATCATATGATTAAAGCTAAGAGGAACTTAATTTGAGCGTTAGGTTTCTTTATGTAGGCTTGCAATGTGACACAGTAGCTTACTTGGGATTTCTGTCAATTCTTGTCTTTGTTGGGCTGCTCTCTTCCACCAAGTGAATGAATGTCACCGTTTTTTCTCAGAAATCTGCAGTATAACATTAAAAGCTAGGCCTAGAATATTACTAAAGATAACTTAAAGAGAACACAGTGAAATCCAGATGAAAATTGTAGTTTCTAATCAGTTTTGTATTATGCTGCAAGAATGAGAGAAGCAATAAGGGTAATGCTAATAGAAAAAAGTTTTTTAGTTTGTAATATCATAAATGTTTTCCATAGTTCAAGCTCTAATCTCAGTGAAATAAATGGTACTTCTTGAATATATTTTTTCACCTCTGTATAGGTGAGATGAATATATTTTTTCACGTCTTTGTATAGTACATGAGGTTTTATTGCTACTAATTTGGATATAAAACGAACTGTATCATCAGTCATTAACATTATAAAGTTTTATATTTTAAGAAATAGTTTACATAGTCTTAGGTCTCATCCTCTCTGAGATTTTCTCTTCATAGGCAGTCTTCATTTCCACTAGGGCCCACAAGTTTGATGTATATCTCATTTACATCAGTAGGGTTTGATTTGAAGAGAGAATCCTAGTTAAAATTGTAAAAGTGGGTCACACTACAAGTTTGTCTGACCCTGTTTTTATAACTGTCCCTGGTACAGGAGCCAAGCAGGCATAAAAATATGGCAGTATTATGGAGACCACATACACTACAGTATTTATTTATGGCTTACAGCAACATGTGCCCTAAAAATCTCTAGAGTCAAAGACTAGAACTGGCTTTATGGATTTAATTCCATGAATTTGACTAATTCTACTTTACCCCACCTATATCTTCATCAAAACACAAATCCCCTGGCTTACCTAATCATTTTGTGCCTAATATTACAAAAGAATACAGATTAAATTGCATATCTTTCCAAGAAAAATAGAGATGATACCTGAGCTCTGAGATAACACTGAGGCTTAGGCTAATGGTTTGTCTGATGGAAAGAGTGTGCTGCTTAAGTAACCAGAAGTAAACAGCAAAACAGGATTATAAATCAAATGTTCTTGACAAAGAGGTGTTCTCTTTAGAAGTACTAAAGTGAATGTCTTCAGAAGCATGAAGAGTTATGGTGGAATACTAACTCATACATAGAGTAGAGAATAAATAGCTATACTATAAGAACGTTTTGCAGGAATAAATTTAGTGTTTGTAGTTATGATAAGCTATTGTTATGAACAGTATGTTGCTACTAAAAAGGGGAATACCATAGAAAGCACAAGCTGGACACATAAAATAATCCTTTTCTTTTAACTGCTATTATTATTATAAAATAATAATTTTCTTTTAATTGGTACTATGGGAGTTTGGTACAGCAGTCAAGAAAGGGATGAATCCTTGGGACAATTGAGAGGAGAGAAATAACGATCCAAGATTTAGAAAGCATGTTCTACTAGAGAAAAGAAAAAGAAAAAGGAAGAATTTACTCTGTGTTGTTGATTGGAGGAAAGCAATTCACTAAAATCATATAAAGGAGAGTCAGATTGGGTATTACGGGCAATATTCCTAAAGTAGAACATATCACTGGGAAAGATAGCATTCGCTTTTCTGTGAATGAAAGTTTTCAGGAGCACACTAGGCATAAATGTCTCAGGAGTAACACAGGTTTAGCTGGCTCTGTTATGGGAAGAGAATTTGGGTGGGAGAATTTTCTGACTTTTTAATGTTCCTATAACACACTGATGTTATAAGGCTCATTGAACCTACAGTATCTTGACAAACCTTTCTCTGTTATAACACCATTAAGCCAAAATTTCAGTTTGATTGGTTACTACAGAAGTGCTAAGGGACAATCTAAGAACCCACATGCTGGGTAAATATGCAGTGCTCTTTCACAACAGCACTGAATACTTTGCAACTTAAGAGGATAGCACAGATGTGGGAGACCGGAGAGCTGTAAAACATACTAGGAAACACAGATAATTTGAAAACATCCATGCCTTTTAAAAGCAGCTGTGTCCATTTTGAGCACCTGCAAAACGTGATCATCACAATTCTCAGTGTCTTAGAATTGGCATCTGCATGATACTGAGCAGCTGCAATGGGAAGAAGAATTATTTTGTACAGATGTCTATTGCTTGAGACCAACTTCTTTGTTCTGCATTCACATAGCATCTTGGCTGGTGTTTCTCATCATTATCACAATAGAAATCACACATAAAATGCAGCACTTTTTTAAAGTGAATAGCAATAAAACAAGTACGTTACCAAGTAAGTCAAATCACAAGATATAGATTTTTGAGTCTTGTCTGAGCCACCATCCATAACCTCAGGTGTGTGTCTGAAGGTTGTGCAGAAAAGAAATCATAGGGAAAAGTCTTTTTGGTAAGATTTCAAGTAAAGTCTTGCTTTACAATAGCCTTGAAAGCAGAACACAACTATTCAGTTTTTCTCCACTTTTCATGGCTTTATACAAGTTCATATTTCTTAAGCATTCATCATTTTCTTGCCTAGTATAACAAAGAGGATTGATTCTTTCAAAAAGTCACAAATAATCATACAATGTCAGAAAAAATAACAGCTAAGCAAATGGCTGTAATCTATCTAAGCATTCTGCATTTTTTTAAAATGAGAACCAGGTTCTCAAGTAATATAACTTGACATGGATGCCATTTGTAAAAATGTCATTTTTAAAACCTATGCCAAACTACACCCACTTAGGAGCTTTTCTTATGCTTTCCAAATTCCTAAGAAAGAGAGAAGGGTTTACATTAGTTTTTAGATTAATTGATGTGAAAGTTTGGAAGGAATTAAGGATGTGGTACGGTTGGGTTTCTGTACAGTCATCAATAAGAAATAGGTGATCAATTGCCCGGTTGTCATTTTCTTGCTATCGGCAATGCTGTGGCTCACAAAACATGGCATGTGACACCTGTCATGTTGATCTGCTGAGGCAGTTACATGAGAGGGAACAAGAAACTATTAGCATAACATTTCCAGTACATATTTGACTTTGGAAATTTACAGCTGAAGTATGTGGGTCATAGCTCACAGTCACTTGATTTCATAATGTTTTACATATCCCCAAGATGTTTGGAAGTCTTATACATTCTTCAAATCAGTAGTTTTAATGTATTTGACAGTCTGAAATCTGCTGTGGATGGGACAATGTTTAACATGTGAAAATACATATTCATTAAACAAAATCTAAAGTATTATAATTTTGGTTTATTCATGTCTGTGAGACTATGGCAGGTGAAAGATGGCTAGAGGAGGTTAAGTGATGTTCTTGTAGATTTGCTATGATGTGTAAGATAAAAGAGACCCATTAAATTATATATCTTATTTATGGAGAAGGAGAACTAGCCCCTATGGATTGTCAAATACCATATGAAATATCGCCAAGCATAGTAATGTGTTCTTGCTAATAGTTCCGTTGTTTGCCTGGGACCAAGGAGTAAAATAGATATTCAAAAGATATTTAATTTAGCTATATATTTTAAGCCATTTTCTGTGAGGGTTTTTTTTTTTTTTTTGTGTGTGTGTTTTGTTTAGTTTTATTTTTTTTGTTTTTTTTTTTAATTAAAACAATACCTCTTCATTGCATTTATCTAGGATTCAAATAATTTTAAATATAACAATATATGGAAAATAATTTATTGTCAGGCTGCTAGTTTGAAGCCAACACATTAAAATCACTTTTGGATTATGAATTATATTTAAAAAACTGTTAAGATTCAGTATTTTTATTCCTTTAATGAAATATTTAAAACACAGTTGAACTCTGTTTTCTGTTGGAAAACACTTCACAGCATAAAAGCGCAGTGCAACACAACTGACATTACCAGATGGTCTTTAGTTTGAAGTGAACAATTGTTTGACCAGTCACAGAATATACCCTTGTCTTTCCTAAAAGCAATGTAAAAATATCAGAAAAGCACTTGGGCATTATGAAACAATATATTTTGCTGTGGTCATCAGTGTGTTCAAAAGGAAGCTTTCACTTCCAAAAATATTCTCCCAAAGAAAGAAAAACTCAGAATAACAGGGATAATCAGAAAAAAAAAATATTCACAAAATAAAGCATAAATCATAACTGCTCAATGAAGAAATATCTTAATCTTTTGTATTTACTGACAAACCACTCCAATTTGCTTGTAATTCTGCTGGAGAGTAGTGCTGGAAAATAAAAACTATGTATTGCAAAATATTGGACTTGCTGTCATTAAATATTTGCTTTTTACGGGCTCATTGCTTTCCAAGTGCATAGTTTTTAATTCCTCTGCTTCCTATTAAGATGCCAAAATCTTTTTGCCACATCAATTTACCAACTCACTTCTCACTTGGAAATGCAGGTCAGGAATGTGGGAGCTAGATAGCCGATTCTCCATGAATCACCATGAATGCTGACTATGTTAAAGCTAAGTACAAACCTGTAAGGTTCACCTTGGAGTTTATCTGGTCCCCAACATCTTAATTAATGCACATTGACATTTTGGCATGACAAGGTAATACTGACTTACTGCTTTCACTGGCCTTCACATTTGTTCTTCTGTGGTCATATTGTAAGTGTAGACTTACAGTGCTTGAAAAGTGCTAGACATTTCTAAGTACCTACCTTAATGTACAGTGAGATAAAGGACCACAAAAAGGACATAGGTTCTGGTTCTAGAGTTAAAAATTAGTCAATCAGTTGAAATCAGCATTGCAGATGAAGTAGGGCACTTTGTTTTTCCCCTTTTGCAGATAACGGTACTTTGTCTATAGTGAAAACTGCAGTTTCAAATGCTTGGTGTGTGTTCAGCTTTGTTATTCCCATCAGTGCAGACAGCAGCTGTTAAGACTGGGTGGCCAATGTTATGCCACAGGATAATTTTTCAATGATGTCTGAATAAAATTTATTTTTAATTCTTTAAAAATAGAGATTTTGTTAGGACACATTCTAAAAACCAGAAATTTCCTCTCCTACCCTCTCAAAATCTACTGCTGAAACTTTGTGTCTTTGATAGGCATACAAGTCTAAAACTGTACAGCTATTTTGATGTCTAACCTAACATTTAGTTTTGTAAAATATTTTAAAAACCTTTCCTGTAGACACACAGTTTGTGGCAATTGGAAGTGGGGCTGGGGCCAGCCTCATCCCAGTGGGTACAGCTGTGAGCAGCAGGTGAGCAGCACTGACAGCAATGAGCCATGGAGGGCCCAGGGGCACTGACCAACCTCCAAAGGCAACAGAGGGCACACAGGCACAATGCATCAACATCAGGGGTATACAAGGCTGGGCTAAAGAGGCAGAAAAGCAGATGCTTGAGGTCTTCTGAAGTGAGATGCTCTGTATGGGTAGATGGCTTCTGCTGCGGTTTGGTGTCTCTCTGTGTGGGTTGAAGCTTTCTGATATGTTGTGGTGACACTCTGGGTATGGTGGCCCTCTCAACTGTGGCATATGCTGTAACAATTTCCATAGTGAGGAAATTTTTATTACCTATAGGAGGTATACTTTTAATCTATTTCCCTCTGCTTGACCCTGTGCATCTAAGTACTTTATTACAGAGTTATGATTCTTGAAGTATGCCCTTGCTTTAGGCTGTGCTCTCATGGTATAATTCAGCCTTAAATTCGGTGTCAGGTCTAATGATGAGTTTTTCATTGCCTTTACATGATAGCATTTTTCTTCTTTTCTGCCTTCACTCTCTCCATTAGATTTGTATTTAACTTCTGCTATTTTGCTTTATGTGTCTGGCACCTGTGCAACCTCTACATTTTGGATTCAGCTTTCTGCTGGAGATATTTTTAATTTCCCTGCTGTTCCTTGTCATGTCTAAGACCTTTATTTTTGATTACTCCTGTGACTTTTCTTCTTTTTTGTAAAATGTTAGAAAGAGTTCCCATGGGTCTTTAATCCCACTTTCTTGCTGCTCTGGAGAGTAGTGGGGGTTTTTACAATCTGTTTAAGTGAATTATTTGCAGAAGGGAGGGCATACATAGGTAAGTAACTAAATTGATATTGTTGATCAGGCTGTTTCCCAGTGGAAGGAAAAAAGAATAAAAGTGAAGAAAAGGAAAGGAAAAATGTGCTCATAATTCAAATTGTTCAGCATTACTTTCCTGTATTTCTTGTTTTCTCTTTACTGTCTATAAATCCTTTTTTTGGATTCACAATCTCCCCTCCTCCACCCCCAAAAGCAACAAACCACCTGAGCCAAAAAATCCAACAAATCCTAATACTTCTAATTATTATTTATATAAAATCCTTATCTTTCTTTCTGGAAGTCAGCTTAAGTTGTGAAAAATCCTTCCTTGAGCTTCATCAGAAGAAGTAACAAATTCGCTTTGTTTACCTGCATGCTTCCTGCATAAAAAAAATGCGTCAATATTTTCTTCTGCATCTGCAATTTTGTATGCCCTTATAAAATGGTGCTATGGTGAATAGAGTAGCAGAATCACATAGGTGGCTGTTACTTTACTTGTGCACCATCTTGAAACTGCTTTATACAAGGCCCACAACAAGAACTGTAATATTATAAGCCTCATACAAAAACTTTTGATGATTGTCAGATGCACTGTTTGCACAAGAGTCATTACTTGCTTTTCTAATCTAACTGTAAGCAAAGTAAACACAATGGTGAACACAACTGTTGAAACGTTTAAAGCAGAATCTCCCAGCAAAAACTTTCAGCTGAATCTTTAAAATAATTTTGCTGTTCATGAAATGGGTTATTCCTAATGAAGCATTAGTTTACTTTAACAAAAAAAAAAAAAAAAGGCTATTTTTCACACTCCTCTGTATTTAAAGCCTTAAAATAATATTTCTGGTTTTCCACTACTTGAATTTTCATTGTATATATGGCATCTCCTGGCAAGTTGGAATGAAACTCCAAGACACTAGGAAAGAATCAAACCTTCTTTAGTGCCTGCATCCCAGCTCCCAAGGCCTGAGCAAACATGCCATTGTCCACAGAGGGTCCCTGGTGAGAAGCCCGGCTCCAGGAGAGAGTCCTTCCCACTGCAAGGTTTTGTGGTGAAATTTATGAGCCTGTCACTCTGTCAGTTGAAAGAGTTTCCGTTTTTGGCCTAATGCTGTGAGTTTAATATCTAAAGTTTTGGAAAGGAAGTGATTCGTTTCATTTTGCTTAGGCCTTTATGTAGCTGAATTATATTTCAGCAATCCCCAGTATCCATAGCTACAGTACTTTCCCACTGACCCAGCGGCACTTCCTGGTAAAGTTTCCCCTATAACTCAGCCAGCAATCTTGTCTGAACTCCAGCTTCTGTTTCTCCAGTTAAAGCTAATTACACTTATATGGCACTGGGCTTTCCACTTCCTTCTTTTCTTGGGGTGCACAATTGCCAAGAAGATCTATATTTGCCAGGGGGAAAAAAATCCTGAATGTTGGTGCCAATTAACAAAACAAATATGTTGCAACTTAATGAGTACCCAGCAGATCAAACGTGATCTTGCTCAACAGAAAGGTGATGTAGGAGTAAATAAATGGCCGTGCTTAGCCGCTGGCAGAAGGGGAGGGCATTTTGTTTTACCAGGGAATGCGTTTCTGCTTTGCTCTACTTAGTAGGACCATGCACTTTCTCCCCTTCAGACCCTGCCCACAGTGCCTAATTAATTCACATCAATTTTGAAAGAATACATGATTAGCTGTCCTAGGGCTAAGCAGTAGCATATTGAGTCACACACTAGAAGGCCTAGTTTGGGCACTGGCTCAGGATGGCAGGATCCATGCCAACATAAGAAGCTAAATTGGTTGCAGGGCAGGGGGTGGGGGGCTTGCCAACTAACTGCCTCGCCTCATGGCACCATCTGCCAATTTGTAGACTGATGTTGGCATCAGATCTAAAAGAGCCACTTATCCACTTGCACAGCTATAGGCCACAAGAGTGAAAGGAGAAACGTTTGAAAATAAAAAGGAAGTTGACTAAAAAGCGCATCTCGTCTAGCGCAATGACTGTCAGGTTACTGTCTACAGTACTTTATCATCAGATATGGATGTTTTTTAAGAAATTAGGAAGCTAATCCATGCTTAGCATATATTCACACCTGAGATTACAAACAACATAAGGTTACTGCTCCCAGATGTAGTTACCTGTTTTGTGCATATAATGACACATGCAAAGCTAAAACCTCTCCAATTTTACTGCAAATTAGCTTCCAAAGCCAAAACTTAATTCTTAGCTGATGTAGTCTACTTTGGGCCTTCAAATTAGAAAGTAGAAAGGCATTCTTAAAAGAATATAAATTAATTTCAAACTTACTTCAGAGGTAACCTGGATAAAAACCAAGCTTTTAATGAAGGATATAATGTTCTTTAAAACTGTTCCTTGTCTTAGGGTCTACTTCAATTCAACATTATGTCAATGGGATTTTAGCAGTTTACGCTGGCCAGGAATTCTTCATCCTTTTCAATCTCACAAGGAAATTGAACCAAAGCTTCTGAGATGCTCATTACTGTGTAATGATTTATGTATTGAGCTCAATTCAGCCCTATCATATTGAGAGAACAATCAAAATGTTAATACTAATGGCACAATCATCCACTACTAAAAAAAATTTGCTCAAAAAGAAATAAGAAAACAAATTTTATATTGTTTAGATGCTCCATTTATTACTAGACATGATTCTGACCCTGGCTTCATCTGACATGGCCTTTAGTAGCTTTTATCCTTCTCTTTGTAGCCCCTATGAAACTATATCAGCAAAAGAAGGGAATGACTGGAGTGAAAAGAAATTGTGAACAAGTCTAAAAAATGTCAAATCAGAGAAAACTTTTTTTTGCTAGCAATATCTTATTGTAGAAGCTCAAGAGAAGTCCTGTGTGTCTTTGGCCTTCTCTGGAACATGATGACAGGTCCATTTAGTTGCATAAATATGCATAGATATGCATAAAGGAGCTTGAGATCAGTTAGTCCTACCAACTTTTTATTCCCCAAAATAAAAAGGATAATGAAACTCTATCTGAACGAGATAGAATATATTCCATCTCCTACTCCTGTCCTGAAAAAAATCCTATGGTTTTATACAATTAATTTCTTGGTTTTGATTACTGAAATGTCCTGGTTGCAGTCTTGGGCCAGACACAGTAGGATAAGATCCAGTACTGCCTTGAAGTGCGCACATGCAGACCTGATTAACATTTAGGATCCCACCAAGAAAAAGGAAACCTTCCCTCATGTGGAGGCACTGCAAGAGTTCTGCACCATTCCATGAGGGGAGGCTATACAGCTCATATATACAGCTCATACTTCTAGTTGACACCTTACCCATAAATTGGCCCCCAGAGGCCTTTGGTAACTGTCTTAAATTAGAGCAGCCTAGAGCAAAGTGCCTGAGGCTGCTTCCATTTCCAAACTCACTAATCCAGCACTAGGAAAGTCCTGGGACTACAGGAAAACAAACCCACCTTTGTAAAATCTCCATCCCGCAGTGAGTGCTGAAATAAGCACTCAAAACTCAGTGAAGGATTTTAGAAGCTAGATAATAAAACAGAATTCCAGAGCACTCTTTGTTGCCCTTTTTGTTCTTTTTAATGAGTTTTATACATGATAATGTAACCCCAAATCACCAAAATATCAAAATACCTTGAACTTGATGTTCTGCCATCTGCTATCCCACAGCTCATTTGTGGGTTTTGTATGTGTTCTACCATGTGCACACTTCATGTATCTTATTTATTAATTAGGTTTTTTTGTTGTTTTACACTATACTTTACCTGGACTTATTTGCTAAGATGGTTAGAGCTTGTAGGCATGTGTAGTGTCCCAGGAGGATAACATTTTCTAAGGTATTACGTTAAACCTATTAAATTATTTTCAAAAGACATTCAAAATGGAGGGGAAAGGAATGTAGCCTCTTTAATAATAAATGATAAGTATCAATACTTAATGGAGCAAAAGATACATCTTGTCTACGTTGCTGCTTACCAGAAAATGGATGGTGTTAATCTGCACTAAGTTACCTAGAAAATAGTCAAAGTGGTGAAAAGTACAAAAGTATAATATGGTGAAATATTTCAACTCAAATCTGCTATGTACTAGAGAGTGAGTTGTTGCTAAATAGAAATTTATTTTCAGACTAATCAAGAAGTTTGGAGGAACCAAACAAACACCTCTGAATTTGGGTGAAACTGACTTTCACTGAGGTGACAGGACCAAAGCAAGATATATGCCATTTTTTTAGAAGACATAAGAAACTTATTGAGGTGAAAATTCTTACAGTTAAGAGACGACTAATGCAATTATGCTGTCAAATAGTGGTCAGCAGGAAAATCTCAGTGACAAGATTTTTGTCTTAATGATCAAACCAAATAACACTAAAATTAGCGGAATAAATGCAAAGTCAGGGAGAAAGCAGAAATGTGGAAGCAAACAGGCTATGGTGTAATGAAGGTGTGTATGTAACCCAAGAAGAAAGTTAGTATAAGCAGTGACAAAGCACTCCTCAAGCAGCTCCTCTGTGCTCTACCAATTGCAGCACATATGGTCCTCTAGCAGAGGGTCTCAGAACAGCGGGTTAGTTTACATACCATATGTATGCAATTGGTAGGCACAACGGGGTTGCGTTAAGGTTATTGCATCTGCCCTAGTTCGGAATTCCCTTGTATTTTTAGGTTTATGTCGGACAGTAATGTTATTTTAACAGCTTTTGTGTTAAATTTCACATGTTTTTTTAAACAACATTATAGCTTCCTTTATTTTCTTTTTATTAATTTTGACTTTGTAATAGGGACTCTGGAGACTTAAAATTGAAATGCGTTGTAGAACGATGGCTTTTGGAAGTTCCAAACTTCCAGGAATGAATGTCAGCTAAACCTTCTGCTGCCTCACTGCTGTCTATTTCATTGAGTACCTAGTGTTTTTCATTCCAAATATTTTGAGAATGAGTGTGATCTGTGGATTATTTATAGAAGAATTCTCGGAAATATTTTTTGTTCTGAATCTCTATCAAAAGTTATTTGTCTGTGGGAGTTCAGTAATATGAAAACAAATGGTTTTGACTGGACAGTGTGGTCACCAATTATATCTATTTTGTACATAATCAAACCATTGCCATCATGTTGGATACGATTTAATCCTTACAGTCAAGTTGGATATTTTACAATATCATCAAAAATTCATCTTATACCTGTAGTTTCAACAGCTGCCTAAAATATTAATGGCAAATATGTGGTGCTTAGGAAAAAATACTTAAGTGATATGGATGACATTAACATGAATTTTAGCAGAACCTTCATTACATTATGAAGTAATTCTGCACTATTTTTACTGCTTTGTAATCAGAATTTCTGTGAAGAAAATGGAATAGTCTGGAAAGAAGGGGTTAATGCTCTACAATGGACAGACAAGTTTTCTGCTAATAGTATATCTGTTGCTTCATCTAACTTTATTTTTATCCTTTGTATGTTACCCACCACCACATACAGGAGACAAGGAGTGCTCTAATATTCAGATTGCAAGGTGAAATATACTTCTTGTATCCATTACTGGAACAGTTTAAGCATTGGTTTACCTCTAACTTCCTAGTGCCAGGATTAATAATGTCTGGCAAATGCATTAATATGGTGAAAGCAGCAGGAGATGGCAAGCCCTTTCACATAACACATTTCAAGCATACCTTAAACTCTTTTATAAGTGCCTTTTATGGTAGACAAACAATGGAAATTATTATCCTTGTACTGAAATGCCATGGTTATTTCACTTTTCTTCCAATGACAATCAACTCCTGTAAAATTTAATGCAGGCCAATAGTGTATTTTTAAAAAGGAAAAGTAGGAAATAATTGGAAATTCCATAGCTCATGATAATTCCATAGCTCATGTGTTCTACAAACTGGGAAGCTACTGAAGCTGGGAAATACAGTGCAGGTAAGAAACACCCTCGGGGACGTACCACATACCCCATATGTGAATGTAAGGAGCACCAGGCTTTGCTGCTAATCAGGTCATCTGTTCTTCTGAGACTGCAATCTCTGCAAAGGAGCCTTTCCTACACAGCATATTTTGTCAGATTCAAAACAGGAGGAAATTATGTAGGAGTTCGATTATTTAAATTATAGCTACAAATAGAATTTATATAAGGACCACCAACAGAGCCAGATATTTTAGATTAACTCAGAAATTATAGAAATTTATATTAAAGGGTAATGGCAATTATCTAGGGTCTAAGCTTTAATCTCCTGTGAAGTCTGTCAACAAAAGCCAACTCATGCATGGCCTGAGAAAGCATTCCTGAATACAGGAAAAAAATGTTGCTAAAGTCCATGAGGAGAGTGCTGTAAGCTTAAACAGAGATACCTTTAATGTGGAGAAGCAAAACAAAATCCCCAAACTTTGACAGCCATAGAGATCAAAGATTTATGCAGTAGTTTTGTAGAGTTGAGTCCTCCAAAGTTTAAACATACATCTAAGAGGCAACAATTTCTGTATCTGATTTTATTGAGCAGAAGCAGCTCCTAAAGTTAACCAGTAAGAAAGTAATTTAAGCTTGTCAAAGGCCATGCACAGTTGAGCTCTCTGGAGCAAATGAAGAATCTCACAGTAAAACACTAATAACGAATAAGGGAATGTTTTTTTTAACATCATTCTGAGCAGCAAAATGAAAATTTTTTAAACTTGTAAAATTGAGTTGACTCTACCAAATGCTGCAACATTGGCAAGTACTCTCCCTGTACAGACTAATCCTTTAGTGGCTTGTGAAAGCTGACCTTGTTGGTTACTCCACTTAAATTACTGTAAAAGAATGGAGATGTTCAACATGTTCAGGTGAAAAAATAGAAAAATTGGTGCTGTGGAACTTTGAATCAAGTCCTGGATCCTGTTGGAATTGACATAGTATAGTCCTTGCCGTGGATTTCTCTTATTCATATTATATCCATGAGAATGTTAATAGCTTCTGTATTTCTCCCAAGGAAATCCCAAGCTGGACTATCATGCAGTATATACAGACTGTGTTCTACAGATGCATATTATTTATATATATTTCACAATTAGACTGATTTATCTGGAATATATTTGAACTCAGCAGCTCTTGAATTTTCAGAAGCCTTTCCTGATGTAACAATTTATGTAACATCAGAATAAGCTAATTTATACTAAGAAATGTATACAACAGTCCACTTAAACTTTTCCAACAAATTCACTTATTTTCCAAAAGTTTGGTTTTATCTAATGCATTTGTTCCATGTATTTTACCTGAATTTTGCAGGTAGGATTCACTCAGAATCGGTTTGCCAAAGAGACAGAAGCCTTAGGAAAAGGCAGTGTATAAGGAAATACTGAGAGAATTTTATGGAAAGGAATAAATGCCCTATAGTTACCTTAAACAGCTCATACCTGCAGCTGTACCCATGGTAAGGGTAAAGCAGGAGTTGGCTTGGTGGTGCACAGAAGGCATTTTTACAGCCATTACAGATCTGACTGGTCATAATGCTTTTGCAGGTGTAGAAATCCCAAGCAACCACAGGGATATCTGCTGACTTCTCAGGTATGCATTAATGAAGAAAGAAAATAATTAATTTCCAGAATTATTCAGCAATCATTTTATGCCTCCCAGATTGATTGTTGAAGACTTTATTTTGAAAAATGGCACATTTAAACTCTCAGCTGCTGTTTGCACTGGAAGAATTACTTTTCCAGTATTTAAATTTCTTCTTTGGGATTTTTTTTTCTTATTTTGAATTTTTGTCTTACATTCCAGCATGCATTTAGCCCTTGGCAGATTGAAAGGTGTCTCTGTCAGGAAATATCATCTGAGGGAACACAAGATACTACACTGCACAAAAAAAAAAAAAGGTGTGGTGTAGGAGGAGAGAAAACATCAGAAGCATTGCAAAAATACCTTTTTGTTTTGTGTTCCACAGCTTTGGAACTTTTCAACAGCTTTGAACCATTAAAAAGTGTAACTTGCTGACAACTTTTTACATGGAATGTCAGCTTTGTGTGATTTGAAACAGCTGAGATAATAATTCCCAAATGAGAGGATTATAATACTGAAAGGAACATAAGTATGTATTGTACCAGCACACCTCTCTATTAATGACTGGTGTAGATCAATTGATGGAATAGCCAGCCTTTTAGCTGTACTCTTCTTAAGAGTTCATTTCTACTGGAGTTTTTTTTTACCGAACTGAATGAAAAATGTTTCCTTGGAACTGTTATCAAATTTATTTTGACCCATATGCTCTGCAAAACCACTAAACCGATACATGTTTTTTTAAACAAATGTAGAGAAAATGATAGAATAGTAGAGATGTGTGAGCTGAGAATGGTTTTTAAAGTTTGCCATGAGGTGTCAGCAGCTCTTTAATTTTCAGTAGCCTTTTCTGACATAAGGATCTCGCAGCAATTTACAGAGCTACTTGCTCAAACTCTGTCAACAGCGTTGGAATATTTTCCTCAAATAAAGATTTATATTTTAGAGATCCTTAAATATTTCCATGTGGCTAACACAGATGAGTTTTTCTGTTTGTTATAAATGCAGATATACCTACAAATAAGTTAGTAAATAAAGGCAAAATAAATTTGTAATGTTATTCTTCTAATTAGCTCAGTTAATTTACCTGCTGTTCATTATGTTTACTACCTTCATTAAGTTAAGAAGTTAATTTCTGTAAAAATTTTGAGTATTATGAAATTCAGTAATGATATACAGCAAGGATGTCTTGGAGCTAATACATGTAATAAACTTTAGAAACTACTATGAATTTTCAAGTCAGCATGTTAAATTTCATTGCAAATACTGTATCTTCAGGTTTCCCCAGGTGGCAATGTGTATTAAGAAATGAATGTCTATGTCTGGAAATGCTGTTCTTGCCATTTTTATTTTTGGAAGTTATTTAGCTGTTGAATGTAATACTAGTCTTGGGTTTAGGAATGCCTTCAGAGGGAAAGTAGGACTGGAGAAAAACTATGACAACTGTGTTTCTTAGTATGGTGGGCTCCAGATAAAACTAAAACCTTATCCAGGCTTAAGAGATTAAATCAAAGCCAATATTCAGATAAGTTATCCTATTGTTATCCTGTATAACCTATTCTGTCTGGATCTCAAATATATTGAAAGCTAAGTAGACTCAGAAAACTGGTCTTGAAAAGCTGTATCCTAAAATGAATGTTTGCTGGAAAAAGGAATATATTCCTTTTTCCAGCAAACATTGTAAGAATTGACTTCAAATACTATGGTTTTGCTTTCAGATGCTAGGACTTAGCCTTCCTGCTAATCCTGAAAGTGCCTCTTATATTTTGTAATAAACCAGTATTTTGTAATAGCACCAGTAGTGCTATTCCACTGATCTAGCAAAAAAAAAGAAAAAAAAATCCATAATGATCTACAAACCTGAACTCTGACATTCAAAGCAACCTTCAGTGTAGGAGGACTGACAGGTCATAGCATTCTGTTTGTGCTCAAACCTGCAGATTTCACCACAAAGGTTTCAGAGAAACCAGAGTTTTTAGGCTGATGTAAGTGCTTCTTTCCTCTTAATGGTGGGTCATCACACCTGATCCCCACATTTTTATTCTGAATGATATTTCATGAGTCAAGACATGCAATGTGGGCAGAAAAACCTGCAGTATGTTTAATCATTTTTCTTTCTCTTGAGCGCATGAGACAAAGGAAGGTGTGAGGAGGATATGGCCTGAGCTGGCTAGTCTGTATTACTATCTAGCATGTGTGGAAAGTGATTTAAGATCAATAGGTCACACTTCACTTTGAAGTTCAGATACTGCCACGTCTTTTTGAAAACATGATCCTGAAATGTGCTGAGCACCCTGGCTGAAGGCCAGGAAAACACATAAACACATGCTTAACTCTAATCATAGGACTAGGCCCCTTGTGTTAAAGTTGACATGTGCTGAAGTGCTGGTCTGGACTACTGCCAGAAGGTTCAGCATCCTTCAGGACTGATTCCTCAGCCAATAAACTAAGGGCTGCAGCTGAACAGTAAGCCTAGGATTCTGTTTACATTTCCTGCTTGCATTTTAAAAATAAACCAGTGATTGTTATACACATAGAGTCCTTGCTCCTTTGAGAAAATTGGCATAGATGAAGGGACAAAAGTTCATTTTAACAGTTGCAAGCAATGAACAGGATGTTCACTTCATTTGGCTGTGTGCAAATCACCTCTTTCCCAAACAATCTCTTAATGACCTGCTAGCACAAAGCTATTCAATGTCCAACAGAAGTCTTGAGCTGGCTTTTGCAATGGTCTCAGGTGTCAGTGCCCTGTTCCTGAACTTCCACAGCAGAACTTATGTTCATTCTCACTGCTAAGTAGGCAGTTTTGTCATTTGAAAATGGCCAAGCTTTCTTCTGATTGTTTCTGGCAGATGCAGAAGGTAAGAACTAACACTGAGACTTACAAAAAATTGGAGTTTCTAATGGGCTGAAATCCAGCCTAGAAAGAGTTTGTATCTTTAAACTGTGAACACAGATGGTAGAGGTGGGGTGCATAGTTATGAAATAAACTTCCAATAAAGGTAGAAGACATTTCTGCAGGTGACTGTGCAATATCAAACACAGATACAAACCTCCACTATTTTATCTCCAAGCTCTCATCCTCCCTATAATCCTTCTTTCACCATCAAGCAGAAGGATTGCTGCTAAGGATTGCTGTTCAAATTAAACATACCTCAACGTCCAACTAAATAAAACTTTTAAAAGTCCCTAATATGCTTACAGATTATGCTGATTTCTCCCTGGTACATACAAAAGATTGCCTAAAATTTACATTGGTTAGTAAGAGCGTAAGAAACCTATTTTTGAATGTTTTTTTCTAAATAATTGGAAACTAAATCAAACAAGTTTAAAAAACTGTGTTATTGAATAATTTCTTAAGGTTTAGCAAATTTAAAATTGTCTAATTGTTTTAGTTCAATAAATTTTCTGGCACTAAATACATTGGAGAATTATGAAAAAAAGCCATTCTAACTGACAGTAGGAATTACCTAATTCCATGTAAAATCTGTTCTTGCGAGATGTCTCTCTGTCAAACTCAATTTTACAAACATTAGAGTCCTTGAGACTATTAGGTACTTATCAGACAGAACCAAAAGAACTTCCAGATGTTACTGATCCAATTTTCATGAATATGAGAATGAGAAATTGTTGCCTTGGTGGTAATGCATCCCTTTCTACAGTTTCCAAACAGTATTAAAAGAATGATTCTTTATTAGTGAATGTCTTTTTCTTTCTAAAACTTTATGGAAGTTCTAGCCAAGCATTTGATTTTCGTTTGTTGGAACTTAGTTATTAGCAAACAATAATAAAGCCAGTAAATATTTTTTTGTGTCTGAGACATTGAGCTCACTCTCAGAGGTTCAAATGTAGTTCAGAAGTCACATTTTGTTTCTCATTCTTCAGATGCATAATGGGAATTCCCTTTCCTAGCTTAATGTATTTTTGAATAGGTGTCTGGTACCCAAACCTTTTGGTAGAAAGTGGTTGAAGTAGATGACTTACAAAGTCCATTCCAGGCACATACTTATCTCTAGACTGTGAATTCTTGAGGGTACGCCTAATATTAGCACCTTAATTGTTAGCACTTCATCATATTTAGGCTTCTCACTCTCAGGCTCAATTGGAATAAAATTATTGGATAACGTGGGTTTAATCCATTCACCCCACAGTGATAGAAAATGATATCACCTTGCAGTTAATTCAGAGGCAAAACCCTAAGGAATAGATGGTGCTTTTTTGTCTTCTGCCATCAGTTTTGCCCCTTTGTACTGTGACTCCGTGGTAGAGCCTGAAAAACACACATTTTGTGACTGCACTTGGAACTTCTCCAGTGTTACCAAGCTTCACAAGTAGAAGTGCCACTGATTACTTTGTCCTGGTATTGTTTTTGGGGGAAGGGAAGCAGGCTGAATCAAAGATGGAATTTCTAAATTTATACAGATTAACTTGATCTGATTGTGTGAAGGAAGTTATTTTAGAGCATTTCCTTTATTTTTCTTAAAAGAGTAGCCTAAAAGGATCTTTTACAGGGATCTTTTTCATATTCTGGTTTTGTTTAGCTATCATCTGCTGTCAAAGGTGTTCAAACGGACCTGAACGATGAGTTGTGGCACTGTGGTAAACTGCCTCCTTTGGAAGATTTTTAGAAGCCCTTCTTTGAAGGTTTGGCCTTTAGCCTATGAAGGTCAAAACACATTTGGGAGCTTATATTATTTGTCACCAGAGAGAGGCTAGGGTAAACCTAGAAGCACATTTCTCTTCAGAGCCCACATGACTAAAATTAAAATAGTATGTCTGGTATGTATACAGAAAAAAACTCACTGGATTTTCTTCTGTATTTTCAAATAGATCCAGTAGGCAATTAATCAAAAATAACATATATCATGTGTGTAATATGTTTGTATAAATGTGTGTGTGTGTATATATATCTGTATATAAAAAACATATGCAAAATTTCCATGTCAAGATAGAACAGCATTAATATATTAGCTCAACAGAATTCGGCAGGCAAAGTCCTGATTCCCTAAGTTTAAAGCCTGGGAAACTTGTGTAGCCAGCTCCACTGGAAATGATGATTCACAGATTTTTTTTATCTACAAGTTAAAAAAAGTAACTTTGTCATAGGGTATTGCTACAGAACCGATAACAAAATTCAGCTCAAGAATGCCTCAGATGCACCTTTCAGATACAGAGCAAACTTTAACTTTCAAATTTGATACCCAAAACGCTGACAGAAAAGGATGCATTCTTCATGAACTGGTATTTGACAAAAAAAGAGATAATTATTCCACCAAAAGAATTTTTAACATCATTGTCCATCACTCATTTTCAGTCCTGCTAGGACTAGTAGGAGAATATAAAGTCCTGTAAAATGAATATCTTCGCATTTTAAAGCAGCCTAAAATTTTAATGAAAATTTAGAAATAGAATTTATTAGCATGAGAGGGATGCACATGCTAACTTGAGGGATGTGGAGTTGTCCCAGTTCTGCATTCATTTTCTGTTCTGTTTAGAAAACTACTAAAAGAGTATGGTAAACCCAAATATTTCTTGTACTTTTATGGATACTATGAGCTGAACCAGCTCAAAACTCTGGATCTGATTCTCCATATCACCACATATTAAAATACAAAAGAAATTGACTAAGGTGAAGGAAAATTCTTTCTAAACTGATCCATAATATTTGTCATAGGCTGTAATCTAGGATATTGGACTGCATGAAAGAGCTAATGAGTCACTAACACAGAAAGCAGAAGATTTGTGTTATATTACGTAGTCTACCATTAATCTCTTGCGTAGTCTAAGAAAGTCACTTCCCTTTGTCTGTCTTGATTATCTTTTTCCCCTTGTCTTTTCTATACGGAATATAAACTATTAGATATTAAATTGGCAGGCTATATTTTGATATGCTATGATCAGCCCCAGAACTGCAAGTGCTGGATCAAACTCATCACACCTGTGTGATTTGAAACCTTCCTCCAGTAAGAAGTTGCTCTGAAGGTATGGTTTGGGTTTTGTTTGTTTTCTGGAATGACATGGTACTAGTACCCTGTATGTGCACTCGGCCTCCTCTGTTTGCATTTATATGTGCTGTGTTTTACTAAAGGAAAATGCTGGTCCACGGAATAACACTGAGATTCACATCTGACAATTTTGACAGAGATTGTACAGTATTGACAACATTAATGTAAAATGAAAACATGGAGAGTAACATTTACTAACAGCTAATTAAACTAATCACTGGAAATAATTTATCTTAAAAAAAGTTACAGAGACTCGTTCCCTTCTCATTCCCTCCCTTCTCTCCCTTCAGAGAAGAATCACCATTACACCTCTGGAAAGGGGTCTAGTGTTCACACTTCATCAAAGGAGGATCAAACATCTTAAACTGTTCCTTTAGAAGTTAATAGTTTCCAGACTACCATTAGTAATTTCTTTTAAGTGAGAAAAGTCCCTAAAAATAAAAGCAAATATCCAAATATTGCAAAACTTTTGTCTGTAATACCTAGTAGACAACTTTATTGGGGCTTAAAAACTGTAGTATAGTTTTTTACTACAGAATTTTCATTTGATCCGGTCCTGGTTAACATCTTTGTTGATGATCTGGATGTAGGAATTGAGGGCACCCTCAGTAGATTTACAGTGACACTAAGATGGGTGGGAGTGTTGATCTCTGGAGGGAAGGAAGGCTCTGCAGAGGATCTGGACAGACTCAGTCAGTGGGCTAAGGACGGCAGCCTGAGGTTCACTAAGGCCAAGTGCCAGGTGCTGCACTTGGGTCGCAGCAATCCCAGGCGGTGCTACAGGCTGGGCAGAGTGGCTGTCCAGCAGAAAGGGGCCTGGGGTGCCGGTCAGCAGCAGGCTCAGTGTGAGCCAGTGCTGGGCCCAGGTGGCCAAGAAGGCCAGTGGCATCTTGGCCTGTATCAGCAATCGTGTGGCCAGCAGGAGCAGGGCAGTGACCATCGCTCTGCACTCAGCACTGGTGAGGCCACACCTCGAGTACCACGTTCAGTTTTGGGCCCCTCACTGTAAAAAGGACATTGAAGCACTGGAGTGTGTCCAGTGAAGGGCAGCAAGGCTCTGAGAGGTCCTGGGAACTTGTCTTTTGAGGAACAGCTGAGGGAGCTGGGCTTGTTTAGTCTCTGGGAGGCTCAGGGGAGATTTTATCACTCTCTACAACTATCAGAGAGGAAGCTGTAGTGAAATGGGCCCAGTCTTTTCTGTCGTGCCTGCAGTGAGAGGACCAGAGAAAATGGCTTTGAATAGGAGATTCAGACTAGATATTAGAAAAAAAAATTCCCTGTTGGTGTGGTCAGACTTTGGAATAGGGCTGCCCAAGGAGGTGGACTCACCATCCCTGGAGGTGTTTTAGAGGTGTCTGGATCTGGCTCTGGGTAATGGTTTAGTGATTTAGGGGTTACAGTGGTAGTTAGTGCTGGCTGATGGTTGGACTTGATGATCTTTTAATGTCTTTTCCAGCCTTGATAATGCTATGATTTTATGAAATACTGTCAAGTTATGGACATTTTGTGCTCGATATATTGTGCTCATTTTGATGTTTCTGTTGTGCTATTTCTTTCATTGCTCATATAAGAAATAATATTCAGTAGGATGCTTTGTACATTTGCAGCTAAGTTAAACAGCATTGCCCCCCAGTCTGGATTTAGCAAAGTATTGTACCAAGTTGTATCATGCAAGCAAATGCATGATAAACATTTATTGAGAAGCGGAGTCTTTTTATGCATTCTTTCCTTCCTTCTATGTTGCCAAGGTGACCATGCAGAGATAAACCAGCTTAAAATATAAATAACCATATCCCTGAATATTTCAAATTCAGAATGTCTACTGAGTAACATTAGAACTGTCAGACTTACACAAGTAATCGTATCTGAAAGATCCTGCAGCTTTTAGTTACATTTCCTTTAAGGTTATAGCCTCACAAGAAAGCAATCCACTGAATTATATTTTTGCTCCCACAACTTGCAATGCAGCAGTATTCTGCTGTAGGAAACAAATTGTTCAGAAAAAGCAAATCCAATGTAAGACTCAGAATTACTGTGATGTCATGCTATGATGACAGCCTCTGACAACCAGCCTTTAGCTGATAACCTTCAATGTACAATTTTTACAGAAGTTCACTTGACTGTCAGCAACTAAACTGCCATCAAGCACTGGCTTAGGTTTTCTTTCAAACACTTTTCAATTTTTTTAGATTTCAGCTTTATGGAAACAAAATACTCCCTAAAAAGACATAACTGAGACATGTAGCTCCAAGGAGACTTCACAGCTGAAAGTCTCAAGGTCATTGCATTTGTTCCGCATATGCTGTACTACAAATGCTTTTAACCCAGTTAAAAGACCAGGTTTCAGAGGTTAGTAGCTGAGAGAGTATATGTGCAGCTTCCAGAAAAGGAGCAATGCTCTGGCACAAGAGCTCTACAAAATTTTCTAAAAATGGCAGAAGACTCCTAAAAGCATTTAAAAAACATTACAAATGTAATTAAAAATCCCTACAGAAGAATCAATACTTTTCTTGTTTTTCAGATGCAGAAAAGTGTAGTTTCCAAAAACCACACAGTAGTGACATGCATTCATATCTTTTTGCTCTTTTAAAAATATGACTCCTTAACATAGATCAGCCAGTAATGCAGGCAAGGTAACACTATCTGTTACTAGGCTGAATTGTTTGTGATTTCCAGACTTATAAGTGGGCAGAGGCATTCACAGCATCCTGAGAAATGGGCAGAGTATTTGCAGCAATCAAGTTCTCAGAAAGATATCATGTGAATTCAGGAAGCTAACTTATGCCTACCTTTTAAAACCTTCGTGGCATGGAAGAGAACAAGATTTCTGTCTTCTCAATGCTAGCTATGGCATTTACCTGGGAAGAAGAAGAACAAAGTTCAGAGTCTTTCTCAGACACAAATTATCCTTTTCCTGCATGTCGGAACAAAGTCTGATCCAGAAGGTTTCGTGCAGGCTTCAACTCAGCTGCTCCCTCTTGTTCTTTTCTCCATCTGTGCTATGCTGGACTGGATTCCACACATTTGGCAAATGTTGCCACAACTGTTGTGCCAGGTAAAGGAGACTGCAGGGTTAATCAGCCAGTAAGGAGCTGAAGTCTTCCTCCTCTCTCAGGAAGGAGGAACACATAACTTACCATGTGGCACCATGGTAGCAATCAACTCATGAGGATTTGTATAGGCGTGGTCCACATTCTTGCTGTCCTTTGGGAGACTCTTATGCCCATCAGGAAGCATTGGAACTTTCCACTTATGTGTTTAGAAAGGGGATTCTGCATTTTTTTCCCTTATGTGTGCCTGTGTTCTGCCACTACTTTGAGGAAGCCAGCTCAAAATGAAATAAAAATTTGTTTTGATAAAGATTTTCTTTCATATCTGTAAGACATCAGGAAAAAAATCCACTATAAGCTCTTGAAGGGCAAGATGAAAAAACATATTCAGAAGTGGAGATGAGATACAGAGTAAGATGAAGCAGGGCTAGAGACTAAGAGATGCAAGTTAGAAAGTTCAACCAGGAAGAAGGAAACACTCAGAAATGTAGCTACAGGTATCAAATACAACAAGAAGAATGTGTCAGTGGTGGGATGACTTAGAAAATAGAGAAGCATCCATTACTCACACTCACAGCCTAGTTCTCAGGTGGTGACATCTTTAAATGCCATTTAATTGTTCTTAGTTAGAAAGACATTTAATGCTTCTAATAAACTAGCAATAAAAACTCTACAGAGATATACATATGCAACAGGTTTTTCCCTCAAAGCTAAGATTATGAGCTACTTGACAACATTTTGACAAACAGGTACTGTACACTGAAATAATGGCAATATGTGCCCTTGGCATTCTTTAGAAGCAACCAAACTTTGTGTCTCTCAGCCCAAAGGAGGCATGCTCTGAGAAATGATGGAGGGGAGGGCAAACAGGGTGGGACAGAATAGCCAGCTACTGCACATCAGATACTCTATAGCAGGAATTCACGCAGAGAGGCTGTTGAAATAGTGTTCAGTGAATGGCATTGATTGAAATACTATTCCTGTTGTAGACACGAGGCCTGATTCAGATAGGGCATAAGCAGGTGCAGCTTCATTGAAGTCAATAGTGCAGCACCCACTGGGCCTGAATTTAGCTCACAGTAGGACTTGCTGTGAAGTGTATTACACTAATGATAGCTATGGCAACATACTGTTTTCTGCATGACCTAGATGCATTTGTCCCACATAGATGTTTTCACACCAAGACAGTGTTGTTCCTTAGTTTTTTACCAGGAAGAAGATGAAATTGAGGGATGAATTTTTAGGCTGTGGATTATGCCATTCTGTGGGTTTTAACCCATTTGTTGAAGGATTATACAGTGCTCCCCTTCATAGTTAGTAGGCCTTTAGCAAATAGGCTTTTTAAAGCCAGGCCTATATCAATAGCTTCCCGAAGTTAACTGTCATTTTCTAGTGAACTATTCAGTTATTATTATGATAGAAAATATTTAAAGACAGCATTTATTACTAACTCCTCCCCAGAGATACCAATAATCAAATTACTCATTTCTTTCTCGATAGAAGATATCCAGGGAATTATGTGTTTCACACTTGGGAAAAGAAAGATTTCCCAAGATAAATAGATTGAAAGGCATTTTATCAGTAAATTTCTGGTTTCAAAGTAGAAATATGTTTGCCATGTCTAAAGTGCAAACTTTTTATCTGATTTTTAATGTTTTACCTGTGTATAAGGGCCTAAAAACTTCTTCTTTATAAAGTCTTATCAAGCACTACTTCCTCTTTGGGAGAGAACTCAATCAAAAGGTTGTGGTTTCTCCTGCAAGTCATGCAAGACTTCACAGTTTATTTTTATGGGGGATTTTAGCTTCATTTTAAGCTACATAATAAATTTTTGTGATATATGTGTGCTTCTTTCCTGTAAACCTGGTTCTCTCCAACTTATACAAAGCATATTGTTCTGCTCTGCTTTCATGTTTTCTTCTTATTAACAAGATAAAGAAAATATGGGTAAGTTTTAAACAATGCTTGTTTGTTTCCTAAAATTGCAGTGCATTTACTGAGTATATCAGGTTTGTCAGAATAGTCCACCCTTCTCTTTTTTTCCAAACTATTACATTACACTATGAAATAACATTATGAAAATCTTACATAATATACAATGACACAAAAAAAGGTGCTGATTAATTTTTGCTTCCAATTAATTAAGCATGCATTTCACTAGAATTGAAATAGACTATCACTAAATTACAGAACAAGTTGCATCCATCAGAATTCTTTACCTCACTTTCTCAAATTCAAATTATGGAATTGGTTGTTGCTCTTGGATTTACTGGATTCTCTCTAATCTGTGTACATTTTTAAGTCCTTTACAAAATGGCTTCCTCAGCGCAGATCATGATTCTACGGAGGAATCTAGATCAAAAGTCACTGATGGTGCTGAACAGAAATATGGTCCTCACCGGTGCCACATGAGGTGCAGGAATGATAGAATCATAGAATTGTGAAGGTTGACAAAGACCATTGAGAATGATTGCGAATCCATCATTATCGTGTTCACCACTAAACCAAGTGCCATATCCACATGTCTTTTGAACACTTCCAGGGATGGTGATTCCAGCACGTCTCTGGGCTGCCTGTTCCAATGCCTGACCACACTTTAGATGAATAAATTTTGTACAAGAGCCAATCTAAACTTCCTCTGGTGTAATCTGAGGCCATTTCATCTTGTCAACCTCCTTTCATGCAGTTGTAGAGAGCAATAAGGTCTCCCCTGAGCCTCCTTTTCTCCAGGCTAAACATCCCCAGCTCCCTCAGCTGCTCCTCATCAGACTTGTGCTCCAGACCCTTCCCCAGCTCCGTGGCCCTTCTGTGAACTGCAGCATCTCAATGCCCATCCTGAACTGAGGGGCCCAAAACTGAGCACAAGATTCAAGGTGTGACCTCACCAGTGCCAAGTACACAGGGACAATCACAGCCCTGTTCCTGCTGGCCACACACCCTCTGATACAGACCAGGATGCCTTTGGCCTTCTTGAACAGCTGGGCACACACTGGATCCTGTTCAGCCACCATGGGGAAGCATAACATTGCAAGGAGAATCATCTGGAAAAGCTGATACAACTGGTTATACTCGTAGCTGGGGCACGGCTAGAACAACTTGGTACAGAACAGTAAGTTATTTAATCATTTTCACAAATAAAAAAATTTGCTTACATATATTTTAACTAATTTGGGTTTGGTCTAAATACAGTTAATGCCTTTGCATCAAACCTACTATATTACACTGTATTCAAAGATAACTATCATGTCAAGACTTTTAATTGATTGAACAAAATGTTTTAAATGAAAATAAAAAGAAATAACAGTGAAATGTAACAATGATGAAATCAACAGGAAAGAGTCCTTTCACAAAATAATTGATTTTTACCTCTTTTCGCAAAGAGGATAGACTTTTGAGAAATACTTATTAGTTAAAACCAGTATTTTTTAAAATAAAATTTATTTATCCTTCCAAACTGTGATACTCCTCCTGGACCAGCAGAAAGAAATCACCAGAGATTCTATCAGTTTCATGCAAAATTTATAGTTCCTAATTGTAACCTTTCCTTTTTTAGGAGTGGAAGGAGTAATCTGAGGCTTATCATGAGTTTCAGTCTCTTATTCAAAATTGCTGACATACTGTGAGAAACCAGGCATTTGCTTTTAATTAGGATACTTGAAACATTTTTAAAAGCTTTAAATTCATCTGAGTTTGTAAAGCCCAGTGTTGTGCTATTGCAGCAGTTCTGTGTTTGAATCTGGAATGCCATCTTGCATCTGTAAGCTGATCTTCCATCAGCTTGTGTTACACTGCTTCTTGTTCTTAAAACCAAGCAAGATTTTCTGATCTGCTTGATTTAAATCCCAAAGAATTTAGTTCACTGATTCTCCTATGGTCTCTTGAAAAAATGCTTAAAGGGACTGAAATCCAGTATTCTATTCAAAGACTTTGATCTATGTAATACAATTGTGCAAAATTTTGTGGCCCTGTTATATTTATGGAAAAATCACATAGCACTTCACATATGCTAATATATGCTGAGATTTGGATTTTCCAAAGTCTGTTGCTGTAAAATTGGAGACTTATCAGGATGTGAAAAACTAAAGACTATGTAGAAAGCTGTAGCAGAATGGGAGAACTTCAAGTTACAAAACTCTGGACAAGCAGCTGGATGTTCCAGGGCAAGAGATCACTTGATGACTAGGAGTCATCATGAACAACCACAGGGGAATGAAACAAGGACAAAGAATAATTATTTATGGTGCTGTAATTAAAATTGCCAGTTGCTACAGTATGAAAAGCTTCCTGGGGTAACATGGCTACGTGACATGGTTTAGGAGTCATAGTCTGCAATTTAGTGTCCCCTGGCCCAAGACTCCCAAGACCACATGCTGCTGACTTGCTTTTCCTCCCCCACTGGTGGCTGGAGAGGACAACTGGGGGCAGAAAAGGCAAACATCACAGGCTTAGATAAGAACAACTTACTGGGAAAAAATAATAAGATAAGAGAACAAACAGTAACAGCAAAAATATTAGTAACAAAAGTGTACAAATGAGAGAGAATGGAGCCCAACCCAATCACATGCAAACTGCTCTCTCTGGTCAGGATCAGCAGTACTCCACTACTCTGCCACTCTTGCTCCACTGGAAAGAGACACCCTTCTTTTCTGAAGCAAGAGTCCCTGTCTCATGCCCCACTGCAATGACATGAGATGGTTTTAAATAACATTAGGGTCTTGGCCATACTACATGGCTCCAGGCTCCACCTCCTCATGGCTCCTGTGAAAAATTAAGACTTGGCCAAAACCAGAACACCAGACTTCAAAAAAAAAAAAAAAACAACCACCAACCAAACAACCAAACAAAACAAAAAACCAGCTAAAACAACTGTGAGGGAACTCTCCTGACCAAGGAGTTCCTCGGGTAGTTGAATTTCTTCATATTGTTGACAGTAGTAAGAATAAAATCATACATCTGAAACAGTGTACTAGTTTTTTCCTTCTGATTTATTGAACTTTCATTGTGTGGGTTTTCTTTTCCATCTCTCCAAGTCAGGGAAAATGATTAAAAAAGAGAGAAAGATTTCTCTAATGAATCTACACATAATGCAAAATTTATATATCTTCATGTGCAGCTGGGCAAATCATGACATGGTGCACAAATAAGAAAGGAAATTTTCCATGGTTTTTTGGAGGTAAGAATCCTAGTTACTACTGGCCATCATGACCTACTCGTTCATTTTAGGAAGAAGTGGATACTTTCCATGGGAGAAGCTTAAGCATCGGATTTGCTCCTTGGAGCATTAATAAAGGGGCCCAGTTAGCTTCATCTCATTATTTTACTATGAGTATTGACTTTGGCCTAGAGTCATGTATAGATAAAATGGTGCAAGGGCTTGTCCTAAGTGATTACTCAGAATTACAAATCATTTCACATGTAACTGAATACTGCAGCCTAGCTGGCACTCTGCCCCTTTCTTTTCCCACCTGCATCTTTTCCAGCATCCCACTCTTCACTCTTTCCTGTCCCAATAAGAGAATTAATCCAGTTTTGGTTAAATGGATAATTAATCTTACTCACTGAAAGTGGACTTTTAATTCACCAGTGCAGGGAGAACATACACAACTATCTCATAGAATTATGCCAACAAAGATATAAGAAAAATATCTAATGGTAGCCTGGTAGCAGGCAGACAGCAGGGAGTGTGTAAACATGTATGTGCGCTTTCTCTAAGAGTAATTAGACAGGACTAGGTTTTTTTGGTTTTAGCAATTGCCTGATGATTTCTGAATATATAAAATGTTATCCACTAAATGTGTGTGTTTTAAAAAGGAATGAGCACGAAAGTAAGAAAGATAAATTTTAGTTGCTCTGGGATTCTAAAAGCCCATTATTTTTAAGAGTACAGAGAGGATCAATAAAATAAAGAGACACATAAAAGCTCAAGATACTCTTGGTACATCCAAATAAAATAAAATAGAAAGTGCAATGTTCAACTTACAGGTTACAAGACAGGAGATGAAAAGAGAGGTTTTTTTAGGGATATACCAGGTTTCTGGAGTACATCTTCTGCGGTATATTACATCAATTTTCCCCTGAGCAAGATCCTAGTGTTTTTTCTAAAGTTTGTTTCATATCTAGACTTTGTGTGAAGGAAGAAGAATCTTGAAACAGTTCCTTTGCACAAGTACCTATGATCAAGGATAAGATTTAATATATATTCCTGCGTAGTCATGTATCAAGTTCCCATAAGGTCACAAAGCAGATTTTTTTTCCCAGTTTTGTGCAGGTCTAAACAGAATAAAAATTCTTTCTGTGAGACACGTGGTATATATGATATATAATGCAACCAAATGCCTGAAACTGCCTGCTCAGAGAGGAAATTCAGAGTTCAGTAATTAAAAAAAAAAACCCAACCAAACAAAAACCCAACCAAAACACACCTAATAATTTCTAATTTACCTACTATAGTAATATGGTTTATGGTGCTATTTCTGGTCATGGTTACTATTTCTACATCAAAAACAGATTAAAAAACAGAAAGTGCATAAGATTTAAGCCATGCAGGCCTTACTGAATTTAGAATTATAATACTGATATCTCAACTGAATATTTTACACTCAGCTTTGCACAAAACTAACAAAACTGTCCAACAGTAGATCAAACAACTTAGTGCAAGTGAAACTTTGACCTTGCCAAATTAGAGCCTAAAACTATTAATGATGAGCATTAACAATATATAAAGCATTTATAATTGCAATAGATTTTGCTGAAGTGTATGCATTTTTTTTAATTGAAGGATCACATTGTTTTTTCCTGTTCAGTTACATTTCTTGAATATTTGGGTTCCTTTAATGCATTTACCTCTCTACAGTGGAAATAATTTACTTTATAAATTCAATCTGAAGGGTGCTACTGAAATTAAACCTTTTCAGCAATTGGGAAAATAGCTTCATAGAGTTAATTTGAAATCTGGCATTTTGTTTAAAGCACCTAGATTTATACAGCTTGCAGACCTGTGTTTAATCCCTTAGGGGGATGAGGTCTGTTGCTTGCACCGTCTGAGTGTGTAAGTCTCAGAAAAATTGTGCCTCCTGAAAGAATTCGATAACCTTGCCATTTTGGGAGACAATCTGAAGAGATTTCTTGACAGAATGTGGCATGGAATATGTCTGGTCATTATAATTATTATAACTAGCTGAAGGTCCATTGTACAGCAATGCTCCACCTGTCAAATAATGTTTTAAATAAAGTGTATGTGTTTTTTGGTGGTGATGATGTTCTAATCTTTTTCCATTTCTTCAGTTATCTTTAGAGGACTACTATTCCTAATTTGCAGTATTAGCAAAAAAATAATCTCTTCACCTAAATAAGGAAAGAGAGGAAAAGGTCAGGATATGTTCTGAACACCCTACTGCTGAGAAGAGTGTACAGAGTCACATGATGAAAAGGATCTGGACAAAGACAAATATCTGCCTTTTCCATAAATAATTCACATGACAAGTGAAGCATTCTAGCTGGTCATGATGTGGTAATTTTGATTGATTTAATAAACTAGGAGGTTCTTCCTACAAATATTTGGAGTGAATCAAAAACATGAACTCCTTTATAATTGTAAATATTTCTGTGTGTATAATTTAATTAGCTGCAAGTAAATTTGCTACTGGAATATACTTTTATAGATAAATCCAACAATGTGAATATATTTTGAAAACATATACCCTAAATATCCACTGACATAACAATGTCAGGATCTGTTTAAGCCAGGACTACTATCTCATATTATGTCTACTCATTGCTAAAACTATTCCATCAGAGTGAAGATGGTCTCTCCTGTGGAACCATATAACTTTTCATCAGGAAGAAACTTAACTCACATAACTTAAACAACTGAGCACTTGCTACTTTTGGAAGATCATACAAAGGACTTTACATTCTTACCTGTAAAAGCTGTAAAAAAAAATTTTAAAAACTTCTAGTAATTCCATTGGTCATCTATAACTATAAATGAAAAGTATTCAAGAAAAATCTGATTCTTACAGATTCTTACAGTTCTTACAGTTTAATCATTTACAGATATTATTTATAATATTGTTTACCCTGATGTTTTAGAATAAAAGAGATTTGTTTCCCCACATTTCACTGATGCTAATAAAATTAAGAAGTAACAAAATGGAAGATTCAGGGGAAATGAGCATGTATTTCATAGGAAAACATATTTTAAATGTACTGACTTCCAAGAAAACCTACACAGGTACTGTAGACAATGCCCAATGAAGTTTGTGCACTCTGTATATGTGTATCGTGTCACTGTATTTACATATGCCTTTCTTAGAACTGTCCTTGAATTAGGACAAAAGCAAATGGTTTACTAAGAGTGAAAATAAGCCCAGCTCTGGGAAAGAAGACATCTGAAACAAACTTATGATTTAGTATTTTTATGAACCAAAGTGGTAGAAGAAGGTTTCTGACATGGTTTTTTAACATCCCCAATGAAGGAGATCTGGTACCCTGACCATAGGCTGGGCTAGACTGGTGGGAAGTTGCTGCACAGGGAGAAAAGATGCTCTAAAGCATCCTCCAGAGCTTGCCAGCTGTTAAGCCATTAAAAAAAAGAGGTGTTCAGATGGTAAAGTGCACAGTATTGGATCTCACTAATGAAATAATTTCTTTGTAGCTGCTTTGCAGCAACTCAATATGCTATATGCTCTACTCTTTCCCTTTCTGTGCAAAGGACTGGAGAACAGAATATCAACTGGTCTCCACTGCCATACAATGCACATTCCAGTGACCTTTGCCTTCAGGTTCTACACCAGGGAGTCATCTCCAAAAGGCAAAAGTAGCTGCTGTTCATGCAATCTTATTTACACAGAGTTTTTGCATGGGGAAGGCTGCATCCTGAAACATGACCTCCATCTGACCTGTTTGGTCAGCGTCTCAGTATCTCCACTGAAATGCTCAGGCACCCTCTTGGAACACTCCTCTACTCTTGGCAAGCAACACTGGCCAGTTGGGTTCTCCAGGAGACTATGTATCATAAAAATTTTTCATCTTAACCAGTTTTTTAGTAGATACTCTACTTTTCAGTTCCAATGCCCATCCTGCATCTAGTCCTGCTTAATTCTACGTGTTTCTTTTGTTTCTTAAATGAAGACAACAAATGACAAGTTCATGGGTAGAACAGAAACAGTAAAGCAGTACATAAGCATTATTCTAGCAGAGACTTCATTTTCACTACAAATTGCAGTGAAAAAAAGGGCTTCAGCAGTCTTATTTAAAATCTATATCATATTTTCATGCATGGGTTTTTCCTTATTTTTCTGTGACTAGAAAATGAAAAAGCAAGATAACGTGGGTATAGTTAATTCCATTCCTGAAAATCAGTTATTGACTCCATGGTTGGATTTCATTGAACCCAACAAAAAGAAAAAGAAAGAGCAAACAATATTGGTATGTTATTTGCTTTTAGCTTTGATAACCTCTCACATCTAATTACAAATAAAAGGCTTCTCTGTATCTGCTGTCAAAATTAAAATAATGGATATTTTCTACTTTCTCCCTAGCCCTTTCAGGCATCCTGTGAAACTACAATAGGGTGCTGAAGTTCTGTCTGGGCAACTTCTTTGCAAATTAAGATGGATAGAGTTTTTCCATTTTAATTATTAAGACCAGCTGCTTTCTAAAAGAGAGAGTGGGTTAGGTTTTTGCAGGTCTTCCGAGCTAATGTATTATCAGAGTTTTAGTGATTGATTAAATAACTCACTGATCTAAGTTTCTCCATATGAAACATGTCAGCAATTTAAACAGGTGTCATGCAAATGAAGGAAGTCTTCTATCCATCTATATATAGTTATAGATATATGCATGTCTTATAGGAAAGATACTAATATTTGACCTGTTCTGACAGTAATTTTTTTAAGTTCAAAAAATTCATTACTTTTTTGCATTATGTATCATATTTCTTAAATTGTCAGTCACCCTCTACCTTCTTTCCCTGAAAATAGACTTTTTGTGATCAAAATTATGTTGACACCACTAAAATTGATTTTGCTGTATCATCTGTACTATTTTTTTTCAGACCCACTTGTTTTTTTCTCAGCTACTTTTGCAAAAGCCTTGCTTTGCTTGGAGTGCTAGCGCTCTGTTTAATTACCAGAAAAGATTGCTAGAAGAACAAATTAGCTGATTCTTTTCTTGAAACAGCCCCTCAGCATCTTGATAGAATTCTACCTGTCCATGGCTGTCTTGCAGTGAGGTGATACCTAGCTAAATCTGAAATTTCTATGTTGCAGTTTGGAAATCAGACTGAGAATGATACTTTAAACTGCTAGTTTAAACTGTATTAGCCTGTAAGTTTTTGTTGTTTCTCCTAATATACAGATAGTAGCTCTGTTCTCTGCTTCAGAACTTAATAAGTTTTAGCAGGTTTTATCATAATCCCATAACCAAAAGTGTGCAATGATTCTTAGAGAGGGGGTGGTTCATTCCTGTTACAGATAGCCCATGTGCTGGTGTCATGAATGGCCATTTTATAGATGGATAATGTACTATAGTCATAATTCTTTATTGCTGATAGTTATTGCACTAGATCATGACCCTTGGATATTGAGAGTCAGTTTTTAATATCACAACCATTTACAGAGGTTAATGGACTAGGTTTTGCAGCTTTTGACCTTTTGATGGTGAGGGTTAGGAGGTTGCATTTGTGCACTAAACTGCCAGAAAATATCTGTTTATTTATCTTAGCTATAATAGACATGGTTACTGCTTATACTCAAGAAGTTGAGAATAATGTGACTTGCATGAATCAGAATTATTTGAGCTGCATCTTCTAAGGTACACTTAGTATGAGATTTTCAATTTTTATTACTTAGAAAATCAATGTTTATTAACATTTAATCTTTACTATGTTTCATCTACATAAATAAAGCTGAAATTGAATTAGTGTAGCTAGAAAATGTTTGATAACTGGCTTTCAATATAGAATTGTTTTAAGGCTCATGATCATGTTTATGACCTGGCTAGGTTACCTTTGGATGGCTTGCTCAGGTGTTACATGTATGGATCTGAAGGAGTCACAGCAGGCCAATCACAAGGGTAAGTTTTCTGGTTGAAGTATATGAACTCTTCTGTTTCAGAAAGCCTTTTTCTTATGTCATAAAATGCCTGCAATATGAGGCAGCCATTTTAATGTTTCTGCAACAATGAAACAATGAGATCTGCAGCATCAAGAGAAGCATGGACTATTACTAGAGAATTAAAATTTAGCCTTTTTTCCTTTTAGAAGTTCAAGTTAACTTTGCCAGTTACTTAGAAAATGAAACATGGGGTGAAGGAAAAAAAAAACCTTCAGAAAAAAAAAGCAGAGGAATACAGTAATTATTCTGATTCAATGTTTCAATAACGAATGTTAAATATGGGGAATATTAAAGGACACTGTCTATATTTAAAATAAACTTTCAAAAGTAAGTTGTAATTTGAATGTCTAAAATGCTTTTTCAGATGGAGATGTTTAAAAAAAGATGGAAAAATGTGCTGAAACTATGACAGAAAGAAACGGGAACACTGAATAATAGAAGCACAGTGACTTGTCTAAGTTCGAATTGAGACCGGATGCACTGACCTAAGGTTTCTAAATCCTATTCAAATTTCTATTATTTCTATAAAAGTTAATTTTCATAACTAGAGACTCAGAGGTTTCATTCAGTGTTTCTAGTCAGAAAAACTTCATAGATTCTGATCACTTTAGCATTATTTTTACCACTATTTCTTTTAAAAATATTTCGAGTACCAAGTAATTCAGATAGGCTCATAAAAAATTTGTCCAATTCTAGCCTGAGAGAATTTGTAAAGCTCTTCAACCGCAATGGCTTTTTCACTCTTATTTATCCTTCTTACAGCTTTTATCCTCCCTTCCCCCTCTTCTTTACTCCCTCTTCTTTGCTACCATAGCAGTGTGGGTGGGAGTGCTGCATTTTGTTTGCTCTGTGATGCTGAATGATTCCAATATAATCAAACTACACTTTTATAGTGTTGCTTTATACCATGCAGCCCAGGGTGCTAACAAAATAATAAAATTAGCAGCTCAGATAATGACGAGAAAGGCAGGTCAAACAAATAATCTTTTAGACCTGGAATTGAAACTGGAATGGTATTAGAGTTGCAAACAGCCAGAGGCAGTGCTGACATATGAGACAGTGCTTAACCAAGCCTCAAGCATAGATATGTGGGGAGTGTTTTGGAGATCTGATCATGGATGATACTGAGTATTTTCTGCGGGCCACGAGAAAGACAAAGTAAATCAAATACAGCCACGGTAGTGGTACTGACAAGTACTCAGCATCTGAAAGAATTGGACTCTAATGCCCAACATGAATTTTTATTTGTAATCAGTATTGTGTTTTCAGGTACCTAGGGGCAAGGGTATTTCTACTCTACCTCATCTGTAGTTGATTATCTCATTTTACCTTCAGCTTGACTCCATTTACAATGAAGAAAAAGTAGTATCAGTTAACCAAACATTGCTGATGTGATGAAATACTTACACGGATTTCTTTAAAAGGTTATTTTGGGAGGTAAAAGCCAGCAATGCTTTTGCCATTTGAAATCATGTCAATTTCCTCTTTTTCAATCAGGTAGCTTGCAAATCTCACAGCACAGAGGAAGTATTTCTTATATTATGCAAGTCTAGTCCAAATCTATCAAGAAGCTGCCCTCTAAAAGTGTGGGGGGCTCTTTAAGATTTACACTGGTTAGATACAAGTGCTTTTCACTTACAAAATGGGTGACGGTCAGATCGATTAACTACAGTATATAGTACTTAAAGTGATGAAGAAAGACATTGGATGGTCAAATGATTAATGTCAAGCTATCCATTTTGATGTTCGAAATCCTAATTGTGTTTAGCTCTGACCTCCACCCTCATTGCTACCAATATAATTACAGGATCTCATCTAAATGAGATGGGTTAAAAAAAAAAAAGGAACTTGTTTCTAGTTTATCCTCAGAATATTCTTTTATATCTACACATAGAGAATGCTTATATTCAGCATTTTTTTAGCTGTCTGAAATATGCTATTTGGAGCTAATAACACTTCATTGCTTAGTTACACATTAGTATTTCTTTCTTTCTTTCTCTTTTTCTCTCCTTCTCTCCCTTGTTCGTTGCCTACTCTTTTGTTTGTACAATGTTCTTTTATCCTGAACAATATAACATTTTAGTTCTTGTAATAAATGCCTTCATGTGAGGCAGTTCAGCTAAGAGAATGTTATTAGACTGTGCTCTCAGGCAGTGCACCTTCACACGATCAATATGAATCCGAGCTTCTGTTCATTCCCTCTTTGCTTAAATTCCCTGCAAATGTGCAAGGGAAGCAGCAGAGGGTGTCATCAATCATGGGCTACTCTGACACGTGCTGAAACCTGACCAATGCTGAAATGTTTTAATAAGGCATCCATTAAAACCCTCAAATAAATTGCAATTTGAAAACAGAATGTAATATAGCCAAGTTTTCCTCATCCATCTCATGGCATGTCATGTAATGTAATTGCACTGTTAATTTATCCGAGAACTTTCTCTGTACATGGTTTCATTGGCATTGCTTAATTTCCCTGCAGACTCTTGTGTGTTGGTGGAAGTGAGTCTACATGCATGTGTTGTGCATATATGTATCCATTTCCACTTTAGGGGGTGATAATGGTTCTGTTTAGCATGGCATTAGCCAGAGAAACAATCAAGGATTTGAAATGTTTGACATTATGTCAATGGCTCCTGAGCTTTTGATATTTCCTAACCAGTTCTTGCCTGGAGCAGGCCCCCCTTTTCTTGCCTTCCCAGCTTGCCATTGGTTTATGCCCCTCAAGAGTGGGATCACTCAGAGCGCCTGTGGATCCCATCAATAAATATTGACAAAAGCGTTGAGGGACCATTTAAGATCACAAAGCAATGGCAGTCAAAACAACACAATGCTGATTTCTGTTCCTGTGCTTAGGAGGCATGTGTGAAGTTTTGGCAAGGGCAGAGGAAAGTGAGAAGTAGCATATCAATGGGACAGGATGAAAAAAATGCTTGTGTAAAATAATGTAAAAAAAATACATTTAAGTTTCTCTTTTTTACACATAAGTTCTGTGAGGGAAGATACAGGGAGAAGCTCATATAGATTTCTTTGTCTGCCACGCATGAGTCTAAGAATATAGCTATTCCTCATCCATGGCTGCATCAGCAGTTTCTTTACTTTTATTTATTTTTCTGGGATTTTGAGATAATCCTTTATCTCTCTTTGCTGTGAAAAAAACCCAAAAGCAGAATACTGCTGCTGCACACAAGAACTCTAAATCTGGTCTTCCCATCTAACTTTAAAACAAATTAAGATTTTGTTTGTTTTGGTCAAACAATTTCATTTCTGGAGTCAATAATTTCCATATTAAAAAAACAAACAAACTGAGCCCCAAAAACAAACCCTGGATTTTTTTTTTCAGTACAATGAAATGAAATCAAATGTTAATAAAAAGAGTTTTAACTAAAGAAATCAGAAAAATTACATTTGATTTCTACAGTTTGATGCTCTATAGCACAATTCACCTGGTTTCTAAAGAGCTGCTCCTAAATACATTTTTTCACTTCTGAAAATACTTCTGTATTTTCAGTTACGTTGCAGACATGTATAAGGACATATTCTGTTTCTGGAAAGGTTCAATAGCCTGTATTTCTGAGTCGCTGAGCACCCCAGGTCCCAAATGCCAGAGAAACTACAGGGATCAGTACTGATGATAATAACATCTCAAATGTGCTGTACAAGGTTACTAAGCTCGTAATGGATATTCCAGTCATTGTGGTACCAGCATCCTAAATCTTTATGGAAGTAATTTTAAATCATTGGGGAAAAAACCCTAAAGTTTTAACTTTTCAAGCACCTGATTCCATTTTTTATTTAAGGGTTCGGACATCAGTGTAGTGCGTTTAAAAATGGACATGAGGCAATATTGCTGCAACCCCTCACAAAGGCTTCTTTGTGTGTTGACAATCAAAGAACTGAAAAAAATATGTGTCACTAAGGCCCAGAGAATCAATTAATATTGTTTTTAACCACAATGTCTCCTACAGACAGCCTTCATAAAAGTGTCAAAATACTTGCAGAAAAATACATCTGCCTAATTTTTTACCATTTTTTCCATAAAATCATTGGAAGTTCAAATTGGGTAAACATATTGTTTCCAGGACATCCTGTTTTGTCAATTATGTCCCTTATAGGGCAGATTTTTAATTCTTTGTTTCTATTTAATCAACCTTAAGATCAACACTACAATTATATGAAGGGTTTGGTGAGGTATTCAATCAATTCTACAGTAATCATTCCTGAAATGCTCATTTAATATAAAAATGATGGCATTGTAATCATCCTAAGTAATCATTGCTGCACTCTTTCTATGTTGAATATTCCTAAGACTGCAAATATTACAGATGAGAAAATTAACAGAGATTATTAGTAGTGGTTTGTTTAGATGTGTAGGTATAAACCATCATTTTTTTAATATACATAGAATTAATGAAATATTAATGCACTGAGAACACTGAATTCAGTTCTGTCAGTCTACTTTAAGGAGAAGAAATGAATATGAGTCTTAAAATGATATAAAAAAAACCCATAAAATAGAAATGTGCTTGTTAAATAAAATTAAACAGAGTTTATGTGTCTGTTTCACGGGCACTGGGCATGATTCCACATTCCCTAAGGATACTATACATCACTTTGCTAGTGTAAAGGGAGCATAAATCATATTTACAGTTACTTCATGGCTGCTTTATACTGCCAGAGTCATGTAAAACAGTGCAAGTGTAAATGAAGTTTGAAATAAAAGGAAATGCAAAAAAATTCTGTAAGCACAGGTAAAGCACAAAAGACACACTCATGTGTTTCTGGTACTTGAAACTACAGCCTTATGGAAATCAATGGAGTGATTATTTAGTTTCTTTCTTAGGAAACACAGGAACATTTAAAGAAAAAGGGCTTGACTGTTGAGTCTGCTGTGGCCTGCCCCATTTAACCCTGTAATGTTTTTGAAGGAACTGATTTGTTTTACTTTTTGATTTCTTTTCTCTGAGCTCTTTCTTGAACTGATTTATAATTCTTGCATCTATTGCTGCCTTCAGCAATGTGTTCCATAATTCAGCTACCCTTTGTGTAATTAAATTCTGTTTGAATTGCTTATAGGCTTGTACTGCTTTTAAGCTTTCCATCCGGGATCTCTTGTTTCTGAGTTACTAAAATTGTACCACTAAAAGTATAGCACGAACAATGTAGTTTCACTACTAAAATACCTGTGTCTGAATTCAGACTGAATCTGAGTTAAGTAGGCAAGAAAAATCTCTGTAAAACTACATTTCAATTTTGGGCCTTAGAATTTTCTAATGTCAGTAGGTGACAGCTGAAATCTATGGAGACAAAATATGTGACACTATAAACACTTCATAAAAAATAAAATTTCAATTCTGGTCTGACAACATTTCCCATATTTTCTTAACAATTCCTCTGTCCAAATTTGAATATGCTATAATGTTTAAAATTCCCAATTGTGCTATTTATATTATGCATTTTTATATGCTTTCCCAATGCCCTGATAGTTTTGTTTCTCTTAAAGGAACAGGCTTCTCCCATCTCCTCCTCCCCTCCTTCACTCTGAAAAAAACTCAGGAAAATATGCCAGTAAAACAACATGACCACATGCAGTGATATTTTCAAGAAAACCTCAGGAGAAAAGCATTTCTATTTCATAGCATAAATCTGAGCTCTTGGCCAGCCTTCCGTTTGCAAGTCGCCTGCACAACTCTCATGCTAATTCTCCACCAAACCTCCAGTTTTATGAAAGCTATATTTTATCTGTTTGGTTCTTTGCAATCACATGAGAGTTGAAAAAGGAATATTAGCACCACTCACATTTTATAGTGGGAGTCACAGTACTTGGTTGACCCCTTTTTCAGATCCTATTGAATTTCCTATACAAAGGAAATGAAAATGTTTTATATTTGCTATAGCAGCATATAACAAGAGGTTTAGTTATTACACATAGAGCTGCAATTTTCTGCCTTTTGTTTCAGTTGTCTGATCTGAAATTTCAAAGCACAATGTTTGTTGGGGTTTTTTTAGTGTTGAGTCTTCAGACACAAGGAACAAGAAACACTGTCATATGTGTGCAATTTAGTCTGAGCAGGTAACATGGAAATCAGAGAATAGAAGCACTTTGTTATTTGATTCCAAACCTCAGTTAAAATAGATTTGAGATACCTTTTCAGTATGGTCTCATCACTGTAGAGCTCTTCACAAATAAATAAAATGATTAGTGTTAAATTATCCTGCTCCCTTCAGCCACCTGCTTTATCCCACCTATTCTGAAAAAAAATTTTAGCATTGCAGTAATTTTGACCCCTGAATCATCTCTTCTAATCTGTTAATCTGCATTTCTCTCTCAGTTACTAAAAACCTGTGAAAAAGTTTACCTATACAAGTATAAAACAGAATTGCATTCTACTTTGTGTGGCAAGGAAGCAAAGCATAATTCCTCATAAGGAATTTAATACTGATGCAATGCAGTCACTGTTGTGACATAATTTAGATGGCTTAAAACCTCTGACTGTGAAATTAAAAAAAAAACAAAAAACACAAAATGCAAAATTTTAATTTGGGGAATTAAGCCATTAGTTTCAATGGGTCAGGATTTTACTCAGAATATTTGAAAGTCCAAATATTTGGCAAGCCTCAAATAGTGAGTAGGCTATGTGTACAGACAGGGCTCTTGCACACTGAGTGAAAGAATCCATATTTGGGACAAAAAGATACTACAAATTCTTGTCTCATGTCCTTGCTTGCAAAATGAGTCCAAACAATTCCAATGGGAAGTGGCTAGTTTCTTGGCTCAATTATTACATTAGTGATAAATGAAGATAAGAATTTAGAACAGGTTAAATTACAGAACAGTGCCAAATGCATGTTCAAGAGGACATTGCAGGTAAAATCTTCAAGTTAAAATAAAGTCCAGTTGAATGAAACCTCACTTCTGACAGATGCCATGAGCACTTGTAATAAAAATTGAGGAAACAGAAGTTGCATATCTTCAAGGATAAATATGAGATTATAATAACAGATACAAAACCAAGTTTATGGCAGGAAAATTTAAAACATCACAAAATAAAGCTAAGATAAAAAGTAGGCTCTAGGTTATTTTTGGTTTGTTGGTTTCTTTGTTTGTTTTGTTTGGTTGGTTTTGGTTTTTTGTTGTTTGTTTTCCTCTTTCCTTAAGGAAAAATCAGTAGCATGACTAACAGCTTACGTGCAGTTTTCAGTTCAACATTATTTGAAATCCTGGAATTAGGATTTTCTTTCAAAATTTAATGTCTATTTGTGGTGTTTTGCTTATAATCAAACAAATTTTCCAGGTTTTGTGGTTACAAGAAAATCTAAATTATTCCTGCATTTCTATTAGCTCCTTCTTGGTTCTTTGAGCAGTCACTGGCCTGTTTTTCAATCCTTCTGTGCTTGCTGTCAGCATGGATGCATCCCTAATTTAGCATCACTAGTTTAATGCGGGGAGCCCTGCAGCCGTGACTATTGACTATGGGACCCCACACCAGAGCACTGATGCTGCCTGAGTGTTTGGCTCAAACATTTTGTTCCTCACACTGAATTGAATCCTTATCTAGGCAATTATCTAATCTTTATCTATACACTTACTCGCGTGTTAATGAGCTGCAAATACTACGGGCTTATTTGTTGGGTTCTGAATTGTTCCTTTGACTTGCAAAAAATGAAGAAAACACACAATGGTGAAAGTGAGAGAAATCCAGGTTCTGTGAACAGTGCAGAAAAGCAAGACTGAGATTTGTATTAAGTCACACTCAAACATTGGTAACTCTTAGGAATGCCTTTTGTAATAGACCATAATGAAGGTTTGAAACTGAAAATCAGTGGTTTTGGGGGATTGTACTCTGTAGTTTTGTTTCAGACTTATTTGAAAGAAATATTAAAGCATTCATTTTTTTAAAAGAGTTTTGAGGGACTTTCTCTAATAGTAAGCCACTGTCACCAGGAGGAAACAAAACTTTTTGGTGATCAACACTATTCCTAACAAGATCATAAAGCTGCAGTATCTTGAACCATGATATTTTTCAGAATTATGTCTTAGTGTTGGAAAATCTTACTAACTTTCTTTCTTAGTCTTTTGAAGGGAAAAACCATAAATTATGTAGATATTGAATAAGAACTTGCCATTCTAACAAAAACACCACACTTCACCTTTCTGCCCCTAATTTCATGGGCAAGCAAAAGCAATCCGCTGTTGAAGATATTGAAGCTCATGAACTGAGCTGGGGAAACTGCTCCCCACTGTACAAGTTATTTAAGGGCAAGAAGTGAGATAAAGGTAATTTTAGCTGCAAAAATATTGGGAAGGGAGAGAAAACATTGAAATTTTATGAAGAATGATGGAGGTAAATATTTCTTGGGAATATTTTTTTAATAACTTCTTGGCAGTAATAAAGTGGTGGGATAGTCTCCTCAGTTCCTTCTCTTGTTTGGGGTAGCTAAGCAGTGTATGCAGAACTGTCATCTATGCATTTTCACTGGCAGCAGTTACAACAATATGTCCATCACAGCTGGATTGTTTTTATTTGCTATTCACAGGCAGTTCTGCAGGAGAGAGTTTACAACGTCAGGGCCTGATCTATGGCATACAAGTTGGACCAAATGGGTGATAAACTAAATGTGAATCCATGTAAGCAAAGTAATATGTTTTTCTATACACTGTAGCTTCTCTGACAGCACTGGCTTTTATTGTAAGATAAACACATACAAATTAGTCGGAAGGACAACCCGCTCCACTCTTAAGAAGATTTTGCTTTCCTTCCTTAGCATTTACTTCAGATGAAAATAAACAATTCAGAATGTGACTACATGGACAGCACACAGGGACTTGAGCCTACTGGAGCAAGAATAAAGCTGATTTTCAGGCCTGATTTTTTTGTCTGTAGCAAATACAAATTCCAATGTTACGTGGTGATTGCTGTCACCTACCATTTCCTTACACCTTTCAATAAAGAGGCCATCTGCTGCATCTGCTCAAGATCCTGAAGAAGCTGAGTGCAGCTGTCTGACTAGGGAATATCTGAACTCTCAACTGCCTTGTACTGCCTTCTTGGCCAACAACATTCAGTAGTGTTGCTGATGTATGAGAAAGTGAAAATTGCTTATCCTCAAAGACCTTAATCAGAAGGCACATCTTGGTCTTCAGCTGTAATTTCTTGTCTAAAACAATGTCACTCATGTGACACACAGTAATTTCTGGATCAAATCTAACATTACTTTTGAAATCTTTTAGGAAGGTATTCAACCTTGACATAAAAGCTACAAGGCATCATGTGCATCACTGAGAATCCAGCTCGGGAAAATATTCACTGTTATAGGAGATTTATTTTATCTTCAATAGCTCTGTATCTGTTGGTACAATCCCACATAATCTTAGTTCCTTGTAAAATTGTCACTATATTTTTTCTATACAAAAAATCATTGACTTTTAGTTGTTACATCCATTAAAGAGCAGAGAAACATTTGTCTTTCAGTTCGCATAAGTGAGTGGAAAAAAAGAAGGTAACTATCTGCTAAATACCAGTACAATCTTCAAATTGTGGTCCTTCAAAATAAAATGCAGGCACCACATTCAAGGTAAATTAATGTCTCTGATGGTATCAGGTTTACAGAGGAAAGGGATACAAATATTTTGCCAAAAACAACCAAGACAAGCTAAGGAAAATAGAGATCACTTGTCTTAAGGACTTCTGGTTTTGTCTTAAACCTTCTAACTAGGAAATAAAATTATACTTAATAGGTACAACAAAACTTGTGGTGTTTACATGTTTTAATCCAAGAACTTTTATAGGTTTTTTTAATTGAAATGTTTGAGAAAAATCCTGTGCCAAAGATTAGAACTTGGTTTCTGATGAAAAATGCTGCACTGGATTCAAAACTTTAAAGTAGTTATCAGCAGCAAGAAGGAAGCCTTTAGGGTCATAGTAAGAGTTTGGTAAATATTAAGTGCTAATGTAAGAGTAACTCTGAGTTCATGTGGATTTGGTGTTACTGTATATAGGTTTATAAATATTTTGGTGGTTGAATTATGTTTCTCTCAATTTTTTCAAAAAAATGCCTATGATCACTCTTAAAAAAATTCCAAAAACAGAACTCACTTTTTTTTTCAGGATATAGAACTCACAAAGTAAAATCAAAAATGTATTTGAAGACTTTTGCAATTTTAAAATAAATTACTGATTCCTTCCAGTGGGTTGCTCAGCCCTGCAAAGAAAAGAAAATAGAGTAATAAAAAAACAGTTATGCAAAAATTTAATTCCTCTCTGAGAAGAATAAGAAATTCACTTCTGTGATTTATTAAGCTTTTTACATTTACAAAGGCACACTATAATTCTGGTTTCTTTCCTCTCCTCTGTCAGTCTATTTTAAAATGTAGAACAAAAGATACATTACAATATTTTGGTGGGAATAATTTTCAGTAGCATAGAATATCTGCATCCAATGCCACATAAGCAAACATAAGAATAAATGAAAAGTTATAGTGATTAAATTATGACTCCTAAAAGAAAACTCTTGATTCATTAAGCAGTTTCTTGGTTCAATATAGTTAAACAACTATTTCTTTTTTTTTTTCTTTCTTTTTTTTTTCCCAGGCTCTTTCATTTATTTGACTAAGTTTCTTGCTGTTTTTTAGGCACAATATGACCTATTATCAGTCAGAGTCAGAATTAACAAGCGTGAAAAATTTAATCTTATATTCTATAAAAAATGATTGAGGAATTCCCTCATCCAGACCATAACTGATAAGCAAATTAAATGAAAACTTTTAAACGAAATATGACCTGTTCTCAGGCTTATGTCTTGGAGACAACATTATATCCTTAGATACTGTTTTATGATATATATATTTAAGAAATAGGCCATTGCAAAAGTAACTTTCCATTTTTTTCTATTTTAAAAGAAAACTATAGTCCTGAGGTGTCCTAAAAGACAGGTTTCTGTCTCATAACCATTGGAGTAGACAAAACTTAATGATACACCAATATGAGACACAACATCTTTCCAAATTCAAATGCAAATATTTATTGGACCCTTTGACATTTTTTCTTTCTTTTTTGGTTTCACATTTTATCAGTTTAACTATTTACATTTAAGAAATAACTTTCAAAGTTCATAAGGACTACATGAGGACTGATTAGGGAGAAAAAGTTATATGTTTACATTTGCATAGTTCACATATGAATGGGGAAAAAATCAAAAAGGGACGAGAAAGTTCTTTGCAGCTCTAAGTGCTAATTCAGAAATTCTATAATGGACTCTGATGAAAAGTGAGTTCATATTTGTAATAAATATAGGTAACAGATCATTCAATGACCATTCCAAATGTTCATTAACTTCCTAGAATTTTACTTCCCATCTCAGTTAGGATGTGAAACTCTGAGTCATTTTAAACTTGCTAATAGTAGGACTGTGCTTTCTAATCAGTGAGAGCTCTAGAAATATAATGATTAACTACTGGTTCCTTTCTCTCACCATAGCTCTATCACATCAGCATAACATTTGCCTGCTAAGGCCAATGGAGGAGGGAGATAATCAAAACTTGAACATAAAATGCTTCTACCAGTTTATTACTCCAGCTGACCTCTTCCCCCAAAAGTGAGGACCTTTGAGAGACCATTTGGAAAGTACATTGTCAAATACAAGTAACATTTCAAGCAGAAAACCTCAACATTAAAAACTGTGAGACAGATGCCTGTGTTGGTACAAGCAGATGCTATTGGTACCCATTGCAACTGTTGATGTCTTCCCTTCTGCAAAAAGACAGGGGTTGTGGATTTCTCCAAAACTGGCTGAAGCCACTGCCTAAAGAGGTGCTGAAGAAGGGACAGTGAGAAATACCATATTCTGTATGTGGAGTGTCTTTTCTTCTTATGTCAGTTTGATTTGTTTCTGGCACACTAAACTCATTGAACAATGTGCTGCAAGCTACTTGGAGGCCAGTGTGACATGTGAGACCAATACATATAAGAGAGCTCTAGAGCAGTATAACATAGAAGATATTGATAATATCTGTTCTGCAAAATGACATTCTAAAAAATCTTATTAGTGAAATGATGGAGAAGATTATGCTTGTGATCCTGTGTGTGACAGCACTGTAAGCCAGTCTTTCCAATTTTAGCATCACAGTCCATCATGTAACCAAAAAGCAGCAAGTCTAAAACAAATTGAGAAGCTTGGTATCTTGGAAGCTAAAGAAACTTTTTATGAGAAACTGAATTATTCTTAAAATATTATTATAATAATGTAGTGATCCATTACTAAATGCATCTGTCTACTACATGTATCCATTAATATCTGTAGCACTGCAGCCCTGTAAAGCATTAGATTGTTTTGTACTAAGCACTATGTAAATATGGATAAAAAAGACAACTCTTGCCCCAAAGGACATATTTGTAAAGCAGCAGCAGATTGCGTACATGAAGCCCAGAGAAGAGTTTGTGGAACTATTTTCAGATACCTCCAGTTCTCATAAGCTGTGGCCCAATCAGTAGTCTAATGTATGTGAAGTGTGCTCTTAAATCCTGATATCTTCATCTTTAGATTTATGTTCACCACATATAAAAGTTCTTAGTTATGTTTTCTTCAAGGTAAATGATTTTTCAACAGCAAAACTATTTTTAAGAAGTGCTGAAGTTCATTCATTAGCAATCACATCCAATTGATACCTATAATGATTTTAAAAGAAAGTAGAAATTTCTAGTGGTATAGAAAGTAAGCCAGTAAATAAGGACTAAATAAATAAGACTGTCAAATATAGTTCATGCAGAACAATTCCAAGGAAACTTGTGAGTTTTACAACCTTTGGGGGAATAATTTTCTCATTTAAAAAATTTCCATAGAAACTGTTATATGTAAATTGGAAGTCTAACTGAATAAATCTACATGTAAGCTAGAATAGGAAGTGATGCAATTTTGTTCAATTTTTGCATTAAAAACTGCAAAAGAAACTCCAATTACACTGTGAAGATATTCGTAAAAGTCCTGAAACTTATTGAACTAATACATCCAGACATTTTCTTCCATGCTTCTGAATTGATTCAGTTCAAGGAAATGCAGTACAGTTAGCATTCAACTTTAATTGCAATGAGGTGACAACATACTGGGTAATGAGTTGTTTATGAGTTGTAGATGTGTTTACAATGAGTTGACAATGTGTTGGATAAAGTGTTCTTCTAAAGTTGTAGATCTATTTACAGTGAGCAGTGGGGGAATGTTCATTAGTTGTCGATTTGTTTGTTTACATTGTTTTCGATTTGCAATTGCTATAAAACAAATCCCAGGCTGATGAAGGATGATTGTTTGTGCGCTTTAATGATTTAGTGTAGTAGCTTGTCTGAAAAAGTACTTAACTCTGCTTCATCTGTCAGTTCTCACTGCAAAAGCTCCTAGTCACAATAGTTTTATTAGCACAGCATGGGCCATTTGTAAGAACATTATGCATCTAAAAAATATTAGTGCTTTCCTGTTCAGTCTGCTGTATTTTGGCTGACTGAGCTGAACAGAATTTCTTCTGCTCTGTACAAGTTTATATCTTTTAATATGTACCAAGACATGCACTTGAAGCTGTACACATGCCATCCCTGGAAACACTTTCCCTGATCTGTCTTAGGAAAAGAAAGGTCATGTACTTTAAGTTAAATTACTATGTACTTTTTCTCACTGCTGCTACCTTCTCAAAAGCCGTTTAAAGAAAAGAATCTACCATTAGGTTCTACTGGGTAACATGACATGAAGAATTATAAATATACATTGGAGTACACTTGTTTTTAGGTTACAGAAAAGCTTTCAGCAGTTTTCAACAATTTGGCAAAATAAATATGACAACATACTTTGTAACTTCAATTGGGGAATGTCAATAATTTCTGTTCAAAACAGATCCAAAAAGGAATTTTTTATTGTCTTGTGCCCACACTAGTTTTTCCCAATTACAAGTCCTGTGGTCCAGAACAAGCATGGCCCATGGGTTTTTCATGGCTTTTTTTCTTTGTTATTTCCCAAGAGCACTGTATGACATACACCCTCCCTTTCATCTTCCCTTGCTGTTCGTCTTTTAAGTATAAATCTTTGAATAAGTTTTTGCAACTCATCTTATCATGGATTTTTCCAATACTCAAACACATTTCGTCCTCAAATGCTTGCAAAAAAGCTCCCAAAAGAGTTGATAAAGAGGTCTAAAAGATGTCAGAGATTTGGATTACATTGCAATGCAGAAAACCTGCTCTACCTAGGCAAAGTGAAGAACTTCTGGAACTTATCAAAACATTATTTTGAATGTCCTGAATAATACAAAATTAGTTCAAATACTCTAATTACTAACATCCAGACATCTGATAAAATCTCTGTAATCTTAAACACATTAGAGAGATATGGAAAGCAAAAAGGCCAAATATATAGCATTTAGAAATGGTATATGGCTGGCTATAATATGAATGCATTACCAGTGTTCTGACTTTTTATCTTTTTTCATCATTATGTCCTTATCATTAGTTTGTAATTATAAATTCAATTATTTGGAATTTATATACTATAATTCTCAATACTTATCCCCACAGTGATCATGCATAAGGAATGAAAGCTATAATTATAGGGAGAGGTGCCAGCTCCCTGACATTCCTGCTCTTTGGGGAGTAAGGTTTGGCCACCCTGCGGAAGGAGGAAGAGAAGATTAACAGAAACACTAGCTAGACTCTTCCATAATTCTGTCCCACAAAACCAGAAGTTGCCAAACAGCTGATTTTTGTTTTGCCTCGGCTTTCCTAACATGTCATTTGTGATGTTCATGCACTGAAGCTGGGAGGCTGACAAGCAGGGACAGCGTGTCTCCAGAACTTTCCATGCACAGCTCTGTACGGCTCAGCTGGTTTTGTGATCTATATTCTCAGCCTTTCTAAGGAGAAAAACAAAAGAAAGGGAGATAAGAAGGAAATTAAAAAAGGAAAAGCTCATTCTCCCCAAGTGGAAACATGCGTTTTGGCAACTAGAGCTTGTCCATTTCTGTGAAGGACCTCAGCATTAAGAGTGTTGTCCATTTTAAAGCAGTATTAAATCTGCATTTTTTTATCCCACAAACAAACAATGCCTCTGTAGAATCCAGATACACTGCGAAGTGAAACTTCACAGTATGTCTATTCATAAAGAACAATATTGAATTTAATATACCTTTCTATCAGTTTTTTGGGACAGATTAGCATTCTAAGACAGGTATATGTGCATTATCTTTCACAAGCACAACATTTAAAACTAAAATATATTCTTTCTTTATACCACTAGATCATATTATACCACATTTATACTATAATGGGACATTTTTTCATCGTATTGTTTTTTAATAATCCCAGACTTATAGAAATAATATTACTTTTTAAAAAAAATTCCTTTATTCATAATACTTTAGCTGTCATGTCTTAGTTTTTCAGTCACTCATTATTTTGTTAGTTGTACTAATTCTAATTCCAGGAAATGGAAAATATTATCTCAAAATCAGCTGCAAACGTTGAAAAACCTAGTTCAGGATTATTTTCTCTCATTGGGAAATATTTCAACATATAAGGCCAGGTTGAATGGGGTTCTGAGCAATCTGGTCTAGTGGAAGGTGTCCCTTGCCACGTCAGAGAGATTGGAGCTAGATGACCTTCGAGGTTCAAGACATTCCAAACCAAGCCATTCCATCATGCTCTCTAAGCTGTTACTTTTCATATTAGGAAATAAACAAATAAATAAGGAAATAAAGCAGATTTTTATGACAGACAAGTAGGGGATAATTTTCTAGAGCATGAATGGAAGGCACTCATAGAAATCCCATTAACAAATAATCAAAGTTGTGGGTATGCATCCATTCACATTGCTTTTGAAAATATACCCCAGGATGAATAAATTTAGTACGTACAGTAAGTTCACAGCTGATGCTTTATTGTCCACTGAGCCATCTTTTTCCTCATCTGGGAAATCAGCTATGCACATGTTTTTACATCAAAAAGAAAGTGTTCTTATTTACTAATATGCAATGCCATAAAACTTTGAAAAGAATTTTAATGATATTTGCAAATTAGTTGAGTCTAAAACTCACCTAGCAGCAAAGAATACAGAGAAGGTAATAGAGAAACTGCTGTTCATGTAATTTTCATAGCTTCTTACATATTCATGTTCCAAAAGGATTTCTTTCACAGAAGCTCATGCTCATCTAACCAGACACTTTGTAAGTAAAAATGCATGAAATTTAAACCAGCTTTTCATATGGACATTTTTTTATGGCTGAGTGTTTTAGCAATCCAGCAGTGGTAGACACCTATAAATGTATAATGTGATGGATTAGATTGTAATGCAGTCTAGATGCATATGGAGGTGGTGTTTGCCCTTCAGTGCAAATCCATTTTAATGTCAAAAAGACTTCATTGGAATTTTTAGTGCATTGTCCAGGCAAGAAGCAAAATGTCGCAATAGCTTTTTCCTTTGAAAAAAATCCAAATCTTGCCCCTAATTATAACAATTATTACAAAGTATAAAGCTATTTCTAACAAGGAAATACTAAGAAAATCAAAATATCAGTGATTTGGATAGGTTTGGATTCCTGGTTCAAATCTGTTTTAAAATAAGAACCTTAAAGAATTTGTTAAAGAAGATTTGTTCTCTTCATGATTTGTCAAAGCACATTGTAAAACCAGCAACAGACTTACACCTTGGACAGGCATGCATGAATTTGGGGCATGTCAACCTGGGGAACTTGGGAAAGTTAAAACCAAAATAGCTGAAAGGTGTGAATGTAAAGCTTGTTATGCAAAGTGCTTTACTGTTCTGTGTGAATATGCTCCCTGAAATCCAAAATCCTTTTGAAGCTTTTCAGCAGTAAGACCACCTTATTTCTCTGCAGGATTCAAAGCCATTTGAAACTGAGGTCTACATTCACATGCTTAGGCAACTCAGTTAAGCTTTACTGAGAGCTTCCTGGTCAGTGCATCCTAAGTTTAAATCTTACATTAGAAATTATTTTTAATAGGGCAAAAAGTGTCCACGACTGGTGTCACATCTCTGTGACCTATATATACTTTTAGATTATTCATATGTTCAAAATGAGGATTCATATGTTTAAAATCAAATATCATGCTACATTCCAATGAGCCTAAGAAAATCTTAATGGAACCCTCAGGAAAAAAAGGAATAGAGTGACATCCCTTGTGATGTCTCCACCAAAAACCAGTGCACAAGCAAGTCTCCTAAATGATTCAATATTTTTCATAACAAACACTTCTGAAAATAAAAATTCCTGATTTTTCTCAAATTCTCAAAATTGTTAACAAGACATTTTAAAATATAAATAGCCCTTTATTTTTTCAGCATTCTGGTTTTAATTTTGAAGGTTTTTTCCTAAGATGGTAAAAGTATTTAATTCAAAACCAAAAAAAGAATGAATAATTTAATTTTACAAGGTACTTATATTTAAATTCCTTGCAGCTAAAAGTCTCATAACAATAAACCATTAAAAAAATCCTCCACAGATATTTAGATTAGATTCCCTCAGCATATTAATTGGCCATTTCTTTTTAGTTGAACCAAGTTTGTCCCAGAATCTCATACATGTAACATTTGGAAAAGCCAAAAATTTCAATTTTTAAGAAAGATTTTTCTGGGATATGGAGAGAGTTTTCCATTACTATTGTTGTGACTTAACCCCAGCCAGCCACTGAGCATCAAAGTACCTCAGAGAGTCAGGGGGCTAAAAGCCAGAAAACCCATGGGCTGAGATGTAGGCTATTCAATAGGGAGAGCAAAAGCCAAGCACGCCAGCAAAGCAACACAAGGAATTCATCCACCACTTCCCATGGGCAGGCAGGTGTTCAGCCATGCCCAGGAGAGCAGGGACCCACCAGGGGAGATTGTTACAAATACCATCATTCCAAATGTCCCCCCTTCCTCCTTCTTCCCCCCACCTTATCGGCTGAGCATGATGCCACACGCTGCGCAATGTCCCTGTGGTCAGCTGGGGTCACCTGTCCCAGCTGTGTCACCTCCCAGCCTCCCATGCACCTGCAGTCTCCTCACCAGCCTGGCAGTACGAGCAGCAGAAAAGGCCTTGGCTCTGTGCAAGCCCTGCTCAGCTTGCACAAAACAGCTCTACATATCAACTCTGTGTTCAGAGCAAATCCAAAATACAGCCCCACACTAGCTACTGTGAAGGAAGTCAACTCTATCCCAGCCAAAATCAGCAAATCCTAAAGTCACAGATGGACAAGAATGTTAATATAATGGCAAAAATGCCATGTATGCTTTCAGATTGCAAAGACTGATTGACAATGAATATTTCAAGTCCTTTTTCACAAACTTTTCAACCTTAAAAAAGTAAATTTCTTCAGTACTTCATTAGTTATTGAAAACCTTTTTTTTCCAACACAAACCTTTTCGAAATACAAGTTATATTCAAGCTGTCTGTCAAGTAATACTGTGAGTGCCAACAAGATATTTTCCTCTCTTTTCTAATTGGGTAACACAGCTAATTACTGTTGTCTGTGGAATCATGTTTGATTGGCAGCTTGAATGTAAACAGAAACCATAATTTCAGATGATATTGTATAAACATTTGGAGAGGGATGTGCAAGCATTTCTCTTCAACCAAGAGAAATGTATATCCTAGATAATAAAAGTTACCTGTGTATCATAGTTATCTATCTCTGATAAAAATTCTTTCAAAATATATGAATTCCTGACAAATGCACAGAATAGTTTCCAAAAAAAAAAAAATTGGCAAGCTATTTATCAAGAAAAAATTGGAAATGTATCATAAATTACACAGAAAATATGAAAAATGACTGTCACAATAATGTAGTCTTTGGACACACTTTAAAGCCCTTCTAGAATTAGGCTATAAAAACTTAAGGAAACAGAGATAGAGCCCATAGTACAAAAGCATAACAATAAGAAGACGATACATTTGAAAAGTAAAAATAAAAAATATCTTCTAAAATACAGTACACAAATTAACTTCAGAAGGATAAGGATTGTTGATGGAAGGGACCTGTGTCATGAATATTAGCAATATGTCAGATTTCATAACTCTACTCCAGAACTCTCTCTGAAGTTTCCTTCATAGTACTTTTTGATCTTAAAAAAAGAGAATTGAGTGCATTAGATAAACACACAGGTCAAAAGACAAAATACTTGGAACTGGAGAAGGAGAAGGAGATTGAGTCCTGATTTTTTTTCCCTGAAAATTTTATCCAAGACATAAGAAGCAGTACAATGCAAAAATCAGTCAAAGGAATTACTACCTGCTTGAAACATTTATTTAGCAAACTGAACTAAACAGTCTTTACTTCCTTCATGTTTTTTTCAACTAATGCTTTACCAAGTTAGCTTAACTGCTGTTCCTCAGATTCCCAGATATTTATTTGAATGCTCAATTTTAATTTAATGAAGTTTTTTCCAGAATGTTCTGAATTCACATTAACTCATTGAAATTTCTGCTGGACAATTTTAACCAGTTCAAAATGTAACTAAGAACCTGTTAAAATGATGAGCTCTTTTTGAGAAGAAATTTGGAAGCTCTCCCAGTTCTGACTGTTTTATGCAATTTGCTGTTCCACCAAAAATACCCAGTAAGAGAACTTTATAATTTGCTCTCAGGATTTTTGTTCATGAAACTGATCTCTCTAAATTCCATATATATAAAGAAAAGAAGGAGAGAAAACTTATATAATTTAAATTATTTCAGAAAAAGGCCTTTCTATATATAAAATATTTCAAAAACCCCTCAAAATGAAATATAATGGCAATCCCAAAAGAAGTCTAGTTCTCTCAAAATTTTCTTTGTCTAAGAGAAAAACACCATTATAAAACGCTTTGTTGAATCCAACAAAATATGGAAGTTGAAATTTAGAGTTTAATGGCCAATTAGAATATTAAGCAGTAATATTTTTGTTAAAATTTCTTCATTGAAGCTAATTCTAAAGGTTCTGCCTGATTGTTATGAGACATTATTTTTCTAGAGCCACAAGATTCTGTGCCTTGTGCTCTGCGCTGCAGTGGAACAGCAATGATCTAGAATGCCAGGCATTGTCTCTTGAAAGACATCATTTGGGAGCAAGGGCATCTGGCAGTAAATGAAGCAAAACATGACTTTATGTGACAATTCTGGCACTGGATGGTGCATTGCTTTGAATGGCAATTGTAGGGCTGAGTGTTTTCTGTTCGTGAAAATTTTGAGAAGCCAAGATACAGCAGCATCCTGTGTGATTTATCCCTTGTGCCTTCTCTCCTTTGAGCCTGGCTGAATAGGTCTATCTGAACTGAAGTCCTTGATTTATTCACAAAGTAGGGAGCTCTCACATTGAATTATTCTCTCTGGCCTGTAATCCTTGCTTGTGGTGTGGCAGTCTGTACTACAAAAACCCCCACAACTGTGGTTATCTTATGTGAAAATGACCATTTGCTTTTGTAATAAATATTCTGCATATGTAAAATTATACATATGTATATATTATTTTGATTGCTGTACATTAAAATTGAACATTTTTTTCATAAATTAAATGTGCAGCTACATGCTCTTTATTTCTGAAAGCACAAACATTGACTTTACTGCAAATCAATACAATCTCACTACACAAACCTTTTATAAGTTTGTGTTGTGTACTATTGTTCTTGTATAATTATTTTGCTATGGATAGGTTAATCTCCTGATTTTGAAAATTTACGACACCATGTGGCTTTAGATTTTTTTCAGCTTCATGCATACGTTTAGTATACTGATCTAGATGCAATTGCTGGAAATTGAAATAAAACGTGAATCTATGGAAAAAAACAAACTGATTTATTAAAGGCCAACAATTACATACATAATGACTCAGCTGAGCAACAGAAATTAATGTGATCTATCTTGTTGCAGTAGTGAATCTGCTTTCATGACTGGAGACTGATAGCTCAGCAGGAGGGGGAAGCACGTGGGAACTGCTCGCTCACAGCAGGCAGCAGCAGCTGGTACACAGCAGCCAAGAGATTGCAGAGGGGTTTCCCACCACAATGTGCAGAACAGAACCATGACTGCCTAATCTGCAAAATACCTCCTAAGCATGGACTCACAGGGAGATCGCAGACCTAAAAAAACCACTAACCTTATTTGGAAAGACTTTTCTCTGTAAAAATCTTAAGCATATCACAGAGTTCACAGTCCTGCCCTGCTCTGAAAAAGAGCCAAATCCCTCTTTCATTCTCAAATAAGATGTTTGTCCCTTTGTCAGCAGCATGTTTGGTCAGAGATTTGGGTACTACTATTTACCAATTAATTGTTTTAAAAAAATGCAGCATAGAAAAGGAAATTAAATTCAAGCTTTTGCACTATTAAATTCACTGACATCTAGGACAACAGCTACAGATCATCTTCTGCTGTCTTTGCATAAAGCTTCTTGCTGCTCTTATTAAACAATGAAAAGAATTTAAAAATGCAAGATCAATAATGTACTGATACTTAAAAAAGAAAGAACTTTGCCATTTCACTAATAAATTTTACTTGATGTGTAATTCGTATTCCAGATGAGGTTTACATTAGGATACATCTTGCTCTCTGATCCAATTGTAATTGATGTTTGCGTTAGCAGGAGATATATCCTCAATATGGATGTTCTATTTCCTTCCACAAACCCCTCTTTATCCATACAGCACATCAGAATTTCTTTTTACACACAAATATTAATACTGATTCTACCAGAACTTACTTTCTTCATGATACAACAAAGACCATTTAGAGGGGCTATGGGACTTTATATAGTCCCTTATATATGTATATATATATATATATATATAGATACATAGTGTAGTAAATATCAACTGCAAGGTGAGCTGACCAGTACTGACACTATTGTGAATAAAAGGGAGAAAATTTAGTGAACATTACAGCCTATTTCCTATTAAAGGAAATTTTTAGAACATAAAGTTAGACCTTGCTACCTGCAAAGAAGGCTCAGGGCTGATGAATGCATGTAAGTTTTACACCTATGAGTGTAGGTCAGTTGGTTGTATGCTTTCAAGTATTTTAGCTAATGAACATTATTCTTCAACAATCTTATTATAAATAGAAGTGGAGATATTAAACATATATTGATGAAACCCATCATATTTAAAATCTAAAGAACAGAAAGAAAAGGTTTAGTCTCAAACACATTTACTTATATATTTGACACTAATTCTTATTGAATGAAATGAATTGGATTTTCTTTGTGGAGGATAAAACCAAAGAATTTGGAAACCATTTTTGATTTATCATCTAGGAACCATCCTAGATCAGACATTCTCTTAACAAGACACTGCATGAAAGATACCAGCACTTTACATCCCTCCACTACCAAAAAAGAATATTTAAAGATGTTATGCTTTGGGAATATAAAACCTTTAATTAGAAATAATCAATTCAACCAATGAAAACGTTTATTTTATATGTGTATTCTCTATCTGCAAACTGATTAGTTGTTGCTAGTTAAGAAAACCCAGACCCAAACTAATATTTCAAATCTTTTTTTCTGCACATAATACTAAATCAAACATGAGTTCTGAGCATTGAACAACCCATAGACAAACAGTTAAATGAAGGTCATATAATATTGAAGGAAATAATTCAACAAGATGTTAAAGAAAATAATTTACTCCCAAACATAAGTTAAGATTGGAGTTGGTGGCTGGCTAACTACTGAAGATATTTCTTTAGTAAGCACATTGTTATAAGCAGCAGTCTGAAATACAATTTATTTCATTCTATTTGGTCATATCTCACCTTTTCCTTTCATGATTCTATTAGGAAAATTTCTTATTGGAATAGTCAGAGAAGTTAAAGGAAAGCAAAATTTTCTGTGATCTGTTAATATCTAAATACAACTTGTTTTAGAGCACTGTTTCATCTTGAAGACAGAAATGCAATGTCCAGTGATAGGTAGAAGTCAGTAAAGCCCAACCTGGAAACAAAAGGTAATTTCTGATGCTGAGACAATTAACTATTGCAACAATTTTTCAAGCAATGGAGTAATCTTTTTCATCACTTGGAACCTCTAAATCAAAATGGGAGGGTTTCCAAAAGACAATCGGTGGGTAACTGTGTGCTACGGAAAAATTGTAATGGCCTTCCAAATACATTACTGCATTAATTTAGCCTTCTAAAATTCAAACTAATATTAACAGGTCTTTAAAAAAAATTATTTCTGTATTCTGATCTAAAAATTACTGTCATGTTTGTGACATTGATAGAAGCAGCATTCAAGCACGATCATTTTCTTTGTTACAATCACTCAAATGCCAAACAGGGAGTGGCTTCTGCCTTCTGCCTTGTTGTTGTATCAGCCACAGGTAATTTGTAAATAACAGTGACTGGGTATGCCAAAGTTTGTCCTTGTAACAAAAAGGAGACAGCTGAAGAAAGGAGGCGGAGGAAATTCTGCACAGTCAATGCCAGTTTGGGGATCTGTCGGTATCAAATTATCATTTCCATTTTGTCTTGTGATTGTAACTTTCATTGTGAATTAGAGCATTCATTCTGCAGCAGTGTCTTGACACACAGTGAGGGAATCAAGATAGTGTGTGACAGAGCAATCAGCAGCTGAGCTGAACCAGGGCTGAGGGACTGCTCTTTACTAGAGCAATGACGCCCAGGCTGTTAGAGCCATTGACTGTAAATAGCTGCAGAGGCAATGCAGCGACAAGGATGGCAAAGGTTTGGAGCTGAAACCTGGACCTTTCCTGCTCACTTTCAACTTCTAGCAGGCAATCCAGATGGGAAAAGAGAAAAAATAATCTTCCCTGAGCAAGGCAGACCATCTAGCAGCAGAGGTAATAAGACCAGGCAAAGCACCACAGGGGATCTCCTTGATCTAAGTCAGATGTAGATCAATCTTAGGAGTCCCAGGTGTAGCAATATCTACTCTAGACCACAAATCAAGAAAATAATGTTCTTCATACTATCAATTTTACTGCAAATATCCCCACTAAAGAAGATAAGAGATGTTGAGGAAAGGTTTCATTTTCTGTCAATTCTGTCATTAATTTTGCTGCTTCAGTGATGGCATTGAGGGGTTTTTGTCCCCTTTAATTGTGACAAGAAGTAACTCATTTAGCTATATTCATCAGAACACATTACAGCCCATGGCTGGAGGGAAGGAAAGTTTCAAAACTAAAAAATGGCCAACCACTGTGTAACATTATGTCTTTTGTCTGTTGGTGTGACTGGAAAACCCCATCCTAATTATGAGTGGAGCTTTAAATAGTCAAATATACATGTACTTAAAGTAGCTTACATGCATGTTTCTGTTCTGTCCATTCTTTCCAAAAAAACCCCTCTACTACATATGTAAGATATTTATTCTAAAGAAACACTTAGAATATTGTCTCATCAGAGCTATTTTTATTTTGAGCCAAATCACCTATGCTATTTTTTATTACCTTTGTTAATTACATTTATTAATTGGGGATTTAGTATGTGATATACAGCAAAATGTTTGAAATAATAATTTTTTAATACTGAATACATAAACACATGGTGACTGTTGAAAATCATATATAAATGAAATGTAAAATAACTTATTAGTTAGAAAACATACCCCATAAACTCCTTTGCTACCAAAGTTGCTATCTATATGTTTGTTTGAAATTAACTTTCTAGTAACTGCGATTTGCAAGTTTATAGTATTAAGAATTACAGATGAGTTTCTCTAGTTTCAGCTAAAGATATTGCAATAACGACATCAAAGTCCATGAAAATATCTTCATCTGAGGTGTATTAGAAAAAAATAATTATTAAAGGAATGTGCAGGTAGATGGTATGAAAAACAAAGACCTAATCACCTGGGTGACCTGGGCTGTGAAGCACAGCAGTCTTCCTTGTTTTATTGACTCAGACTACATTTCAATGGTTACAAAAGAACCACTGTCCAACTTCTTTTTCCTTCTGCTAAATTTCTCCTGATGCATCACCACTGAAACCAACATTTTGCCAGTGATATACAGGAAATCACTGCCACTGAAAACAGTGTTTTTACATTTTAAAACTTGATTTACAAACTTTTATGTCTTTCTCAAGTTTCTTAGCAATATTTCCACTGAGAACTGAATATAGACTAGTGGCTTTTTTTCTGGCTACAGAGCAAGAAGCAAAGGAAACTCTCCTCCTTGGATCAACAGTCCCTGGTGAGAAATCCATTCATTCAACTGGCTTGATCAATGAGCCATTACAGAGGTAACTATTTCCTTTTTTAAAAATGACAAATTCTTCAACTCTGCAAAATCACTGTACAATTATATCCAAGAATACAAATATGCAGTAGTATATGAGAAGAAAATAAAGGCCATTTTAGTATCATAGTCGTCTAGCCCAGCCAGTGACTGCTTGCATTTTTTCTACTTTTAAAAGTAAGAAGATGAAAGTGGAAAGTTGATGGTGTTTGCTGGTTTGCTCAGAAAATTGACTTTCATATATCATAGCACAAAAGCCCTGTAGTATAAATGAATGGACTAAATTATTTCTGAACAATTCCTGAATTATCACACATCTGATAAGTTCAGTATAAGGAAGAGGCACAATTTGCATTTTTGGCTATCAGGTCTGCAGTTCAACCTCACACATTATAAAATACTTTTTTCTGTCATTATTCCTTCTCTTTAACATATTCCTATGTAAGCATGGTAGTGGCATCAAACTCTGATGTATCTGATGTGGAAACAAAAACTCTCACTGTTAATACTGCTTTATTGATCAGAGGCTGTATCCTGATTGGGTCAGCTTTTTCTGTGTGCCGTAGGTTTGTACCAAAAAACATCATGCATCATTGCTTATGAACTTGTGGGCTGCTCTCCCTGGAGCCCAACATGTTTGCCTGCTGAGAACAGGATCATCTCCCTCTCAGAATTCTGAAAGATCTGTACATGAAATTAAAAGGCTGATATTTTTAGAAGAAAACTAACAAGTGTGATGCTATTTAATTACGAAACGAGGAAGGGAAGACTTTATGACAGAAAGCTAGAAATGTAGATATAAGGTGTAAGAGTTGAAATGCAGTGTGGGTTTACCAAAACTATAACCTGACATGATGAAAAGGTAGCATACCTCATAGATAAAAGAAATACACTAAACTTCATTTTCATTGAAACCTAGATAATTCAGTTAATTCTACATTGCAAGATATTTTCAAACAAAGATTATCAAAGAAATTGAAAGCCTTGTCTTTTGAGAGCGAGAGCAGTCTTTCAAGCATGGCTTTTGAAGTTGAAAGAAAATATGGTTACTGCCTACAAAAAAATCATGGTATACATGCCAGTGATAGAAAAGAGCCATTTAAAGAAATCATACATTTAAAGAACATTCACAGATGCCAAAATCCATTTAAAGAAGAAAAGAAATTTTCCAGCTGTCAGAGCTTCTGGGTCTTTCTTCAAATGGAAGAACATGGGAGAGTCAGCTTCTGGGATGGGCTTTGCATTTCTGAAAGAGCTAAATAATGCAGTCCCTGGAGAAGCAAAGGGCTCTCCTCAGTGGCTTAGGGTCTCTCTGGTTTTACTCTCTGAAGAAAGAGGAAGAGGAAGAGGAAGAGAAAGAGAAACAGAAAGAGAAAGAGAAAGAGATTGTGTGAAAGATGTGAGCCTCACTTTTATATGTCTCTTACTTATTTTCATTGTAATTGTAAATATTCCTTCACATGCACATACTTAAGAAACTTTTCTAGATACTTCTAATTAGAATTCAAGGCTTTTCCTTCAATCAATTATCTCCTCCCAAAAAACACCCAGTGTAGGTATCTGAAGGAATTCATTCTTTTAACTGAAATCTCTCCTGTAGCACCTACACTTACATGAGTAGGAAATAGAGCTTCAGTTAATGGAAGTTGTGGGAAATGCAAGATTTACCACCATGATCTTTTTCAGTCATTGGGGCTGTCCTGGCTTTATTGTTGGTGATGAAAAATCTCATTTCATGGGCTTTTTTTCAGATTCCAGGAATGAACTAATGCTAATTAATCCTGGTGAGTTAATCCACCAGCCAGCAGATTTTGTAGGACAGTAAATATGACCTTGTTGTGTTTCTTGGCCTTTAGCTTTAGCTGACTTCTTACTCTATAAAGGTACAAAACTTTGACCAAAGTTAACCAGTTGGTCATTGTTGAAGGTGCTATTGTTTTGTGCTAAAGCATATGTAAAATGTCTGGCTTCTGGACAGTATGCTTCCTGAACTCCCACTGGGGGAGATGTGAAGGCTTCAGTACCAGCAGCTGATTAGGGTAGTAAAAGATATTCCTCACCATGACATCCCTTTCCTGGTATAATTGGCAATGAATGGGTATAATAATTAAAAAATCTCAACAATTTCAGATGGAAGGATTTTTCAATGGAATTTTTTTTTTGTGGTTTTGTAACTGTGACATTATGATACATGCAAGTTATGCTGTGGGCTTCACATAACACACATATTTTTATTAGATGGGTTATACTTTTGCTTTAAGCCTTGTCCCCTACCCCGAATAAGACCCAATTACAATAGGGACTAGATAAACTTGTAGCTTGATGAAACTCAACCAAAAGGAAGTTCTTAGTTTTTCCATAGACCTTTACAAATTTCATGGCCCTTACTAGTTTAAAGAATTTGCACCAGAAGTTTTCAAGCTCTGGGGACATCTTCCTTCCATTTGGATACTGTTCTGTACTACTTTGAACAGGTTGGTTTTTAAGGCAAGTGGTGTAATTTTCAGTGTTTTCTTTTTCTCATTACATCTAATCAAATATTCTTTCTAGTTACCATTGCCCTCATCAATCTAAGTTTCCTACTCAGCTTCACTGTTTGTTACTTTTTAGCCAAGACAGGAGGGAAAAATAATTTTTTGTCTATGATGACAGTAACAGACATGTAGCATTTCAACCATAATGAAATTCATAATAATATATCCCTTTCCAAATAGCCCTAAATATTTCTTAAGGTTTGATTTAAACAGATTCAAGCCTGTTTCTCTTTAGCAAAGTCTCTCTAAAAACCAGCATTCCATGTCCTGGTAATCTTTTGTTTGAAAGAATGTATGTCTCTATGCAAATATCTTTCAAAAACTGCTTGACCAAAGTGGCTTTAGAATTCACTTCACACATTCTGAAGCTATAACATTCTGACATATTAGTTCACTTGGGTTCTGAATGGTTCACGACTCTTCATTTTCCAGCAACTCGATGTTCATGGCATGTGCTCAATTGTTTTAAGGCATGACTAAAAAGTGTAAAACTGGTCTATGAAATTGCTAGTTCAGAAAAAATTCTCTGCTCTGTTGAATTCAATAAGCAGTGTGTCTATTCACTTTCTCTGTCTATTACTTTAAAAAAAAAACAACTTTAAAGTGTTTCAGAATTGTAGGGTTGGAAGAAGTACTTAGAAATACCAATTTTCTGTATGCAAACTTCATGGTGCAAAAACCTTTTTTTTTTTAATGTGGAAATGTGGGTCTCTACAATAATTACAGCTTTGCAAAGCAATCTACAGAATTTTACCTACCTCCTCAAGACCACTGAGAGAGGGGAAAGATGAGGAAAAATAGCCTATCTCTATTCATCCTCCTGCAGTAGGGAAAAAATAAAACTGGACAGAGCGCTGTAATTTGGAGTTTGAGGACAAAAAGACATAAAATTCTGCTTCCCTAGAATAGTAAATACAAAAATCCCTTTTCTTCAAAGGCTTCTTCAATCTGTACATCACGAAGCCACAATGAAATAAATCTTTGAAACAAATTTCTCCTTTGGATGCTAATAGCTTTTTCAAATAATCTGTTTTCCTTAATGATGAGAGAGGTACAAACTTTAAGAAAACCAGCAGATGTTTAATGGCCATTTTAAACTAATTGTATTGACTGTATCCTGTTGAACTGAAGAATTGTATCCATTAGAATTCTCTTGTATAACATTCTGCCTTAGCTGACATTCTCTGTAGTAGCAGTGGAATTTCCCTGATCATTTTCCCTGATCACTTAATAAAGTGAGATATGTCAGATTCCCTTTTTGACTTCAGCTCTCCCCAGTCATCAGGAAGACATAATAATTAAAAAGAAAAAGAACAAAGAATTGTATGAGTTGTAGGCTTTTTATAAAAAAGCTGCTTTTCAGTTGTATTAAAAGTGTCAACATTGACTAAATGGAGAAATAGATTTTCTCTTCGTATAGGTTTAAAAAAATTGAATGCAAATGCATTTTCAGTTTCAGTACAGGTAGAAAGTATGATGCCTAGTTTTACACAGCTCTGCTAAGCAAGAACATGTGCATCACTTGAAATGGTGTCTAATATTCCACAGATGGCAATTACTTGCAGAGGAATGGCTAGGGACTTAATTAAAAAGGCTGAGAGTTAGCAAAGTAAAATGCTGCAGAAGCACATGAAAAATCTATACATTATGCAAGACATAGAATATTTAGGAAGTTAAAAGTGTCTTTTACATTTTTCCTTCATTTCTGCACAAAAGGCTTACTGTAAAATAAAGGTTAGTCATGCCATGTTTAACATTATATTTTAGCTAACTAAACCTACTACACAACAAAGCAAAATATATTTGACTACACAATATTGATTTTACATGAAAGCACATCAGTTAGTAAAATGCAAAAACCAATAAAACATCACCCCTGGCTGGAATAGATATCTCTAGATACAATTTACTTTTACATTTAAACCAATTATTGGGCTTGTTGCATTTAAGAATGTGTACCATATATCCTTTCAAGGACTTTTTTATTCAATCAAATCAATTGCATTGATCTCCATATTCCATATTAAACACCAATCTTAAATTAAAGCTGACACATTTTGAAGGCCAAAGTACAAGTTTCTAAGCAGAAATAAATTCTACAAGGCTTTCTTTGTGTGTTTTTTATGTCCAAACATGAATACAATTATTGATTATGCTTTAACACACAATTTATGAGCTATTTCAATGCTTATTTCTTCCTAAAATATGTTCAATAATACAAACTTACAGAAAAAGAATGCTCCCTGAAGTTCTTTCTGTTGCATTGGAATATGATGATGATTTTCATAAATAATTAAATGACAGAATTGAAATAATCCTTAGGCAGAATTGTTCATGAAGAATCTATGACTAACAGGACATACAACTAACCTACCACTTGTTGAAATTATCACTTGTTGAAATGATATAGGGACAAGATTTGGTTTTTTTGAGCACGTTGTCAGAACAGTTCATGTCGACCTTGAGCCTGACCAAGTTGTTTTTGCTCCCAAATGCAAAGCAAGACTGTAAATTCAGAGAGGCCACTCACATGGACAAATCTATTAGGCATAGGACTGGTGCTAAGTATTCTCATGGCCTTTGTCCACTGATGATAGGGGCAAAACTCTGATTTCATACAAAGAAGCCAGTGTGTATTTAGCCAGCTGTCTTTTCCCCTTCTGGCATCACCTCTCTATGCCTGGTAGAAAAACAGCCATGCCACTTGGAAAGGGCTTCTCACTTCTCCCTGGCTCATCAATTTCCCAGCTTTTAAAGCTCTATTGTCATTGTTTCTACTTTGGAACTTCTATCTCCCAATAGTTTTCAATTAGCCTTAGATGTATTATTCAACTCTCTGAAGCTTTCCAGAGTTTACATAGATTTTGCATGAAAGTAAAAAATCCAGACTTTAAAAATATTTTAAATATTCAGAATGTTCACTGTCCTGTTCGCACCTCTCCATCTCTTCATATTGTTGTGTGCGTATGTTGCAGTCAAATGAACAGCATAAGAACCAAGGAGGGAATTTGTCAAATACTCCAAATAGCTGCACATCACTACAGATTATGACTGCTTGGATTTAGGGAACATTTTTTTGGCTGAGGAAACATTCCAATGGGATAGATTAATCTATGTAAACCACACAGCTCAGCTGAAACTGCTGTTCAGCATTCTAAATTGCCACCTTCGTCTTCTTTCAGCACAAAAATGTGCATTTCTTCCTATAATAAAGATATTTTATAATAGCAATAAGGCAACTCCAGGGTGTGCGGTTATCACGAGATAATCATACCCTGGAGGGATTGCAGATACTTGGCTGTGCCTCATAACACCCCATGTGTGTGTTTATCTCATGATAACCCTACTCTCTTTTGTATCTTATTGCCTAATTATCCTCTGCTAATGCAAAATACTAATTTTTTTGTCTGAAACAATATGTGCAAGAATGCATTGCTAACAATCACTGGAGGACATTGACAAATAATGCTGTCACTACTTTGTACTCTCTTCCAGCCAGAAATTTACATAAAGAACCAACTTTGGATATTTTTTTCTGAACCAATTCAAATTCTTTAAGGCAAAATCAACTAAAATATTGGAAGCAGGCCAAGTAAATACCTCTAAAAATTCCATGTATATTCTTATATGTGATTTGTATAGTTTTACTTTTATGAAATACCAAATTTCTTTCTTAGGCATTTACATCTCTTTACATTTCTAATTTTAATACACAGAAGGTATTTTCTTGACTATTGCTTATGGATCCTGAAGGGGGTCTTAGTATCCCCATCTGATATTTATCTGAGGATAAATTTTATTTTATTTAATCTCCATATAGGGAGTGCTAGCTATGTTTCAGATACCACTGGGAGATGTTCAGAGAGAGTAAAGATTCTGGACCTCTCTGAAGGAGATAGAATTTTTGTTCATTGTAACGTGCGAAAAAAATGAGCTAAACCTGTTTTCCACTGATTCTGAGATTTCAAGATAATGTTCAATAGCTCGTTAGTTGAATCAATGTCATAAAAATCATATGTAATCACAATTAATTGAAAATAAACTAAAAAATTGGTTCCCATTTTTAACTGATAGATTTATTCTGCAATTTAAGTGTGAACATTAAAAAACCTTGTAAAAGGTAACCTAACACATAAAAATAGTATGTATAAGAATTGCCTTTTCATCTTTTAATAAAAGCTGTATCAATTGAAAATCATTGACTGGTCAAATGATAATCTGATATATTAAGATGACACTAAACCCCATGAAACGTAGCAGAAAAAATGCCCTCAAAATGCAAAATGATAGGTTAATCCCAGAGTTTAAATTATACAGTTATACAGTTCATCATTTTATATTAATAATATTACTGAATTTTATTACACATAGTGTATTCATATGTCCAAACACTGTATGAGTTTTAACCAATTCCAAAGGGTTTTTTCCGTGGACCATTCTAACAGAATAGAAAAAGAAGCCTGTAGACTATTCAGTAATGATAAAGAAATACAGGACAAGTTTTTATGTAAACAGAAATAAGAGAGGACAAACAGTACAATATTTTTAGAGAAATTCATTTGGTACAATGCCAAACACAATAAAAAATGCAATCCTGAGAACACACAATATGACATTTTATATATCTATCTTATATATGTGTGTCTGTGTTTGGTTTATATCTATGTAGGTAACTCACATTTTTGGTTTTATTTTGTGTTTTATAATATATTATTATTTTCCATACTGTTTGCAGTGAAGAAATTCTACTTTTAATAGCACCACCTGTGTAGATCTGCAGGCTTTGGACTCTTCTTTCCTTTGTTGTGAGCTGCAGTTAATTAAATCAAGATTTTTTCCTTTTAGAATATCTATTTTTACACTCTGTTTTTATGTAAAATTGCTTTCATGTTCCCTGTCCTCCCACTCAACCAGTTCTGAAAAGCACGTATGTTTATCTCTCTTAACATTGCTTACAGATCTCATTTCTCAATGCTTTGATTATTTTTGATGGCCTTCTCTGAATTCCAGCTTCCTGGTGCCAATGGGAGAGAATTTCCTTAATACAGCTCTCCTCAGAATTTGCTAGCTCTGTGGCTGCCTTGCCTGTGGCATTCCTGGCAGCCCTTGCCATGGTATGCTCTTGGGAAAAGAATCAAGGGACATATTCCCAATGAGCATGTACCAAAAAAAAATTATAAAGAATTATAAAAAAAAATACCTCTAATACAGGATGAGGTTGATATGCAAAACCTACACTAATCATAGCAGCTGCTGGTTTAGAACAAAGATCTGAGCTCACAGTCTCCTTATCTTAATAGAAATATGCCTATATGTGAGGCAGGAAGGAGATGAGAGAGAGCTGCATGCACTAGAATTAGCAGGATTTTCCCCTACAGTGGCCTCAATGCTATAATTGTTATTATTAATTATATACTTGAACTGATATGAATGTGCTGCCTTGAAGATGTCATTCATAAAACATATCTAGTAAGAGCTTTACAAATAAAGAATAGTCTGTTATGTTAGCCTTGTCTTGAATTCTCTCCTTTTTCCTTACTTACGCCATTAAAATTTATCTTAGCCTTTAAAGTAGACATCAGCATGCCAGCAATAATAGAAATCACTCTGAATAGCCAGACAAAAAGTTTTGTGCCCTACAACATGGTGGGAAATCTTCCTGAAATCTTTCTGATCAATTGGAAACTGAGAAGAATTGGACTTCAGTGGCTACAGTCAGGCTTTCACCTGTTGTATCACCTTTCTTGGAGAATTTTGCTAGGCTTTATCTTGAGACACACCTTACTGACAGACTGCAGGACTGCTCCTCCTCCACAGAAATAACATTCCTCCTGCCAATATTAACATTAGCTTTTGGCTAACATTTAATTATGACTAAAGGAAAATAGTCCAACAACTTCCAGTGAAATTGTTTCTCATTAAAACTTTCTTTTGTGCATTATGCAAAAAAAAATTGGATATGAAATATTTTACTTCACAGAACATTATAATGCATGTGCAGCTGTGCAGCTCATCTGTAATTTTATTTTGCCAACAAAGATTTAACATGACTGTTTCTTACCTAAGCAATGGGGGCACAATGATGTCCTAAAGTCACTTACAATAATTCTGCACTGTTTTAGCACATATCATTGTCTACAGTCTTTTTTCATTAAGCAGTCTTGCTTCTGTGACACTGTTTCATTCTAAAATTATTCATAGTCAAGATGTCCTAGGAATATTACAAAAAAATATACATTTAATGAGAGTAATAGCAATGGCTTAAGGAAAACTTTTTACTATTTCCTTTTTAATGTGAAAAATTAATTTTGAAATATCTGAGTTTCTCATTTTAAAATGTTGCATTTGTCATTATTGTTAATAAAAGCTTATTTTAAAGAGTAAGACATCTTTATTAAGGTCCTTCAAAATGTGCCACTCTAAATTTCAACTCAGCTGAGCACGAATATGTATTTAGCAGCTGAGACACCAAAAGATACACACACATAAAGCTCACTCAGATTTGCCAAGGATGGCTTCTCAGTTTATGTTTTTACCCTCGAATCCTGCAGTAAAGCTGTGTTCAGTTTAGAAATGTTGTTTCAGTTTCTGCGTGGTGAGGATTTTCTCCTGTATTCTGTTATCTTTACATACATTTACTGTGCTGGACTTAGCTCAACAAAGCACTTAAGCATATATGTAAATTCATTCCTTCCCAAATATATGTGAATTTGTGCTTAACTGTAAACATATCCTTATGCTGCATTTCCTTCAGTGAAATGTAAGCACTTGTTGAGGTGCTGTCATAGAACAAAGATCCAGTGAAGGCACTGCTGGCCTTAGAGAGAGATTGAAATCAGGGCCTTACCTAGGTTTCAAGAAATAAAAGACAATAAAGTTTTTGAAAGGAATGAAAGACACCAAGACCTCAAACATTGTAATACTGTTACTCCGCTTTTCACATCTGAAGGAAGAAAATTCAGACTGCTAAGCAAATACATATAAATTAAGATTATTGAGCTAGCATTAAAAAAAAAAAATCCATTCTGAGTTGCAAGAGCTGTAACTCTGGGTAAAACTTGGTCTTTTCTTCTTCTGTGTCTCCAAATTTTGCCAGTATTCCAGATATTATTAGTTCTTTATTAATATTCATTTATGAATGTTTCCAATCACCTTTTCATCCTACATTGCTATTAGAAACAGCCCAGAGAGTGGATAAATTTTTCAATAGAACTGCATACATTTGTAACAAAAATGCTCATGTTTTCATCACTGTTCCTACTCACACCTCAAAATGCAGACTTGCTTACCTCCAGGGATTGCCAGAGAGCTTCAGTTCTTGTGGATGCACGATTTTCACAGCAGATATCCTGAAAACATTAGAGTTCATAGAAACCACAGAGATTCTATGATTCCTTGAAGAGATGTGGCCAAACCACATTCCTTTGAGTGAAAAGTGGCTCCTGGTGAGACAAATATGGTCTCAGAATAACAAAACCGGTATTACAGAATTAAAAAAAAAAAATATCAAAAATGCAAAAGCCCCCAACTAAACAGAAACATAAACCCCCAGAAAACTATCTGTAAAAGTTACGCTACACACTGATTTTCAAATCTCTTGGAGGAAAAGAAATAAAATTTATTTTGCACAACACTGCCCTTTATAACTTTTTAATAAGTAAATGAGTGATCAGTGAGAAATGCTGCCCATCTGCTCTCTGCTCCATTGGCCTTTGCTAAGCTAAGAGTGGAACCAGTTGCTCAGTTGAAAAGATGGGGAGGGGGAAAGACATGAACAAATACAACAAAAGGGAATTTCTGTTCCAAGTTAAACTCCATAGTTAGAGAAAAATGCTTTAAAACACTTTTCAATATATGGATATTTCCTTCAGTTCCTAGGATTCACTGGCTGGACTACACTGGAGAAGTAGCCTACAGACAGTATGCTGAAATTTTTCTGTAGTGTCTGGAATGACTTTTTACATTTTGAAAACGTTTTGCTTCTGCATCTAGGAGCAACATTCTTTTGTTTCCTGGAACATCTACACCACAACATGAACTGTCATTCACAGGGCTTATTTGACTTCCCAGCCTAAGATTATTTTTCAACCCTTCTTTCACAAACATTCTTGTTCTTCATTCTTGCTCTATTATATTAAGAAATAAATGTTTGCCATGTTTAAAAGCTTTATCTGGTTATGCACACTGAACAGCAATTCTTCCTTTTTTATCCTGCAATCCTGAGAAAGGATTAAAGTCTGTGAATGTCAGACCTCCTTGGACACATAGTTGCAGTCATTTTTTGCATATAAGTCTTCAAATTAGGATGTGCTTGTCTGTGTAAGGTGAGGTTTAGGATATGCCTATTTCAGAAAAAAACTTTTCAAAAGAAAATTATCTTTTCTTGAGCAGTATAAAACCATTTGCACCCTTAATTTCTGTGATTTCATTTATTTTGGTATTTCCTAATTCATGAAAACATGAACAGTTATAGAACAATCACTGGGCATCAGAAAAAAATGCGAGTCATATTCTAATCCCAGAGCAAAACCTTGTTTACATGATGAAACCCTTGCTGTGGAAAGCTTGGGAATCTTGGTGGGTGGAATCTCTCATTGTCAGAACTTTCAGCAAAAGAGCAGCTGCAGATACTGAAAGCATTAAATAAAAAATTACCAACAAGCTGTCTTACCTGTGTGCACTCCACAGAAAGGAAGGGCAAACGTGAGCAGGTAGTGCTTGTACATCAGTCAAAACTATGACAGCTACGGTGTAACATCTGACAACACTGACATGTGCTGCGCTCCCTAAGATATTCCTCTAACTGAACCATAAAGAGACAAATAAATTAGTAATAGTACCTTGCCTGTCAATGTCCTATCTTGCCGGCTTCTCACACTGTTTATTAACATTGTTTGAAGTGGTTCATCAATATGTTTACTTTCAGAGAAAAAAAGAAGGCTGAATTCTTTTATTACCTAAAGAAAAATAAGCAAAATAAGGGGCACCTGATTCCTCATGATCACATATTCATTTCTAAGAAAAGGACAGACAAAAATCTGTATAATGCTTTCATACTAGTTAAACAGATCAGATTTTGTCTCCATTCATCTGCTGTGTGGCAGACGAAGCTCTCTCAACCAAATCAGTATTCTCATATAAGAAAAAAATCAGATGGTCAGCTACTACCTGTCAGATTTTGCCCATATTCCTGCTGCCTGACACAAAGCCAGCACAAAATTTTCCTGTAATACTTTAGTTTTTATAAAATGTATATACTTGTCAGTGAATTTTCTTGCTCTTTTTGCAGCTGGAAACATAATTATTATGAAAAAGAAGGTGACTGGGAGTACCTGCAGGTGCTAATGAGCACTAATGGCCCTGACAAGCCCCACCGAGAGCCTCCACCCACAGCCTGGCCCCTGGGATCCATCGCCTTTCAGGGGTGGGCTGGGCAGATCGGAGAAAAGAAAATCTGTGCAAGTAGAGATGAATACTTGCACAAGTCTTGAAACTTTAATTGGCATTTAGTTTTGATGGGAAAATAACTGAATAGCCTGTGTTGGGGTTTTTCAATTTCATTAAAGCCAAACTTTGTTTTTGTCCTGATCTCACCTAGGGTAGAGGTAGCTTCTCCCCAGCAGCTGCTGCAGTGCTGTGTTTTGGATTCAGAATGGGAATGGTGGTGTTTTTGCTAAGCCATCTTTATCCTAAGTCAAGGACATTATTTCCCCTTGTCTCATGCTCTGCCAATGAGGAGGCTCACCAAAGAAACTGGGGGCAGGCATAGCTGGGATGGGTGACTTGAACTGACCCAAGGGATGTTCCAGACCATAGAACTTCATGCCCAGTATATAAACTGAGGGGAGTTACCAGTGGCCAGTCTGGATTTGGGAAGGGAGGTCTGGCATCAGTCACCGGGTGGTGAGTAATTGTGCATGACTTCAGAGTTTTTTCCTTTTTATTATCACGATTATTGTTATTGTTTACCATTACTACTGTATTTTAGAAAAAAAAATTAAAATAGAAGAAAGGCCTTGAATGGATTGATCTTTCTTTAGGGTGTCTGCAAACATGGATGTACAGCTTTTCATTCAGACTGAGACCCTAAAAATACAGCTCATTGTCACAAAAGTCACGCATGGAAATTGGGTGGTGCAGGTTTGGCTTTTAGCATAAAATACAGGGGTTGTGTCCTGGAACCCACATACAGCATGTTATATGTACATGATTCACAGACATCCAGTAGTCACCAATGTTTCATATCTGTATATTATTCAGTGGCTCCAGCCAACAGAAAAAAACTCTAAATCCAGATGGAATCTGAGACATTGTCAAAGACATTTTTTCCACATTTCCTTATTCTACTCTGGAGCAGCAAACATAGACAATTTTTCCCCCTCTTTTTTTGAATACCCAACTTCTTCAAGATATATTGCTTTTTTTCTTCTGATATATTCCGTATTTGGTATGTATTAGCCTGTTAAATAATGAGTCAGGACATTCTAGCCTACCTGCTAAGCACAACTACTTCATATTTGAAAGTGGAAATAAGAGAGAACAGATGTACTGCTGTGGTGACATGACTACACCAGGCTTCTTCTGCCCTCGCACTTGACTTGTCATGGGGGCTAGTAAGTGAAATAAACAGGGCAGGAGAGTTCCTCACCTTTTAGACCCTCTATTAAAAGTGGTCAGTTCAGGATTAAGGGGGGTCGGCAGATCTGCAGCATCCGCCAAATCTCCCAGCGTGACGCCGAAGAGGCGGGTATTCACAGCTTTGGCCCCTAGAGCAGAACTCAGCGATCATTCCAATTTCTCTGGTCCAGCCCAGCCCAGCCCAGCCCAGGCCCTGCGGCTGGGACTACTCCGGGCTCAGGGTGAGAGTCCATGAAGGTAGTCAGCATTCAGCATCTCGCTCCTCACACCTAGACACCATTCTAATCTTCTAATTCTCTTGTTGGCTCGTTGTTTGGGGTCTTTTTTCGTCCGTCTGGAGCCGTCCCATGGTCCACTGGTAGGTATTTTGCATGATCCCTGCCCCTGCATCTCATTTTGGGGAGGTTTCTGCTTCCATTGCCTTAGGAGAAGGGCCATTAGCCCATCCCGGCTAAGGTTTCTACTAATACAAAAAAAGGACCATCAATAGTAACAACTCGTAATTACCATAACAAGCAGCCCCTTCGCAGCCAAAACCCGTCTGGCTACTTTTAAACAAGCAGCTCTATAGCAGCTAAACTGGTCTGGGCGCTTTTTTAACCTTTTTTTTTTTTTTTTTTTTTTTTTCAAAATAAAAACCACTGGCAAAATTTTGTTCATAACAGTAAGCATACTTTATGTTGCAGTCCTAGCAAAAGGAAATGTTCTTGTTGAAAGATCTTCATTGCAAACTATGCAATTAGCAACCTCTATCTAGACCTTTTCACCATCATATGTTTATCTCAGAATATTTCATAAGCTAGACCCTGCACAGAAGAAAAAATCCATAGACTTTTTAAAGTGGTTGATTTAAAAGTTTTCCTTGAAGCCATTTTTCAATATTGTGGTATTTCAATATAGGGGGTTCTGAACATTTTGAAATTATTTTACTTAGCATTTAAGACAATCATGAAAATATTTTGTAAGTGGATATGCAGTGGCTCAATATGCATTACTTATGTTTTGTTATGTTAGGTAGAATGGGCTTTATATATCTCACCTGAACCGATACCATAGGATTTTGCAATGGGCCATAAATGAAGCAAAAGATCCCTTCAAGTCAACCACCACGCTCACCTAGGTATGGTGCCACATTTTTCTCAAAGAGAAAAATGAACTACTCATTGAAGATGAAATAAAAAGTTCTGTTTCTTTGCCAGACATAACGCTGGTGTAAAAATTATTGGCCAGCTAACACATGTAAAGAATTGTGGTTTAACTGCAGCCAGCAGCTAAGCCCCCACAGCTGCTCACTCACCTCCCTGTGCAGGGTTAGGGGAGAGAACTGGAAGAGAAAAGTGAGAAAACCTGTGGGTTGATATCAAGATGGCTTAATAAATAAAGCGAAGTCTGCACATGCAAGCAAAGCAAAATACAAAATTGATTCACCACTTCCCATGTGCAGGCAGGTGTTCAGACATCTCACACATAAACACCCCCACTTCGAGTGCGCCCCTGTTCATCATTCTTCCCCCAGCTCCATATCCTGAGCATCATGCCACACCTTCCGGAATATCTCTTGGATCATCTGCAGTCATCACTCCCAGCTCTCTCCCCTCTCAACTTCTTGTACACCCTCAGCCTTCTCGCTGGTGGTATGAAGGGAGAAGCTGAAAAGGTCTTGAAGCTGTGCAAGCCCTGCTCAGCAGTAACTAAAGCATCCCTGAATTATTAGGGGTGCTTTGGTCATAAATCCAAAACACGGCCCCATGTTAGCTACTGTAAAGAAAATTAGGTCTGTCTCAGCCAAATACAGTAAAATAATGTAATACATCATAATATGTCAGTGATATTTACTTTAGAAAGTGAGTTTATGATTGGGTATCACATTTAACTGCTGTTCTCTTCAACTCTGGAATATGGTGGCCATTCCAAAAAAGAAATTGAAAGAATAGTAGAATAAACATTGCACTCATTAGGCAAAAAGAGTAATTTCTAATGAAAATAACAACCAAAAAAATTTTGAGAGAAGACGAAAAGTGAAAACAGAAAGACCAAAAACTTCCTTTTTTTTAACGTAATTTGAGATTTTTCTCTGCGAAAATTTTTAAAGATCAAACCCCAAGAAATTGCTTGAAAGCCAATTCAGAAAAGTGGCTCTGTTCAACTTGTCTATGAATCTTTGCTTTATTTTATGAAGAATTGTTATCTATCTGACAAAACTGAACAGTAGAGATCAATTATTTGTGAAGCACATTTGATGGCCCTGAAGTTTCTTTGGATGGTATTGGAGGTTACCCATTTTATCACACTAGTTACATAAATTTAATTAAAATTCAGCTACTTCAAAGGACCTGTTTCGTGCTGATGGAACTCTATTTTCCATACCTGTTATAAGGGGCTTATGTCCTTACACCAGAAAAAAAGCCAAAAAATAGTCATTTATACTCCACATTACAAATTAATCAAATATATATATATATATATATATATATATATATATATATATATATGTATATAGTGGGGTCAGCAACCAAGAATTTGGTTCTAATAGTCCAGCTTTGATCCCATGATAAAAGCAGACTGTCATGATAGATATTTGCTATAAAAATATTAATATTTGCAGGAAGAATTCAGAATCATTTTGGAAATAAATACTAATAGATTTATATTCTTTTGCATATGCTTAGGGGCATGCAGCTATTTATTTTCTATTTATTTCTGTTTTATTTATTTGATACTTCAAATGAAGATGTGTTCTCAGGCTTCCATTTATTCACTGTTAAAATGCATGAAATGTCCTCTAGTCTCTAGAACAGATTTAAGACAGAGGATGGTTAAACAGTTTTCTAGTTTATCTTTGTGAGAGAAACATAACTGATTGGAAATCTAGAACCATTCAGTCTTGGTCTGCATGTGGTGGGCTTCTGTCACCTTCTACTTGAATGTAGGAAAGGTAAATCACATAGATTTCCTCCAGTATCATGTCCCTAATAATTTGAAAAATATGGGCTCCTACTTGGGGACAAAAAATAATTTCTTTGTCATTGTCTCAACAGTTGAAAGAAAAGAAATGTAGCTGCCCAGTCATTGATACATTCTCCAGTGCTAGAGAGGCACTTCATGACAGTCTCAGTTCAGCTTGCTGTGTGCCACACCTTAGCTCCCCTCCTTAATCCACCCAACTTGTTTTTCATCATGAACAGCCAGACAACAAAATTTTAAAGAAGAAACTAAGAGTACAAGACTTTCAGCCCTGCCAGCTGGGATTTTCACACGGTTTCCCATGAAAACACGCTTAACATGTTGAAGAAGTTATGGACACTGAGGATTTATCATAGTATGGGTTGAAAGGATCAGTTCCTGTGACTGAATCTTTGTAGCTCCAGATCATGTTAGCAGTTTTGTCCAGAACAAACCACTATTTTCTTCTTGTATGTTATGATATTAGCAGTTACCTCAGTAACTGTAAAGGGGAATAATAATTTTGAGTACTTTTTAATGTTTATTGCCATACATCCTATGCATTAATTAACCAGCATACATCTGTATCTGAGGCTGTCACTAGCAGATAAAAATTTAAGCAGTGAGGCACAGATTCACTCCTATTAAATGTTGATGCAGTCATTTAAGTTAAAAATAGGTACCTGTTACAGAGAGCAGAGAACTGGATTCTTCTAGAGGTGATACAGTCCTTAACTGGCCTGAACTGCAGTTAAGTGCTTCAAAAGGAAAAAAGGATGAAATTGGGTGCTAAATATTAAGTCACTTGCCTGTCTTTAATTCTAAAAACAGTACAGAAGATATATAGCTATTCTTAGTGTCTTCCTTTTTATTCCACAGGTCATTCACTCAGAGGAAAAATATTCAGATATGTATGGAACAGTCCTATCAAAGCTGAGGCTTCCATATTGCAGTCAAGACATGTTTTAATGATAGTTTCCCAAGCAACAAATTTGCAGAATCTAAAGTGACAATACATCTGGTAATGAAAAGTAAATCCCTCTTTACATCTAAAACTAATACCTAAGCAGCAAAAATAATTTTTTAAAAGGGCTTTTTAATTATTCTCCATAGTAAACTTTTCTTTTAGGATCACCATATGTACCCCATTACCCAGTGATCTCACTTTAAATTTGTATGACACATTAAAGTCTTATCACTCTGGATCGCAAAGGGATGCATTAAAATGCCACATATTTTACTATTTATATTGCCTTGGCTATTAAAAATACAACAACACCCCATACCATTAACAGTGATTAGTACTAAGGTCGCTTAAAATAAAATGCAACTCAGAAGTGTAACTGGATAGAGGTTTGCAAATTTCAGATCTGTTGGTTCCTGCCATCTTAGCATGAATTAAATGGTCACTTGCTAAGACAATACCAGAAATACTTCTTCTGTTTGCCATTAGGTTCCTTCATCTTCCACTTGTAATTATAGGCTGTAATATCTGACATTAGTTAAGATTTTGGTCAATCTATACAACACTAATGCTTGAAGATAAGGTCCCTGGGTTATTCAGATGGAAATAATTTCTGGAAGTTCCAGATAATCAAATTTGTACATGCAGTCTAGAGATTATATTGCCACAGTAAGTTCTAGAGCAGATGTCTGATGCTGTAGAAACCTCCTTATAGCAGAATTTAAATCACCCTTGTTCAGTATTGACACAGGTTATTAAAACACAATTTTTGTGGTGACCTAATTAAAGCATTCTATCAAAAACAATCAAAGCAGCCACTTTTTCACTGATGAGGTTTTCCAACCCCTAAATGCAGCCCTGATGAAAGCACAGCATGAAAAATTGATAAAATTATGATTTCTGCTGAGAAATTAGCCTTCAGCAGTTGTTAATAAAGGAAAATAGGAATTTACACACCAACATATAAACTCTGTAAATGTGGACTCTCTTCTATTGCCTTTTGCAGCAGGTAAAGTGCTCTGCTATAACTATCATCCTCAAAATGTTATTAAAGAATTCCAGGCGAAATATATGATATTTTAGTTTTGGAAGCCTAGGAGCTGGACCATGGGCTCTTACTAACCAGGCTGTCTGTCCCCTGGGTAACTAACCTAGCTGTGTGTCTCCTGGGTAAGCTGTGATTTCCTGCAGCCCTGCCAGAATTTTGTTAAACACACCCTTGGTTTCTCTGCAGTTACAGAGTGTGGTTCTGAACACTTGTGCTCAGCAGAGGATTCACTATGCATCTAGAAGCAGCAGTAATGTTTACTTGGTCCTTTCAGATTTGGATTTATTGCCTCGTGACTCAAAATAGGATTCTCCTCACAATGCTTCAATAGAAGAGATCCTAGTCAATTCAAAAAGTCACTGAAAGTTGTCATTTAGACTCCGCCTTTCAGACTAATTTCTGAAGCTGTATTTTCTTATGTTGATTATCATTGCTAACAATTCTAAGAGAAATGATGGTACCAACTTTACCTTGTGAATCCAATTAACAAAATCTGACAGAATATTTGAAAAATAATTTAGATTAAAGTAGTGCAATTTAAAAAGTGCAAAATTCCAGTTCATGTAATGTCTTACTTGACACAATTACATATAGAATATGTCAATTGTTGTAGATAACACTGAATAACTTTTTTTCTATATTTCTTTCTCAATTTCATTCCCAAATTAGATAGTGAGGAAAAGATTTTTCAAGGCTCATGACAAAATATTTTTAACCTTTTAATAATAATTGCACTACAGCAGGTAAATCTTAGTTTAAAATATGTTGTAGCTCTAAAATTTATCTATTTCATATAAAAGATGTTTAGGAAAATAAAAAGAAAAATGCACTAGTGATGAAAAAGCTCTCATCATTATTCTTTTCACAGAGCATGTGCTCTGTTCTTACACTTCAAAGAACTCAGAGTAATTTTACTGTCCTTCCTTCTTTCCTTCTGTCTGATGCTAAGCGATACATCTCAGTTTTTCTGTACATGTATAAACTGGGGTGTAAATTTACCACCCAAAGGGACTGGTCTCATCCACACATCTTCCTGGGGATGAACAGTAACACACACTGTCCCCCAAGTCATGAGCAAATGCTGCCTAGGACAGTGCTGCCTGACATGGAAAAGTAACATCCCAGTCTGCGCGCTGGCACTTCAGAAACAGGGACAGATGATGGCCAGTGCTCAGGCCTATGTCTTCATTGTGCTTTACCTGCTCGTACAGACAAAGCCACTAAGGCTATATGAGCCCTGGAAATACCTGAATGAGATAAGCAAATTAATCTTTAGACCTGCAAGGGTTCATTCACTCTGTAGAACACATGGTCTCTGGATATTTTTTTTTACATTTTTAACTGACTGGTACTAGCTCTGTGTTTTTATTTTGGCACAGCTCTTACATTAACATGCTACTCTCTTAATATGATAAGAGGTGGGTCTATCTGGAACCTTGGAGAGAAGAGCAACAATGAACCTCAGTAACTGAAATGCTAATCAACTCTTAAAGCATCTCATTTTTATTAAAATTAAAGAGAAAAGCAATTAATTTAGTTGAAAAATTAGATCAATTGGAAAATTGGAACTAAAAAGAACTAGATTTTAGTTTTGAGAGAGGTGGTAATTTTTGGCGAGTTTATATTCAGCAGTGAAAAAAAAAATTTCGAACTAATCTGGACACAAAGAGAAATACAAGTGAAGTGGCTGCACCTAATCTTACATTAGGTGAACAAAGAGTAACTGAGCAGATTGTGCATGACCTGCATGTTTACAATGTCACCTTGTTTAATTCTTCTATGACATCTTGTATAGATATTTCATAAACCACCACACAATTGCAAGCTAGCTAGCATCTCATTGAGAATTTTGTAAAAAAGTTCAAGGTCAAAAATAATTATTCTTCTTATATTAATTTTTTCTACAAGGTAGCTTCTTTTCTAACATAGCTTTTTAAAAACGCTTTGTGAAACATCAATGCAATGCCCAGGAAGCATTCAAAATACTAACTGGCCAAGAGTATCTCTTTCTAACATCAGTTTTACATTAGACTTGAAAATTTGTGTGAGGGCATTTTTGTTTGTTTGGGGCTTGGTTTTCTTTGTTTCATGGAGGGGCAACCATACCAGTGTGTACAATAAATTAACAGAGAAGACCTTGAGAATCCAAACAGCATTGCCACTCTGGACTAATGGGGAAAAAAGCCAGATAGAATAAAAATTTATTAACTTCCGGTCCATGTGTGCAAACTCGGGCCCTTTATGCCTTTGGCTAGTTCATAACATATTGCAGGGAGGGAAATGGTTGTTTTGGAGGTAATTTTATTTCCATCCACTACCTCGGACACTTTTAGACCCACACACTACAGTGTATGACACCCCAAAGAAATAAACTAAGTGAGCCAGACCCTTGTACCTGCAGTCTACTTAGTCATTTCTGAGAATAGAGCAGCTCCATATGAGCAGAGCACTCTTGGGAGTAATAACTAAGGGTCTATGTCCAACATCACCAGCTGTAGCTGACACACACACCCAAGCTGGAGCAAGACAAGTAGCATGGAGCTCACTTGAAAAGCCCTCAGAAGGAGGTGGTTGCCTTGTCTTTTGTCTTTCCTTGTGTTTTCAGGAAAAAGACTTGTGTTTCGAGCAAGCAGCATAGAAGGAATTCACTGAGAGAAAATTTTTGCCACACAGATACTCAAAATAATAAAGTATGTGATGGTTATATTGCCATGGAACAATAAGAAAAGCTTCAAAAACTCTCAGTAAGGTTCTTATCATTTGACTTTTGGTCACTACTTTACTGCTTTACTGTCCTTTAGCCCAGGCATTTTATTCCAATATATTTTATAATTATGCTTTTTGTGATGCGCTTGTTTATCACTCTTAAAACTAACTTCAGTACACAGTTATTTTGAGGAATAGTAAATTTTATTGGAATACTATAGGAAAAAGCTGAATTTTAAAATTTTAAGGAAAAGTATGGAATAGAAGCTTCAGGCTCATTTTTTTTCACCTTTTTCAGTAATAACCTTTAGACATTTATGGACTGAAATGGGAAGTAGAAGATCCAATGTCTCAAAATCTATTCTCTGAAAACTCTAGCCATACTACTGTCTCACCAAAAAGTTTTGCAAATATCCCAAAGTTGAATCTTCCAGGATATGACCTTTTTTCAATTTTTAGATTTATCTTTTGGAAAACTATTCAGTATGAAGGACATAGTATAGGCTCTAAATGTAAGTTCTTGAGTCTTGATAACATTAAAAATTGAATATCAGACAACTACTATTAATAAATTAATACTAACTTAGCTGTGATTTAGAGTTGATTCCTTTGCTTACCTACAGGCTCTACAAGTATGCAAATATCCTTAAGGTGGAAACATGAGATGAATGTTGGTAATATCCAGTGGGTCTTCTTCAACTTTATTCAAATAATTTTTATCATATTTGATAAAATCAGTGTCACTAAGATGCAATCCATGTAATCCTTGACAAGACCAGGAATATATGACCAAATATAGTTTGGATTAGTGTGAGAGAATATGTCTATAGAATGGAAAAGAAGATCTATGAGTGTGCTTTTCAAAGCTCTCTGTACGCTCCATGACATAGGTGTAAATTTCCTGTGTAAAATTATTTGAATTTTTACTTGTAGGAAAATCTGGAATCTTTAGACTCTGAGTTTTTGGGTTTTGGTTGCTTTTATTTCTTTTTCCCTTCCTTCCTCTCTTTCTCTGCATATTTTTTACTAAGAAATAAAATTATAATATTTAATAACTATTAGCTGTATGCATATAATTTAAACCCCTCCCCCCATTTTGTTGAAATTTAAGGAGATCACTAGCAGTAAAGTCACAATTTCTTGAAAAGACTAAAAACTTTTAATGTCATACTTCCAACACTTTGATTAAATTTCAGTTGTTCAGTTGTCCAGTCCAAAAAAAATTTAGCTTTGAAATTTAAAAGCATTAAAAGCATGGTCCATTAGATTAGGAAAAATAAATCTTTGTAATACTTTATGGGGTTCTTCCTTTTATTTTTTCCCATTCTTGAGTCCCATGCAAGAATGTTAATGACCACAGGAGACATTAAGAACTGGGAAACCTCCTTCAATATCTCCAATTAGCACCCTAAATTTTAAAGCTCTATTAGTAGACCATCATGATTTCCTAATGGCTAATAAATATATGAAAAATTATTGTAGCTATCCTGTAAAATGACTTCAAAGGTTTTTATCTCTAGTGAACAGAGTCTTCTCAAGATGGATTTTTATAATCACTTTGCACATACATACATGGAAAAAAGTCTAGAGCAAAATCCACTGAAACTACTTAGCTTACAATTGTAAAATGTTTGTATGATGCACAATATCTGTTTTTCTGGGTACAGAATGATCATTCCTCACACTTGTTCTTAAGTCTTGTAGATTGTGCATGGGAAAAGGCATGCAATTAAATTGTTAGGACCTCTTCCCTGATTTTATTAACTCAAGTTAGCAAATGGCACATCTCTTATTTTCTCTGTCCACGTTACAAATGGTCTGTGTAGCACCTGTGGGCAAGTTTGGCATATGTACCTATCTGCTGATACACACCCACATAACATGTGCCTTGCACTACATAAATTACTAATAAATACTAGGTCAGGTTGACCAATAAATTCCAGCTGCTTTGTACTGCCCTGTTCAATATAAACCAGCTGTATGCAAGTCTCATCTGGCTGATTCAGATGGATTTACAGTTATTTTGGCTTGGCAACACCACACAAATCAATCTGCATGTATTGATGAGACTTGGTCAATACTTCCTCTGAAATCACACAAAATGCATAAGAAAATGTAACCTTTCAACAATTATTTTAAACATCCACTTTAGGAATCTGAATCTGAAGAGATAAGGTCACATTAGTAAAGATAGCCAGTAAAGGTTAACCATTTAAATAATACATCTGTAAGAAGTTAAAGTACACTACAGCAATTAAACTCATGAATATAGGTCAGCACTCTAATCCCGTGTCTGGTTTAATCTGATCTACAGAAAGGACAACTTTGAAACATTTTTTTTTCTAGACCAAGTTCAATGGGAAATCAAAATATCTGAAAAGAGGATGAAATCCATTTTGTTAACAAAACAAACTTCATCAGAAACAATCTTGTAAATGATCTGTAGCTTAAAAACTTATTTCTGCCTATTCCTGGAAAAAATCTTTGTAAGATCAGAGGCCTTTTAAAAAGCAGAAATGTCCAACATCTGTTTCTGTGTTTCATGAAGGCAAGACAAAGATAAATTAATACCATATGTGGAGCAATATGATTCAAAAATCCAGATTTGTTGGAATTTCCAAAAATAGGTTTCCAGGCTTGTATAATAAATAAAATCAAAGATAAAGGATTTTTTTTTCAGTACTTATCCTGAAAAATTAAGAAATTCCTCAATCAAAAAATAGAAAAATATGGTTTATATATAATACAAAATTTCTCTAACATTTAAGGAAGAGAACTGTGGTGTAAATTAAAAGAGTCTTAAAAGAACCATGCAATGAAAGTATTTAGACTGAATGATGTCTTAGAAGAATCAAGACAAAGTAGCAAGATTCTTGCTGTTTGCCTTTGGCATTTGTATTTTTGTTTATTTTAGAAAGACCATAGCCTTTCAAAAACCTCTTCTGTCAGGAAAGATTATATCCTAGGAAGGTTATGTCCTAGGCTGTGGCTTGTAAATTTTTCTTTTCTTTTGCAGAGGAGTCTTCATTTGACTATTCCCATGAAGAAAGAGACAATTCACTTATCATGGACTCCTGTCCGTTTCCATGAGCAATCAGGTTACAGGGTGTAAACAAAGCAGGATGATGATGTCAAGAAGTCTTACAAGTTCCATGATGCAGTAGATACAGGATGTTTGAGATTGCTGATGGGCTGTTTTGTACATCACTATCTTTGTAGCTTCACATTGTGTCTTGGTGTAACGCTGCTTTCCAGATACTTTACTTCAAAGTTACCTCAGCCATTTATTTTTTATTAGCTCTAGGTTCTTCCTGGATTTGTAGCCCCAAAATTCTCCCAGGCAGGGGTTAGAATTTGTTCCTAGATATTTGTGGAGTAGGTTCATACCAAAGGGTTAACCTCTTTCAATGGTAAAGGTAGTTCAGGCTTAGTCTGTGTCTGAAGGAGCAGCGTGAGCATCAACCACCAGCATTGACTCTATGTAATCCTATGTGTAATGCCTAGTTGCTGTAAGACGTAAGAGGTGCAGAAGAGATGGGGTTTTTTTGATTTCTTTTAGCCACAGAGTTTAAACAATTCAACTGAAAATATTTACAGAATAAAGCAGTAACTAAAATATTGCAAAATTAAGGGGAAAGACCAAGATTTAGTCAGAAGTTTAATTGATTTTGAAATTTGATGGCACTGTAGGTAAAGAGAAAAAGATTTAGTTCTCAAAAAATAGCATGGTTAATGGATATGCATCCTCCTATGAAAACAGTGTTCAAAACCAAAGTTCACATAGAAAAGCAAAACAAAAACAAAACAAGCAATGCCCCAAAGAAACAAAACAACCAACTAACCAATCACAACAATAACAACAACAAAAATCCCACTATTTCCCCCTAAAATACATTAAGAAAATGGCCCCTCTTCACCATCCTGTTATGTTGCTAACAGTCCCATGGGATCACTGCTACTGTGTTTCAGCTAGACAAATAAAAGATAAGTGATTTTCACACCATAATGGTTTTCAAAATGTTGCTCACAGACCAGGGAGGAATGAAGATCACTGCTCTAGACTACGCCTTGAGACTTCTGTAGGGCTAGATTAAACTTTTTCACCAGATATAGAGCTAATAAGTCTTATTCAAAAAGACTGGCAAGTTTCTAACAGTTTCCCTTACCTTTTAAGCAGAAGACCATTAAAAACAACTAAAACTTTCATTAGACACAAGTGGTTTTTAATCATTTGTGCAGTGTAAAATGTGGAGAAGAGCTGCAAAGCTTTTCCTCCCTACAACTATGCATGTGTTTGCTGAATTTCTGTATCTGTCCAAAAGATTCTGCATATTATCTATTAAGTGGCCCTGAGATTGGCTCAGTTGGGTAGAACATGGTGCTAATGGCATCAAGGTCATGGGTTTGGTCCCCACATGAGCCATTTGCTTAAGAGCTGGACTCATTGGTCCTTGTGGGTCCCTTCCCACTCAGAATATTCTATGATTCTAGCCACTTGTAAAATAATTTTGGACAAGAGGTTAGGAGAGGATCATTAATTAGTGGCAGAGAAGACTCTGGCACCTTTCTCATTCATTTCAAAGCGTTTTATTCCCAACAAATTCATTTCAAAGTGTTTTATTCTCAACTCTCCAGAGGTGTCAATGTGGACTTACTTACAAGGATGTACCTGAGAGTGTTACATGATCCTCCTTTTTGAGAACTTGACTAAATGAACTCTTCTCAAAAGGTTTAAAGAAACACTTGGGAATAGTGTGAACACACAGTATTACTAGAAATTACCTGCCATAATACTTGATGTTGCACTGAAAATTTATCTTGAAATTGTTTTTAAGCAGGCATCCAAATTATACATTGAATTTTCATTTACAGGTGCTAGATGACTTTAATTTCAAGTAATGCAGAAAGTAATTGCAAACAAACTCTAGATTCAGAGCTTGAAGATCAGACTAGATCTTCAAAGAAAATTCATATGGTTTGGTTTACTGTTAATATATAGGTTTCAATGAATTTCTAAACTCTCATTTTGAGATGGAAGTGCCCTTACTATGACCTTCTCTATCAGAAAAGTGTTCATTTGCAGTGAAACATATGGTTTTCTGACTTTTGGAAACAAAATGAAAATTGAACTTTCTCTAGTCATATTTTATTTTAATTTTTGAACTTCAGAGATGTAGAAATCTCACAGGAAGTCTCCATTGGAATTTATGATACTACTTTTATTTGGGGGTTTTTGTGTAGTTGCAAAATATTTAAAAATATTCCCTATATAAATCAGGAAAAATAAGTGGGGAAAGTCGGGTTTTATATGCAAAGTATAACATCAACAGCTACTGATAGATCATATTAGGAATTTTTATCAGCATTGAGTGGACATCAGAAAAGCAAATCTTAAGAAAAAGCAAGAGAGGATGATATGATACAGTCAATATTTTGGAAGGTTGTATTATTTTTGTTTAGCTTACATTTCATAGTAAATAATAGTACACTTACAATTTTTTCTCGCTGAAAGATGACTCTCAGTATCATCTGATTTTAAAACATTAAATTATCATCGGCAGTTTGAGGAAAAAGTGAAATTTAAATCATTCAAGTCAGAAGAGCAAAATATTTAATACACCAATCATGTAAATGTGCACCTTAAGTGTGCTGTTTATATTATCCTAATGTCACAAAGGACATCAGCTCTAAAAATTTGCTCCTCTATCACAAATAATTAAAAAAGTAGGACATAAGGCAGCATGGCTACAGTGAGCAGTTGAATGCCACTGTGAGTCCTTTGCCTACTTTTCTTGCTTTTCCCCATCTGGAGGCTCCAGACTGCATCTATTGGCATGATCTCTGAGACTTAGACTAACAATTTCGAAAAGGTTATAAGGGGTAGAGTGAGTGACCCTATTTGTATCACAAGGGAAGTGCTTGGAAAAGTGTAATGTTTTATATAACAAATTAGTCCTTCTTTACCAGTTTGTGCTCCATTGTACCCTTGGAACTTTGACTTAACCATCAAGTTTTTGCAAAAATAAAGACAGAAGAGAAAATCAAAATACTGAATAATCTCTTCTATTTTTTAGCTTTAAATAAAGAGCAGACAAAAATAGTTGCAAAACTGTCAATTGTAAGGTAATCACAAAAGGTTGTGATGAAAAGCCCAAGTGCTCAGTAACAAAGGAACATATAAGAATAGGATCATGTACACAGTGCATATATACTTAAGAGTCTTGTATCAATCAAGAGAATTATTTCAGTAACTTCACTTTTCACTGAGGACCTGGACACTGCCCTTCAGCTGGACAAAAGCAGCACCACTGGAACTCACGCTGCTGCTGCATACATGGGCATCGCAACATATGCCAGTTGCTCACCTTTATCCACAATTAAATAGCTGCAAAGGACCTAATCTCACTCTACAGGGAGCAGTCATTAATGTCTAACCTTCATTATCCAGGATAAGCATCTCCTTTCCTGACAGTTTATATGTGACAAGTTAGTCATTTGAGTTCCATTCATTCTCACAGCATGAATTCAAGTTACAGTACTTGAAACTAAGTTGACTCCTAGGAATGATCCATAGATGGTTTGAATTCCTGCCAAAGGCAATATATCTTCTGAGGAAAAGAGGGAAAGAAAAAAAAGACAACACAGAAAAGCAATAAAAGAATAAGCTTTATGGGAAGAGCAGCCTCTTTTCCCATAAATGATGAATCAATCCGTTATATTTGTGATAATCAATACCATGGATCCTCTTCATGTCAAGGTAAAAAAACCCAACTTGGTAAAGAGACAAATCATTATTAATTCATTCATTGCAATAACATTAATCACGACCAGCTAATGTGATATTAATGTGGCTGTAATATGTACTTCCATAGATACAGATTTCACTGTAATATAGGAATTAACTACTGTACCATGGTTTTAAAGAGTTATGTAAATTGATAAATAACACCAAAAAGCTTTTAAAATAGGGGTAGGCATGAATCTATTGACGTGCTGTGTTCTGGTGGAGATGGGAGGGTGCCCACATCCTGCTCCCGTGCCCACATTTGCAGGTATATTAACTCTCTGCTTTGCATTTTCCATGAGTTATTGCCTACAGCAACAGCCAGTCAGCTTTTCAACACTGTGGTCCTGTTCCAGGAAATATTGATGTGGGAGATTAGTAGTTCTGGGAATGGAATAAAAGCTGTGAAGATGCTCACTGGTGCCTAGGAGGAGTTTGGGAGTCACATGTGCAAATGATGCTCTGAACATCCTCTGACACCTAGGGAAGGTGGAAGGGCATATTCCCAGATATGCCTCCCATGGGAATCTTCAAAACTGGCTTCTGCAATATTGTTATGTTTTGGGTAATAATTCAAAACAGACTCATCCAATGTGACCAGTTCTTGAGTGTGGTATGGTATGGTATGGTATGGTATGGTATGGTATGGTATGGTATGGTATGGTATGGTATGGTATGGTATGGGGGACTTGGGCAATACACAAGGACCTTCTTCTTTCTCACTCAGCACAGCACTGAGTTTAGCAAGGTGCTGCAGCCCTCTGCTGAGGCTGCCATGTGTTAATGGAGAACAGCCCAGTGAAGGAAATGGAAAACTGAAATATCAGAATGCATAAGAAAAACAATGAAACAAAAATAGTAAACCACCTTTCTACTTAAAACACTGTATAGATTCACTGTATCCCTAATCTCATTAAACATATATATTCCATGGAAAGTTGTAAGATGATGATGAAAATTCCACTTTGAACAGTAAATTTTACTAAACCTCCAGTAGTTCCTTCCAATCAGTATTTCCATGACTGCATGATTCAAATTACCTGTAGAAAAGATACAATTTTCTAGTATAATCAACCTGTTTTTCTCTTGGAATGAACATGTTTAAGTGCAGTAATGAGCTTGTAGCAGCACAAACTCTATATGTGTTTGCAGTTCTGCAACCTTGGTTCATATTTGTAGACACCTGACACGTACAGAGCACCCATGTTGAACCAGTTTTCTATAGTATATTAGTCCCAATATTTGTTGTCCACACCAAAGTCTGTTGCAAAGTAATCGGAAACATTTTCACAGCAAACTAATACAACTATATTTAGCATGAACTATCAGATTTTGTGTCTGACAGTTTGTTGCTCCATTCAATGCAGCAGCAATGCAATTTGATCTGCTTTGGTAACTGGAAGTGAAAAGTATTGCATTTTAAAAAGTATTTTGGAAATTCTCTCTGCCATCCTGTAACTTAGGATCATTTTTCAGACCTCTGGATTTTTTTATTCATTAAAATCCAATTATGCACAAAATTTGCAGATTGTTTTTATCTCATGTGGGAAGGCAAGGGGGAAACAAATATTGCAAAATGTTAAAAGTCATGAATATAGTTTGGAGCCATCAACTATATTTGAACCCAATACTATAGCTTATTACCACAAAAGGTTCTTCCTACTATATTTTTGTAATTAGCAAAACTATTTATGATTTCTGTACCTTTGCTGCTTATCATTGAACTGGTCAGTCAAAATTTCCTGACTTCCATTTTTGCCTGTCCTGTCTGATAACCCTCTGGGAAAGCACTTTTTATAAGTGCATAATACAATAGGAACTAGATCATGGGTGACATATTTACTAAGATCCTATCAAATGGTCATGAGCAATTACTCAAAAGGAGCTTTGTCAATGAATGAGATTTGTGATAAGCTGGGAAGGTTAATATATCTGTCAAGAGCATAGATATCTATTCACTGCATAATCAGGATCACCACAGAAATACCTCAATATCATTTATTACAGAAAAAGAAGATACTTTTGAAAGTATTTTTGTTAAAAATCTCTGGTATATGATTTTCTCCTAGCTTCTGCATGGTTTTGTAGCAGCAGAGAAGGTATATAGACCTGAAGGTAAAGGGGCACAGTGGACATAGGATAAAATTTGGCTAGTCTTATTTTAGCTTCAAGAAATGTCACTTTCATATACATGTGATATTAACTTAAAATTATTTTGATTTACTTTACTGCGTCTTCTTTCTCTTGATTTGTAGTAATTTTAAGAATGTTTCCTATTTTATCAGGGGTTGTTTAAATTGACAGAGGTAGCTTAAAATAATTCATTAATATTATAATGTTGATTTTATTTCTGTTAGCTGTTTCTACTATTTTAAAACCATGAAAGGCACATGAAGATGATAATAACAATGGATCACTTATTGTTCTTTCACCTCAATTGTTTTAGTTCCAAGTATTTTAATAATACATTTTCAGTATGTTTCTGATACAATGCTGGAATTGGAAAAAAAGGAACAGAAGATAAAATGAAGGTCAGTAACTGTTATTCTCATAATAAATCACAGACATCTTATATTTTAACCTTATCTTAACTTTTTGTAGCAAATAGATTGGGAATTATCTTTTTAAAAAAAAAAAAAACAAGTCCAAAATATAACATTCCTGAAAGCACTCAGTAAGCCTCCAAATCTCTTGATGATACCCAGAAACATGGTGTTTCTTGGTTTGTTTTCTTTTTAGAAATGGAAAAATAATTATAAAACATATTGTGCTAATAAATCAAAAAAGGCGCTAGAAATAATCTCATAAAATGTTATGGCTTAAATAATGCCCTTCATCAGTATTCTTTGTTTAACATTTTATGTTTATTGATAAATGAAGATGCATTTAAATAATTCAAACAAAACATTAGCTGCAAGCAAGGAATTAATAATTGATAGGACTGGAAGGGCTTTTTTTCACTTGGGAAATAGATAATATTAGCTTAATGTGGGGTTGTAGGAACAGAGGAAATGTAATGGATCTGCCTGCTTTAAACTGATGATTGTTATTGTGGTCTGAAAGTTGCTACAAAGGCAAAAGCAGGACAGCTCTGTAGCAGCAATAGATTTCACTCATAGGAGCTGACAAGGCAAATTGTGGTTTGATATGCCAGATTTATACAGGGGAAGGGATCTAATAAATTTAACATACACTAAAGGAAAAAAACACATGCTGTTAAACTTACATCTGAGAATTTTCAAATGACAAAACCTAAACAGTTTTGGTGTCTAAAAATGTTTGGGTTTTTTCCACCTCAGCTTCATCTCTATGATTACCTCCATCCAGAGTTTTTTCTAAGTCAGTGATCCACTAATAAGGATACTGCAACACAGAAGCAAATGCATTCTTGAGGATTCTCAGAGGAAGACTATTCAGTCTAGAAACTCTCATCATAAGGTTTTATTTGTGTTTTCTTGCCAAGATGCCAAACTCTTCCAGCTGCACATTTGAACATGGAGATGTAGAAAAACAGTTTTGTCAGGACCTCTCTTAGGAAGGAAATTTCTGTTGGTGATCCTCAGGTTGTGTCTGGTGATAGCAAAACCCACAGAGTTACTTTCAAATTAGCTGCACAGCTCCCGTTTCATTGCTCTTGGGGATATAAGATTTATGGTGATTTGAAAGTCTACCAAATGATATTTTCATTTCTATATGGCATTTGTGGATCTAGTATCCAAACGTTCATTTTACACTCTAGCAGCCAGAATCTGCATTTGGGCATGTAACATCAACATTTGACTTCATTAGTTTGATATGCAGGAGAAAATTTAAAATAAATTAAAAAAAATTGTAGCAGAAATCTATAAAAGTTTCATAGACACTAGTAGTCCAAAGCATAACGTTAATGTTCTTCCAACCAAAATCTTTTTGACAGTCATAAATAAGAATATAAAAGATGTAATCTGATCTGACAACCAATAACATTTTTCAGGTTTTAAAAGTAAGTTCAAAAGATCACAGCCTTATTGTACCTGATCATGACTATTAGAAACCTAGCCATTATGATACCAGGGTTTTACTTAAAAGTAGTGCTAGAACAGCCAAACACTTCTAATAAAAGTATTAAATAGAACATTCTTCATTACTTAAACCGTTGTATCTTGTGTCATCACTTACTAAAGATGAATGTGCCATATTACTGAAAATGAACAGTTGTGTTTTCTACCTATTTTCTGCAGGGGTAAATGGTCATAAAGGGATCAAGGCAGTGAAGAATCAAGTTCTGTATCTCTAGTTATGTGTGCCAAGTTCATACCTGAACATCTCCCAGAATAGGTTTTCTGAAGCAGACAGATTGTAAGCCTGCACAAAATTGGTTTCAGAAATGCAAATGGGAGAAAGCAGCTTTGTTTTCCAGCCATTGCAACACTCGACATGACATTTAGATAGACTTGCTTGCATTGACAGTAGGCACATATGTCTACTATTTTGTTTTAAAATATATGTATTGCTTTTAATAACAACATTACAGCTGTTCACAAAATGACGCCTCTAGACAGAAGCACTACAATGAAAAAAGAGTATCAACAGAAGGACTGTATCTGCATGCAACTCTGCAGTTGCCAAGAAATGAAGATATAACATATGGTCATTTTGTAAAGGTGAGCTGAACAAAAAACAAGCAGCAACCTAGCCAATTTTTGTCATTTGAATTCTCCTGTTCAAAACCCAATTTACTTTCATCTGACTCTTGCTAATTTGAATGATATATTTATTAAAATATGATACAACCAGCCCTGCAACTGGGAAAACAATTTAAAAATAAATTTGTGGAATGGTACGTTGCCAATTTTTCACGTCTAGAGCTATCCTTTAAAAATTAATGTATAATTTTGCAGCAGAAGAATCGAATGCTATTAACAGCTTGCTAGTGTGAAGAGAGGAAGTTGTAACTTATATTAAATATCCCACTGTTGATATGCCTATGAATGTCTTCCCTTGATTTATCTGTTTATTGAACTGCCTTGGAAGGGCCACTTCTCATAGGAATGCATGGGGGAATGTTAACATAACCCAAGAATCTTTCATAATCTTTCTGGACATCACCCAAAAAATGACAAGATTTAGGAAAAAAAATATAAGATTGGAAATGTTTCATTTCCCACCATAGCAATTTATAGACTGTAGGGAAAGTGTGGGCTCCAGACAAGCTGCTGGTTTAGGCAACAGTACTGTTTTTGTACCCAAATAGCCAACAAAAATTCATAGTTGCGTGGGCTTTTTTCGTCAACAGAAAAAAATCAGATCCTTGATCTAATTCTGCTTACTGATAACGAACATATATATCTTTGGCTCCCTGAGTGCCTTAGGAAAACAACAGGAAGGAAGCTTTTTTTCACTTACACTATATCCCAAGCTGCTCTTTCCTTTCTTTTTTTGCTATTTCAGATCTCTTTGCAGATGCAGTGTAAAGCCCCATTCATGCATGATATTTTCTCAGCATTTCCTCTCTTATTGTCTAGTTCTCTATGTTCTGCTTGTCCACAAAGGCAGAACCCTTACAAACAGAAGCCTAAATTTTTTATTTTATGGTTTGGGGATTCTGAAAATACCTGTGCTTAGAGTAGGGTTTCCAGCTGCCTTAAGACTTTTGTTATTTTAACTATGTTACACAGAGAAGTTACACTTGCTTTGTTTCTAATGCATTTCAGCTCTGTCCTTACCAAGACTATTCATAATGAAGGCTAACAATAAATTGAAAAATTGTTTCATCCCAGCTAAGAGCTATGGTGTTTGTTAGAAAGACCCTGGTGTCATTTGGCCAGCAGAGTTGGCTTAAAGAACCCCTCCTGTCTTTATTGCACCTGAATTCTCACATCTCAGTTCCTGTAATTCAGGTTTAAATGATAAAGACAATAAAGAAATTTTAAAAATATTTGTATAGAAAAAGAAGAGCTATGCATTCCATTTCCCTAGCAAAACTGCTGCAGCCAGTACTATTTGCACAAAAGGCTTGAGTACAAATGTTAATACATTAAAATGGAAAGAAGTCTATCAGCCAGAATAAATCAGGACTCACTAATTTGGACAGTGCTCACTTATCTCCATCTAAGAAGCATCTTTTGCTTTAGGATAGATGTTACAGAGAATATCAAACAAAATATCCAGCAGTGCAATTCTTTGGTTGATCAGACTAGCCATCACATTTTCAGTCAGTTCTGCAACGGAATCAAATACCCCAGTAGTTCCCCCATACACATTGCAGAGAGAACAATGAGATCCTCTGTCACTATTATGATCTTCCTAGAAGAGATTTTCAGTTTAACACACTGCTTTTCATGGCTCTAGGTTGCAGGAAATACCATTTAGCAGCTAAATTTCAAATATTAAACCGAACCCATGATACTTTCTGTCTTTTTTCTGAGAAGGATATGATACCCAGAGTCTACTGCACAGCCATTACAGGAATAGCTCTCTTTAATCCACAGCAACCCCTCTTTCCAACCCACCCACTCACATACAGCCACCAAAGTCAATGAATATCTGATAATTAGGGGGAATGATGAGCCAGCCCTTTCTCTTTATGATAACAGGAAAAATAGCTCATGTAATATAACACTGTACATCGATCCTTTTTTGATCAAGGGAAAAAGATTTTGCAGAGGCATCAGATCATCAGGAAAAGAGGTGAGAGTGTATCTCTATACAGCCTTGATGAAACAGTCCCTTGTGCATTAGATACTGTTCTAGTCCCTTCAGTGCTCAAAAATATAGACAAATAAAAGGGAGTACAGCACAAGCTGAAGAAATGAAAGTAATATTTAGAGCTGTGATCTCAATTTAAGAAAAGCTGAATGAAAAAATACATTACCTCAAGTGAGGGTGAAGTGATAACAGGATAACTATCTTTCAATTTCTAAAGATACCTTGGGTTAAAAAAAAATATTTATGGGGCTATACCAGAAAAACATGATAAATTTTAGTAAGGGTAAAATTTTGCTGAATATAAGAAAAGACTTGCTTAGCTTTCCATAGGCTATGAAATAGAGTTTCTCATGGGAAATGGAGAAAACCTGGGACTTTTCAGAAAAAACGGAATAAATCGCAGAAAGTTTTACTGCAGTGCTGCAGATGTCACTTTCTTTTAGTTCTTGATTTGTGCATGTGTGTTACAAAATATTTGTTTGGGCATCCAGCTATTTATTGGCAACTTTAGCTATTTTATGGCAGCTTTTGTATAGCAGTTTCCTTATGCTTATTTCCCACCCTTCTCCTAGCAGATAATAGTTCTTTAATACAACTTTTTCTGTTAGAATATTTATGTTCTGGAATGATGAAGAACATAAAAATATTTTTTATTCTTTATAAAATAATTAATAGGTACTTATCATAGGGATATTCATTCATTGGAATGGATTTTTTTCATGTAATTTTAATTCAGTAGACAAGAAGGATCTCAACAGAACATTTAATTTTGAAAATTCAAGCCTGACATTTTTTTCTCAGAATTTAGATATAAAGTTACTTTAATTGTTTTCTGTAATTTTGTCTAATTTAGTCCCTATCCCTAAACTTATTAAACTTCCTAAGAGACAAAATAAACATTTTCTCTTCATCTTACTAGAAGCATACTTAATTATCCTACTTTATAAGGTGATGGTTACATATTATGTTATGCTACGTTATGCTATGTTATGTTGTTTCTGCTTCGGTGTATTCAGAGGCTTTCCAAGACACTCACTGTAGCTTCCTGATTCTGAAAGAATGTTCTGTTTCTCTGGTCTGCCTCCTTTCCAGCACTGAATAATGATAAACAGATCTTGCAAAAATCTTTTCACTGATGTTTAAACTGAGGAACAAAATTCAGAGAGAGATAAGGTATCACTTTTCACCAAACATGTTACTCTAGCTGCATATCCTACATCTTGACTTGCTGCAATGTTTATAACAACACATTTTATGTATAATGCCATGAAGTGATGACAATCTGCTCTACTGTCATGGTGTGATGTTGAATTAATAGGAAACAAGGTGAGGGCAGAGCAGGCAATCATTGTATGTGTTAACTTCATGATTAACCATTGAGTTCTTAATAAAGTCTTACTCTACATAACAGACTGCCAAATATTTTTGTCACTTCTACAATATTTTGTCAAAATATATGACCTTGAAAGTCACCTTTGAAGTTATCTTAATATTTCATGCAACTGAGTCTAATGCAGCTTCTATGAACTTCAGTGAGAACACACCTGATGTGTAAAATAATCCCTAATAGTGAGTGAAATTCCTAAAAATAGATCATATGCAGTGAAGTATGTTGCAAGAGAATGTACTGCATTTCTCTCAATTTAATTAAACTTGGTTCATGTTATTCATTAATTATGCTAGAATGTTTCTCCTTAAATAGAAAATAGAATAATTGGTAAATAGCATTTCCATCAAAGTTTGTGAAATCTGTTTGGTAGACTACAGAGATCAAAAGCTCTTGCTCAGTTTCAAGATCATCAGCTGCCTCCTGCAGATTCATTAGATGCTTGTCTTGCTGCACTAGTTCAAGAAGAGCGTCACACGTGCCCTCATTGCAGAGAAGACTTGCTAAGACAAAAAAACTAGGCTGTCCTCCTTATCTCTCAGTGCAGCTGCGCAGCCCGTTTGCATCCATGGTGTGTGAGACCAGCAGCCACTCCTGCCTACAGACCAGACTTTATCTAAAAACCTCAGGCTGATTTTCAGCACTTGTTGATATGACTTTTCTCTCCATGGTAAGTGAACTAAAGTCAAAACACAATATCACACTATAAGAGATAAGGGATCATAGCAAATAAAAAATTCCTTCCCTGTGAAGCTTATATACCAGGTATGAAGAAGAGACAGAAAATATAATATAAACATATAATAATACTGGTTGTTAAGCAGTTAACCATCTCAACAAAAAAATTAATAAATTTTTGTTAGACACCATGTAAAATAAAGTTGAAAGAACAGATTGATTGTGGACAGAAGAACAGTTTCACAGATATTGTTTTAAAGCATGTGGATTAGCCAGAAGGAAAGAAATAAGGAGTTGACTTAAAATTTAACTAAATAGAAAAATGAAAAGGAGGCTAGCTAGAAGCTGTTATTAACATATTGACAGTAATCCAAGGTGATAAAGTGGGATTAGGCTATGAAGAATCTGAAGAATCTCAATGGGCCATGTTCAATGGGATAAAGTTTTGTTCAAGGCCCTGTTATCAAGAAAATTTTGCCTGCTCATTCCTCCTGAATTTGGTTAGAGGACTGATGAGGGAGTAACGAGTGAAAGAACTCACCCTCAAGAAGGTGTAAGCAATACACCCAACCAAACTGTTCAATGTATAACTTCAATTCATATTTGACAGACTGCCCTAGATCAGAGTTATTGATGGTATCACAGTTGAGTGATACTACAAGCCTTCAGTTCTGCACATTTGGCAGATGTCTGTGCCTTAGTATCTGCATCTGCATAATATGGCTGAGTGTAGTCTGTGTTAATCAGCATTAGCAATACAATATCTAGAAAGTAAATTATTTAAGATATATTTATTCTCAAGCCTTTCAGGTTTATTTTTGTTAGCAACAGGAGCACATTATTTCAATAATACAGAAGCTAAATTTTGTCACAGCCCCGTTGATCTGGACCAAAGTTACCCAAATACTTATTGTACCCCCAGAATTGAATCAAACCAAACTTAGGCCATTTTAAAAGTAAAGCTGCCAGTCATATGCAAAAACTAGATTTTTAAAGGTTGCAAAACATCTGGTAAAAGTCAGATTTCCTCAAGAAGGTTTTTACAGCTATTTTATAAAGCTTTTATACATATGTGCGTATACAGGTATAAGAGAGAATCATACTCATATTCTCTAGAAATTTACACTGAGAAAATTTTATAATCAAGATTTTATCTTTAGCATATATTGTGATTAACAGTCTGCAGCTATGAAAGGAAGTTAAGATATTTTAACCACTACGCAAAAGCTTTATTTCTTCAATTTCAGCAGAGGTTAAGATGTAAATCTTATATTAGAAACCTTCTTTTGGACATAATTTATTCAAAAAATGCCCCTAGATTATCTACAGTATGGTTATAACTGCCTATATGAACTGACAGAATCAAGACCTTGAAAATCTGACCTGTCAAGTCCATCTCTCAGCCAGTCTCTGTCTGAAGTTGGTATCATAGATTCACTAGCACTTATCTATTGCCAATATTTCTAGCATTGCAATATTTATCAATACTTGACAAAGCCACCACATTTGTCTCACGTATTGCTTCTATTGGCTGACAGACTGCTGGCTTCAGGTGTGAGCAAGCAGGTAACCAGCAAGAGAGGAGCAGCTGGGAAGCTCTACAGAAACTGTGAGAGTGTGGGAGTTTGGAGGTTATTTGTACTGCGGTATGTTCTCTCTATTTTTTCTCTCTGACAACAGTTTGATGTCAAGTTTCATTGTTTCTGTACAGGGAGGCTAGTTTTCAGCTATCTGGCAAAGATAACTTATGCAAAATTCTGCAAAGAATGTGATTTTTACTGCTGGAAAAATTGCTGGAGGTCTTGTGACATATAAGCTGAGTATTAGTAAGGCTGAGACATCCTGGAACAAGACACACCTATGGTTATAAAAGAAAAAGAGACTTGACAAAAGATATTTGAAACTTTATATGTGGGATGATAGCTTGTTCAAATATTTTTTTACAAGTGGAATTGCGGCAGGAAGTATTGTACTATCTTTTCTGAGGAAGTGGATGATCAAAATCTCAATTTAGAGTCTCAATATTTCCAAAGGTTGGTCAGGACATATAAGCTCAGGCTCTGGCTGAAGCTCCCATGAAAAACAACCAATCGTATCCATCTCCTTTGTGACTTTCTTACCCTCAATTTTTTCCTTATTCCAGGATCTTATAGTGATACTTGGCCTTGGCTTCTAAAATAATAGACTAAATAGTACATATTCCTCTAGTGCAATGAAATGGGCACTTAATAGCCTCTGTTGGCCAAAAAAAATTGCATTGTTATTAATTATTAAATATTAAAAAATACCCGGTTTTATTCTGATGTTCAATCAATCTGTTAATAAATCTGAAATTAGCTGGTTGGTCTGTTTTGCAAACAAGACATGTATTTTCATTATTTTCATCAAAGTCCAATTAAATTCTCCACTTAAAAAAAATATTTATTTAAGTATTTTTTATGACTTAATTCCAAGGCTGAAAACAAATGACAATATTTTAAAAAATCACAATCTCTGTATTTCTCTTACTTCCAGAACCTTTCTCTATCTTCTAGCTCTTTTTTAAAGCTGTAGAATATATTTATGTGTAACAGAAAGCCATGATAGTAAAAAACTGCTGTCTGAGAAAACAAAGAACAATTAATGAAGAAAAAAAATCTACAATGGAATGCCTGTTATTTTCCCTTAAGTGATACATTAGGTACAGGAAATCACATTACAATTTGATGTATGTGTCACTTTAAGAGTGATTCTTGGGTTGGGGAGGTAGCTTTGTGTCGTATGATGTAAGTACTTTTATTGAGTAGGTAAATGTGTAATAGCTAAAAGCCTCATAAATCAGCTAAATGTTCTCCCAATTTATAGAGAATGTTTGATCTGGGAACATTACCATCTAGTGAGCTTCTGAGAAAAAGAGAAGACATGAAGAGTGATGGAGATGGATTATCTCAGATTATTTTTTGGATATATGATATCTGGGGCTGTCTCTTCGTTTCTTGCATCTTTTGTACTCATTAACACCTGTGCAAGTGTAATGTACTACCAAATTCAAGTTTTCTGCTTACTTACTTTAGCACTTTTATAGCTGCCTCCCATGTAGTAGAGTCACACAGAATGAAACACAGGATAGGTTTTCAGTCCTAAGGTCTTTCTCTATTTAACAACAGTAGCAGTGAACAAGCCATGTTTGAGAAATTCATCTAGCCATTGTTTTCAGCATTTCAGTCCACCTCTATTAAAGCAAATAAGTAAAATTTTTCTAAATTAGTAAAACGACTAATATTCAGTCTGTCTCTGCATATCAGTTTTTAGTGGAACAATGGGGGACTTTCAAAAGCTGTATTTATAAATGCATATATAAAAATATATATAAACTAGGTATAAAAGAAACAATATCACATGGATTCACTTTGACTCTCCTTTACAGGATTCTTTATATAGTACTTAGCAAGTACATTAAAAGTATTTCATATTTAGCAGCATCTGTCAGTAGTATTATAATCTGTACACTATGATGAGTGCATGTATTGACTGAAGCTGAACTTTTGAACCTGTTGCAACATCAGACAGCAAAGAATTGTTATTTATTTGCCATATTGCAGTTATAAAATTAAATAACTATTTTCTGTGGTTACTCAAGAGCAGGTGTTGAACAGGCCTCTGATTGCTAAATGGACACTTCAATATATTTTTAAAACTGTGATTTGTGAGGGCTCTGATGCTTTGAGGCATTACTCGTTGGATTGTTCACCTATTCATATTTTATACAGCAGAATACCTTCCACTTTAAGTCTCATCAGAGGCCTTTAAAAACCTTGTTTCACACAAAGACATTTTTCATCAGGCAAGTATGGAAGCAGTGACACTCTAAAGTTTCTTTTACTTCCTGAGCCACACAAGTGGTACATAAGGCATCAATCCTGGGAAACAAGACCTACTATAGGATTTATTGTCTGTGTGAAATGGTTAAAATTTCTCCAAATAAATGCAATTGTGTTTGGACATATAAGCCTTTCTGGACTCTTTTCCCTACAATTTAGGACTGACACATTGAATTTTTGGGGAGTTAAGAGCAAAAGATTGTCGGACACACAGCTTCCTGATTAAAAGTGCATCAAACATCTTACCTTAGAATGTCCAAAGTTATTATTACCACAAAAGAAGTTTTTAAAAAAAGTGGGTCATTTGATGTATCTGTCCAGGAAGAACACAAGGCAAGGAAAAGATGCTAATCCTAACAGAGTTATAAGAATAGAGGTATCTTCTCTTCCTGATCCAATGCTTTTGGGCTCAGGGGCTGCTGTTCACTTGAGCTGTTTGGTGCAAAGACCATTTGCTGCACACCTGACTGCTGTGGGATAGGCTGGCTTGAGCATTAGCAGGCACACAGGGTTACAGAAGGTTTCTGTCTTTCTTTGCAAACTCTGTCTCTAGGCTCTAGCCCAGTCTTAAGAATTACATCCAGGCTGGTAATGTGACACCCCAAGATGTATTTCTACATGCCATCCCATTCGAATTCTACCTGACTACTTTACTGGCTCTGAATGACACTTAAGTTCAATCTGTACTGGTATACGATCTGCTTAGCAAGGTCTATAGAACACTAACAAGGTTAGCAATTTCTGTTGAAGAGTGGTCCTGTTCAATTATCCTAATAATTCCTCTTTGACCTTAACCTCTCTAGAAAATAGAGCTCATACAGTGTGCCTTAATTCTAGCTTTCCCTCCTCTAGAGCATAACCCAATTCTTTAAATTATATTTTTCCCTAAGCTTTTTCATGTTAAATGCTGCTTCCTAAAAACTCTTTTCCAGCCCTATTTAGCCAAACCAAACTGCCTTTTTTTTCCTCAAGAAATTTCCTTCACTTGCTGAAACACACACACACAGTGAAAGCTGCAAAAAATTTCTAAAAGAAAGTAAAGGCTTAGATGTTCAAAGTTTATAGAACTAGGAAATAAAAGGCCAAACATGTCTGCCTCTATAAATATGGTGTCAATTTCTAGAACTGTGATCAATATAAAATTTTCCTCAAAATCAAAGAAATATCAGGGGCAGGATACTCAAATAAAAAAAAAAAATGTTGGTCGTGTTGCAGTTTTTCTTTGTTCTACATAGTCCTGATGAAAAATCTCAGACACTTGTTGTAAAAAAATGTAAAATGCTGAAATGAAGACTAATAACTGCAACTGTCATGGTGATGCCAGCTATAAAGAGTGCTAGTGTGATCCTTCTAATCTAGAAATGAGCTTAATCATAGTATAGATGTTTTGTCATCAGCCTGCTGTCGAGATAAATAATCTTTCTCTACTGTATTTACATGACAAATGTCAGTCAAAGCAAGATGGAGTCCTTTGAAGGGAAATTTTAATCTGTAAAATATATATCTTTTAGAAAGGATTGATTTGAACATCAAATGAAACTATTTTGTACTGAAACACAGTAAATTTCTTCCAAGGCTTCCACTGATACTCTTGGGCAGATACTCTTGGGTAGTCTTATATAAGTGAGGAACTTAAGTTCCAGAAGTTACTATATGATTGGCCAATATAAGAGAAAAGATCATGCTTAGAGAAAAATTGTTCTTGCATTTATGTCTTAGTTGTGCTCAGGGGTCCTCATCCAACTTCCAGTGAAATCAATGAGAGCTGGAAAAGGCCATCATAGCATAAATCTTGTGCCTGCAGGATTTTTCATCCTGATGAAGAAGAATAGGCATATGGCTTTGAACATGTGAGAGGGAAAAAACTGCTTCAGGAAAGGACTATGGGGATATTTTTCTAAAATATAAAAGGAGGTAGGCACCTAACTGACTTGTGCCTTTTAAAATACTTGACTTACCATCTAATAAAGCAATATTACCAAACAGAAGTATAGATTCTTCTTGGTGAGCTTATCTTGAATAAAAGCTCTATTATTTTTTTCACTAATAATTCTTTGCCTATTTTTAGGATTTTTTTTCTATTTGTAGTACTTATTAAGTATTCAGACCTGTTAGAAATCCATTTTTTAAAAGCCATTCTTATCTTAGCAACTAAAGATAGGAACCACACTAAATAAATGAAAAAAAGGAAGAGAATACTTCAGTTGACTGTGGCAACTTCAAGGGCGACAGAATACCTAGCATAGCACACAAAAATGCTGTGGTAGCTTCCTCAATTTGCCTCAGACATAACACATGGGCAGTTTTTCTCCTTGTAGATGTGATTCCTTAGGTAATAAATAGAAAAACATAAGCATTAAAATAGTTTCGTATTTTTCATATCACTATTACTATGGTCCTACTAAAGTCACCTATCTAGAAAAGGTTTAATTACTTTCAAAGACACTAAAAAACTCTGCATCTATTTCAATTCTAAACATATTTCAGAAGACTTCCACTTTGCAAGTAAATCCATTAATGCAAATTAGTATAACTGGTTTGTGCAAAGGTTTACAGTTTTAAAAAAAAATTGATTTCACTAATCTTCACATAAGATGTTGATAATGAATTCTGACATACTGTCTGCTTTTGCAGATAAAGCCATCAAGCAATTCTGTTCAGATTCAACAAAAGCAACATTACAAGGCTTCTAGGTTATATACATGGATTGAAAAATCTAACTTCAGTTTTGAGGAAAATATCTATGTTGTAAAAAATAACTAGCATTTAAATTGGCATGTGCAAGAACCAACACCTAAAGATATAAACGAAACATTAAGAAGAAACTGAATTTTTTGATAATCCCAAGTTATTTGGACCCAAGAAAGGCTGATCATCTCCATACAGAAAAGATTGTTTGGAACTTACAAATCTGAATTCTGTTGTCTGCATTAAATTTTTCTTCTGGAGGTCAAGCTTACTAGTCACAAGTCATCCATTTGCTGAGGAACCTTCAAACCATTCACATGATTTCTTCCAGCTATATACATGAAAAACTGATGTGCACACTCCTGTGCCTCTTAGCTGAATAAAGTGCCTCTCTATATTTTGGTGACATTTCTACATTCACCTTTCAGGAAGCAAACGATCGCAAAATATGGAAAGCAAACTCTGGCTCTGATTCCTTGTAGATCACTTTTACACAGATGGATTTCTATTGCATCAACAGAAATGTTTAATAACTTTCAGCAAATGTTTTTTTTTGATTGTGTGGTGTGAGTCTGGGATGTTTTTTTTGTTTTGTTTTGATTAGTTTTTCGGGTATTTTATTGTTAATTAGAGGTCGATTGGTGGTAAAACAACACAGCTAGGACACCTAGTTGGCTGCATATATGTACATGGTTACTTAATATGAAAGTATTCTTTATGTAAATGAACCCTGAGATTTTAGGATGAATGCTGAAAACCAGGCAGTGTTTTCTGCTCAGCCTTTTTCACCAGTACTTGCAACCACTGAGGAAGGGACCTTGAAAACAACTGTCCTGAATGTCATTTGAAAACTCCTATTGGATGTGGTCCATCAGATGTTTAGCACTCTAACAGTTCTGGCAGGAATGAGTTCCATGAGCAATGCTTTTGTTTGTTTTTACCACAACATTTATGCTACTCAAACTCCAGGGAAAACATGGATTAGCATCCAAATTGCATTTGATTCATAACTGCAATACTGTCCTCCTTATTCTGAAAATTATCTTCTGACAGCAACTCCATCTAGTCTGAAAACATCACATATTACTCAGCAAAAGATGGAAAATTACATATAATTATATATTCTTAGCTCATCACAGAGAATTCTTTCCCCATTTCATAGCAGATCATAAAAGCAAAAAAATTCTAGACTTCTGTGACTTTGCTTTTTTCTAATATGCTCTCAAGAAGCTATATAACAGAAATAAAACACTGGCATCTACTAACTATTCGTTCCTTAAGGATTTTATTTTTTTAAATAAATAAAAGTGAGAATGCAAATTCTCTCTGGAGAATGTAAAGATCTTGCATGATCTGAATGAGCTTCTAAATTTTCACTTGCAATGTTCACAAGAGTAACACCTATAGTCACATAGACAAACAACTGTCTTACTATTTGATATATCCATTTATAGATTTTCAGTCTGTAAATCTAGCAGCTACAGTGAAGATGTAGTTGTGACTGTTAGACTTCAAGTAATTTTTAATCTATTTCTATCACCTTTCTCCTTTACTGCTCAGCTGCTTTAAACTATAGATTTTCTCAGTTCCTCCATTTTTTAAACTACCTAGATGTACCAAAATAGTAGAATCACTAGTGTTTTCTTATTACCTCATACTGTCTGTCATATGTTATTATATTCTCCTTCAGCTCTGACATCTACTTTGTAGCCCATGTTAATGAAAATGACAATTGACCCAAGTCCTCTTTTCTTGTCCTACAGGAGAAAATAGTTCTTCAGAATAGAAGGCAAAAAAATAAAACAGCAGGAAAACCTTCAGATTCACTATAAAATAAGTGTATTTAAAATCACTCATAGACAAACAAAATACTTTTTCCTACTTTTTTTTTTTAATTTATACCACAGACTGGTCAGATAATGCAGTTGTCTGACAACAGCAGCCCTGAAGAATAATTTTAGCATGCAATTTTCCATAAATAAAAATCAAGCCATGAAAGCCAACCTACGTCTGCCAACACAGGGAACCAGAGGCAATTCCCCACCAGAGGATTCAACATTCCAGTGCTCTGACTCATAATGCCTGAAATGCCACCCAGTTCACTATACTTGCAAACTTCCTTTCCTAGCATGTTCTTTGGCATTTTTAAACAGGTCTTTTGTCTCTCTTCACTCTGAGTCTTTCAGGTCATTGCAAATTCTCTCAAAAAATTAGAGGGACATCAAAACAGGTTGACTTATACATAATGAGTCCCTCTGAAGACCCATACTAACATGGTTTAGTGAGTTCTGGCTATAGTTTATGTCACTTCAATTACTTTGGGGGGGGGGGGGAAGCCAGTTTATTTCATAGTACCTGGGTTTCAAGGCATAAATGCTAACTTTCTTAAAGGTTGCTTTTTGTATTGCCTGACATTGTTTTCAATAAATACTTTTCTGTTTACTCTGTTCAGCAAGTAAAAAGGCCTTAATATTGATGAAATAACATGCTTAGTAATGACTTGTTATGGTTATAAAACAATTTTGGAATATTTCATTATTTCATGGCAGGACTACCTTTTTTTCTTTTGCTGCGTTTGACATTTCCAACTTTAAGCTCAGACTTAAAACACAGAAAAAGCTGCAAAATTGAATGTGCACCAGTAGCTGGTTCCAAGTACCTCCTCTGTAGCCTTTATTATCAACAGCATTACACAGATTGCTACTGTGATAACACCTCAAGCTCTTGTTCCAAATGGTCATATGAAAAGATTTTGCTCACTTTATTTGTGGTTGAGGACAAAGAATAGAATGAAGAAAATTGTACAGTCACCCTTATTCATATGAGTTGTATAGAGAGACTAGTAGCTACTTTATGTTTCTGCTTCCTCTGTATTAAATTCTAAGAGCAGCCAACATGAGATGTCGGAGAAAAAGATCTGAATATCTCCTCTTTCACAGTCTTCTTTAAAAGACTGACCACAGCCCATGCTTCTCCTGTGTTTTGTGCATGTGTCTCAGCATGAATTGCTTCTGCGGAGAGGACAATGCCAGTTTTTAATAGTGAAGACTGTCAAGCCATTTGTACTGTTCTTGTGATTTGGGCAGCATGGCTCCCACCATGTGTGTGATGTGAATTGTTCAGTATTTACTGCTGTGCCATTCAATGGCAAGTTCCTTCTGACAGCCAACCAGCCCATACCAGTGGCATTGCCTCAGTTCTGGACACCTTCCTGTGATACTGACATACTTTCAAAGGAAAATTCAGAAATCAAAAAACTTCACTTAAAGAGCATTTCTGTTAGTGGAAAGAGGACAAAAATATATTCAGATTTCAAAAACTGCAATGAATGCTTTATCATGCAGACAGCTGGGATTTAAATGTTACAAAAACCTTTTTTTGTCTCTTCTGAAGTGGCAGAGATCCATGCAGGGGGCGTCTCTGAGGTCAGGAATGGGAATCTTGGGAAAACTATGAACACCCATCCCAGACCTTCTCCCGCAGATGCGTCCCATCATTTTGGTGGTAATTCCTACCATCTAACTAGTGGGCCTTTGAAGCTCTCAACTGGGTTCCAAGCCCCTGGGTCTCAGATTTTTGAACTTTCTTCATGACCAGTCTGAATGACATCTGGTAAGTATAGTGGTCTGCATTAATCAGATACAAGGTCAATTTCCTGCTTCCTAATAGCTAGTGTTTAGAATGGATATCAAGTTCTGGAGAGTAGAGATTTTAATTCATACCAATCTGTTTGGTTTTATACCTGTTCTATGTTTTAATTTCAGCCAAAATTTCAAACTCAATGTTTCTTGGCTTCAGTGATGTCTTTTGCAATAAGTTCTGGAGCGTAATTTTATATTAAAGAAGAAAGGTGTTTTGGAGCAACATTTTGACTGCTTCTTCCCACGTCAGAAGAACCTTGCTTTTTTCTTTTCGTGAAAGAGAGACCCTCAGTCTGTATCCTTCATGCTCTTTAGTTAAATATGCAACATGATTAGAGAAAAGCTTTTTCTTTCAAAAGTTAACCCCCTCCACACCCTTATATTCTCTTGCATACAAGTCTTTTGCAAATTCCAGATTCTCTCTATTGATCAAATAATCTTTAAATTCTCTAATTTTATAGAAATCATATGGCCTAAGTATGGATGATATTCTAGATATAAGAAAAAAGGTGATGTATATAAATGTTACATAGTTTCACATTATTCTCTACCATTCCTTTCATCCAACATTTCATTTGCTCCTCAAATGCAAATGCACATTGAACTTATGCCTTCATTGAACAGTTTTCAATAATTCTGAGGTTCATTTCCTGAGCTGATATAATTAATTTAGAAGCATGTGAGTGGTATGAGCACTTAAGGTGTCTCCCTTCCTGTGTCAGCTCTTCTTCTCTGTGGTATCACTGTTGATTTTCATCTATCACTCTGTTGTCTGTTCATTTTACATACGTATATATGAAAAAAATCTTTTTTATCTGATTAAAATTCTCATTTGCTTCTCTTTTCTCTGGTCTCACCCCCATTAGCATAACATATGCATGTCTTCCTATTTTTTTTCCTTTTTGTAGCTTATAGTAACACATGTTGTCAGATACATCTTAAAACACTAAACACATTGTATGTACTGATTTCCTCTTTCCCTCTCCTTTATTAATAGATTCAAAGAAATTGAACAGATTGATTCTTCATTGTCACAAATCCTACTGACTTAACCACTCTTATTAGATGACCTTCCAAGTGTTTTATTACTTTGTTTTAAAATTTCATTTCAACATTTTTACCAGATACAGTGTTTACTCCTCTAAAATTCCCTGGATCACCCATGCAGTATTTAAAAAATCTATGAGTATGCTTTATGTTATATCCTAACCCTTGAAAATAGGAGCTAATTTATTACTCAGAATCACTTAACAATTACCTGAGCAAACCTGAGGAGGAGGTTCTGATTTCAGTGGAAATTTCATATGAGTGAAGAATGACACCATCCCAGTTCCTCCATGTGGATATTCCCATGACTGAACTACACCAATTAATGCTTTGCACTACATACCAAATTATCATTCTGTACCATATCTATTGGTATCAAAGTATTACTTGACAAAAGGAAGTAAAAACTAGTGCTTGTCTGGTAAGGTACCAATCAAGACGTGTAAGGGGCAAATTTTTGCCCTTAGGTATCAGCTGCTTTTTAATCATATGCAGCCACTATTGTAAAATTTAAATAAAGAAATAGAAGACAATGTTCAAAGCTGGATGGAAATAGATGAAGGAAAAGTCTCTTTGCTGACACTAGTCTTTGATGTGTGCTCATCTGAGAGAAAACTTTGTCCAGAACTGTATTTACATTTGTTCTGTAAGTATTGCTGCAAGAGGGCTTATGAGTGTAGGGAACATATGGAGAGGCTGGCAGGCATGGATTCCCTGGTGTGGTGGTTAGAGACTTTGCTCTGAAAAGGCAAGCTTTTAAAATTCATTTGAACACTATAAAATATACAACTAGTATGCCAAGTAAGTCTGTATTTTAAAAAGTATTACTATTGTGAAAAGGAATTAAATATTTAAAGAACAAATGCAACTTTGTAATTTAAATAATTATTCTATAAGTCTATACAATAGTCTAATATTGCAAGCTAGATTAATTCTCAGCCCTTTCATACAATGACTATATCAAATCTAACAAGTTTCTTTGAATTATTTTTTAGTATCTGGGCTCCTCCACCTTTACTTATTTATTGTAGTACTTGCTCTTTAAAATTCTGAAAAATTTTCTGGCTCCATAATGACAGCAATTCCCTTCCTCAAGGGCTCTTTCCATTGCAAGATGTCCTTCAGTTTGACTAAGCTTCATCCACAATCCATCAAAATCACTGGGACAAATTTTAACAAATTTCAGTGGATGTTACAGCATGTGTTGGAAATGTGTAGCTAACTTCTAGCTCCTTTATCCTGATCATGTTTAAACCATTGGTGCAATTTAAAATATCATCTACACTGAAATACTTGATGAATCACAGACTGCAAGTGTCTAGATTTCTTTTTCAATGTGAAATATAAAATGACAGCTAAATATTTTTTCTTTATTGAACTTGGCTACCATTTCAACTATTGGCAACTATTTCAACTCCTGGATATAAAAGTCAAGACTATTCTCTCTATTAAACTTGGATTTATATGTTATGTATATGTACGTGTGTGAGTGTATATACTAGTATACATTATTATCAAAAGGAGGTCTAAGGGAGAACCTCCATCCTTAGAATCATAGAATTATAAAGGTTGGAAAAGAACTCCAAGGTAATCATGTCTAACCTTCAAACAAATACCAGCATACACAATAAACTATATCACTAAGTGCCACATCTACTCTTTTTTTGAATGCCTCCAGGAATGATGACTCCACCACTTACTGGGAACCTTGCTCCAACACTTCACCACTCTTTCAGTGAATAAATTTTCCCAATATTCAATCTGAATCTCCCTTTGTGCAACTTGAGGCTATTTCCCCACGTCCTGTCTCTAGTTGCCTGCATAGTGATAAAGGACTAGCAGAATGCTGGGGATTCTAGAGCCTTTTTTGCCTCAGTGCCTATTAGTAATACCACTCATTCTTTTGGTACCCAATCCCTGGAGATGGAAGAAGGAGTGGGGAGCACAATAGAACCCCTATAACCCAAGGAATTAGAGTGTCCAGAGAAAGGCAACATTGCTAGTGAAGTGTCTTATGAGAACTGGCTGAAAGAGCTGGGGAAATGGAGGCTCAGGGGAGACCTTATCACTCTCTACAACTACCTAAAAGAAGATTGTAGCCACTTGGGGGTGGGTCTGTTCTCTAAATGAAGTTGGACATTTTTTAGATGCTCTCAGAAAAAGTTATTTTATTCAGAAAAAAAATAAATTAGACGTAAATTTCAAGCAAAATAATTATTTTTAAAAGATTGATCTCTAGTTATATCAAATTTGCATTCCAAAATAAAGGATGAACACATTCATGAATATTAGACTTCTAGAAGAAAACTGAAGCAAATGAAGTCATTAGTCATTTGAACATCTATTTCTGCATGGGAGATCAGTTTATGCAAGCATGAGGAATATGTACATCACCTGGAGAAGCACAGTACCTAATGCTAGGGCTCCTACCTGTGAGTCATAAAGAAACCACTCACTGCAGTGGTGACTCACAATGGAAGTGGTGGACTGCACAGAAAGAACTATTACAAATGATTATTGTAAATTATCAGAATGGTACTACCTACAGGATTTCACTTTTTGTATGTGTTATATTTCTTCTGTAACACTCTAGAAAACAATCACCATCTATCACCCCCTTGTTATCAGGAAGTTACTGTTCTTGGCTTTATTTTAGAACACTTTTTAAAAATGTTTGAAGTTAATTTTGGTCAGCTGACCTGTTTCCTATTACCTCATTTTCTATTCTGTTCTGTCCTATTCTATGCTATTCTATTCTATTCTGTGCTACTCTATTCTATTCTATTTTCATAACATCCTTTAAACGACTTTAGTATCTGACTGCCTTCCAAAAATGCACTAACTGATGTTACTAACATCTGTCATGTGTAGTTCATTTTCCCTCTCATCTTCTCTGCAGGGACAGGATGAGAGAGAAAATGAACCACACATTGTGTGTGCAATGTAGTGTTATATGCATATGCATTATGATAGAGTCTTTAATTACATGCTCTCATCTTGTTTTCCCACAGGATCCCTGCCTCATTCAGTGCACAGGACAAACACATGTGAGAAATCTCAGAGTGCATAGGCAGCCACCAGTTTAGCAGTTCCTGACATGTTATTTTCATCTAATCTAGTGCTTTTAAATGTATGTTTCCTCTTCTCATGTTCTTTTTTTTTTTTTTATCTTCGCATATTATTGGTATTTTCTATAGAAAGAATAGCAAGAGAGTAATCATAAGAAAATTAAAAATAAATAAGATATTTATTAGACCTGAAAACAATACATAGTTAATTCCTCAAGCCTCAGTACACCTTTACATATAATCCTAAAGTGGGATTCAGGAAGAAAAACAGGGGATGTTTTTCCCACCCGCTCCACCCTGCCTGAAAATTGAGGTATATAATTATGAATCTGGGAAGTTGGAGGAAGCAAGAATGCTGCTAGTATGGAGGCTTTGAAAGAGATACTTGCATGCTTCCACTTGGCTTGAACTTTTCGTGTATCTGTGTCATCCACAATCATACCTTTTGTAAGTAACCAGTTAGAGATAATTTGGAGTCCTCTCTGTTACCATCTGGTACATGATATGTGCAACTCCTCATATTACATTACATCATAAACTTGCAAATAATCTCTCAAAATGCTTATAATTTTGTAATCAAAATGTTATGTATTATTATTTATTATCTTGGGTGGTTTTCCCCTAATGAAAGACTTTTTGCTTATTCCTAATCAATGAGTTGATATTTTTGTGGGTTGTTTTTTTCTTTTTTTTCCTTTTTTTTCTTACAATATGAGAATGTGTAATGACAAGAACACTGCAGATAAAGCATAAATATCATGCATTCTTTTCCTTCTTCTCCATACATCTTCGTTCCAACTCCTTTTAAATAAAATATGCTTCCATATTTTACAGTAGATAACTATTTTGTCATTTTGGAATGCCTTCAGAACCACTTTTGACTGACTGTCATAAAGATTTCTCTAAATGAAAGCAGACATAGTTTTGTTTTAATTAAATAATATTAAGATTATTTTTTTAATCTGTTGATAGAAACTTTGTAGTTTCATGGATACTACTGCTGATTTATAAAGGTAAAAGTTTCCCTTCTGCTGCTGTGTGCAGTAGTTTCTTACAAAAACAGGCATGGGTGCTGGCTTGTGTGCATGTTTTGCAAGTAGTTGCCTACAGTAGTAGATTAACTCCATCTGTTAGTCCACAGGCAGGGCCATTTGAATTTTGCCTGTGAAATCTGAACCCAGGCTAAAGAGAGAGTCTGAGCTCAAACCTTTTTTTAACTTCAGATTGTCTGAGCCAATATAAATGTATTGCACTATGGAAAGGAGACCTTTTAAATCCACTTCAGACCAAACTTGGAAATGTTTGAACAGCTTAAAGCTTTTAACCTTGAATCTCATTGTAGCTTAATGGGGTGTTTTTGTTTGTTTGGAGATATTTTTATTCTTGGTGGGTGAGGAAGGTATCCAGATTTTTCTTTTCAGCTATGCATCTTTGATCTCTGCTTCTTTGCAGCGATTCCACTGCTTGTTCCAGCTGCGGTACACCTATCTTATGAAGCAAAGTGCAAAATTGCACTACTCGTACATGTGGCTCACTATAAACAAATTTTAAGAACTTTCATTTGCACCGGAACATTCATAAAAGGTTCATAAAAGGTCAAGTGTAAATTTATAAAGCCCCAATACATCTAAATCCAGGCCTTCAGGAGAAATACATTTTCTACCTGGATTGTACATCTGTCTTCATACCAAGAAGCCTGAGTGTCTGTTCCAGAATGTTTGAATGCACTGCAAACAGTATCAAAGCCAATATTACATGTCTGCTAATGAACATTTTGAGAGCAGTTATGTGATGTTTGACAGGATTTTTCTTTTGCTGAGTAAATCCCCTCCAAATGTTCATAAGTGTTAGCTTAGAAGTATATAGTGACATACATACCATAAACACAGCTGTTCCAGGGAAAATGTATTTCACAGGTCCAACACTGAGGATTTCTGTTTGATATTTCAAAAAAAGTTTTAAAAAACATTCATGATACTATGAAGACTTCATTCCTTCTTTACAGAGAGTAGAACTGCATGTCTGTTTGATGGCCAATTATCTGAGATGAGTGAAGAGGAATTTTGGCTAACTGTGAAGAGAACAGAAGAGCCCTTTCTGCCTTTTGATGTGGTGTATATGGTATCTAGAAGGGGGGCAAGGCAGAGAGTAGGGGGAAGTTTTGCTATCCAGCCCTCTTTTTCATTCCCCTAAGCAATTTGGGATTTTCTATTTCTGTCACCACCCTTATCACTACAAATGTACACATATCAGAACTCTAACAAAAACTACAGACATGCATACTCCCTGCCAATCCCACAATCTCCCTGTCCAGTCTAATAATTACAAGCTATTCCAACCAAATACCTGGATTACAAAGAAGCTGGTATATCATCCTATATTATCTCTTGCTGCAGGGTGTGAGTTTACAAGACATCATTGCCATAGTTTCTGATACTTTATTACTTGCATTCAGTTTGGCCTATTTCAAATGTGATCTGTGTCTGTAGTATGCTTACACTGCAGCTTTTACTGGAAGAGGAGTACACTGCTATTGACAGGCATATCTGGTAGCACAATAGATTTTATGCTGAGTCTCCTTGCTCCCTTATTTCCTTTTAAAAATTCTTCTCTCTCAGTTTTGGTGACTTAAAGTTCATCTTTGAATAGAAAGTTAGAAATAATTTTGCTAAAACCACATTTCTTTTATAGATATCCCACAGATATGGGGGAAAACATACTGCATCCATTATTTTCAAGAAAATAGAATCTATTCCTCCTGTATTCTTTTGTGGAAGTCTGGAAATTTCATTTATTTTAAGAAAGCAAAGACTCGCAGGTAACAAGTTAGTTAGATTTTAAAATTAATTGTCTCCTGGATTATTCAACAGGTTCACAATATTTAAATGTAATTTTTTTTCTCAGCAGCAGGGTTGTATCATAGCAAAGCCTTTTCTTTTTAGCCCCTTTAGTATAAACTGAAAAATGCCTCCAGTACCTCTCAATTTCATCATTCTAGTCAGTTTTTTGAGTTTAACATCAGAAAATACTAGAAAATAAGAAAGTAAATTAAATAGCAGAGAAAGGCTCAGCCAAGATTGAAGTTACTTGAACTCCTGATACTTTCAGCATGTTACACTGATGGGCACAAACCAACATCACATACATCTTATCATTTAAATCATTTCTAAAATTGACAAGGCCTGATGTTGCTTCCTCTGTCCAAATATGTGTGCATATAATAATAAATTCCAAACTCACCTCTTATGTAGCACATTTCATCCACAGAGCTCAAAGCTTTTTAGATGGGAATAATCAGATAACTGATTTGCTCTAGTGGCCCAGCAAATCAGTGACATAAGGTAGAACTGGGCTTTAATTCAGACACCTGATGACCACATTAATGTATCTCAATGATCTGCTGATAATACTGTTATGATAATTCAGTAATATTTATAAGCCTTTTTTACCTTTTATGTTGCTAGATTTACTGCCTTTGTAAAGATTTACATGACCATGTGCCTTTTTTTTGCCACCTTTTTTTTTAATCAGAGAGAGAAATAGACATATTTAGAGAGCCCATATTTAGTCAAAGAAAATTTTTAGTTCGGCAAGATTTTTGTAAAGTATTTTACTGCTTCATTCAATAATGTCTCAAGTATTTTCTATGCTACATCTTACCTCTTAATATGAATTTTTTTCTAGGTATATATCTTAGGCATTGACTTGCAAACACTTTACTTGTACCACTTTAGTACAGACTTTTGAATAATTATTATTGTGTATTTTCTAAATTAACTTATTCTAATGATGCCTTGATAATAATCTTTGTAATTTCAGTATTCTTTGATTAATTTATTTTCAGTATGTTGCACACAGAGAATTTGTTGGTGTTTGGTTTTTTTCTAAATCTTAAATATTTCACCAAAATTAATATTGACTCACAACAATTGAAAGAATGAGTAAGATACAGTTACAGATCTGGGCTATATTGTCATTTTCCTATATAGAGTTGCACATTCAGTTAAATTTCTGAATCCCAGAAGTTAGTTCTAGATTTTTTCTAGTGTAGCTAAAAGCAGAGTAAGCCTCTTTAGTAGCCTTAAATATTTTCTGTTAATATGCTCAGTAAGTCACAGGTTGTAAACATTTTTGTCTTACTAGTTTGATTGCTAAAATATATTTTAATGAAACCACACTCTTTTACAGATCAGCAAATGTCCTCTACAGTTAAATTTTATTGCTTCAACAAAGAATGCATCATGATTAAAGAAGGGTATGAAATTTCAGTGTTCAAAGTTCACAGTTTGACTTGTATTCAACCCACTCAACAAAGTATGTGGTTGTACTGCAATTCAAACTGCTGTATTTTCTATTTAGATCATCATGGTATTGGGTCCAAACTATTACAGATGGAATTGGAACATCAGTCCATGTAGTTTGAATCCTTTGTTTAACAAATTCAAATGTTCAATATCTGTGCCACAGTACAGCTTAAATGTGTTTATTCACTCTTAAACACTGCTAAGAGGGAATTTTACTACTGTCTTCAGCTTCCTAATGGGAGGTTATAGAGAAGACCTACCAGACTCCTCTCTGAAGCGCAAAGTACAAGTGGCAGACAGGAAGCTTTGAATAAATATTATTGAAAAATTTGAAGTGATAGTGGTTAAAGAAGGGGAGAGGTAGCTCAGATTGTTCTCTAAAAGATTTTTTTTTTTTTTGTTTTGCTTGTTTTAGTTTGGTTTGGGATTATGTTTTTATTTAACGGCATGGATATTTATGATTGTATCATTAAACATCATTGACATAAACATGCCTATTTATGGCAGCCAGTGAACAATTTAGCCTGGATGTGAACATTCTTCCCACACATATTCTGCTTCTGAAGACTAGATCCCCAGCTTGTGATTTGATCTTTGAATGTGTTTATCCAGATGTAATAAAGATCACTTTCTGTTATTTTAACATCATCATTATCTAAAGCAGCAGTCCTTTAGGCTGTGCCAGTTTCTATCCAGAATAGGTAATGTTTCTCTCTTTGAAGGATTTTCTAATAATTTTCCATAATTTTAAGTAGAAAATGATCTCTGCATTGGTAGATGTCAAGATAGATAGATAGACAGATAGATGTAGATGATGATATAGATGATGATACATATAGATGTAGATATAGACATAGATATAGATATAAATATAGATAGATATAGATGATAAATATAGATATAGATGATATAGATATAGATATCGATATAGATAGATAGATATAGATATAGATATAGATAGATAGATATAGATATAGATGATATAGATATAGATATAGATATAGATAGATATAAACTCTCTTTGAAATCAGTGTCCAAATTTCAAAGATGTTACTGAGGTATACAGGTATTTACAGGAACCAATTAAGTATTTGAGGTCTGTTTCTGAGTCCAGAACAGTAAAGAGTAGTTTTATTATTGATTTTTGTTGGAAGAAGAATCAAAGCTTGAAGGGACCAGTCTGAACTAGTTAAATGACAAAAGAGAAGCCTCTCTTTGCTCGCTCAAACAGTGCTCTAATAAAACATTAAGTATTTCCAGATCAGGTGGTATAATAAGAAAGCAGATGAGTAGAAAAACACTTTGGATTTCAGAGCATTTTAAAATTATCCTTCTTCTTTTATCTTGTTTTAATTCATTTTTGAACATATTTTTCTAAATTACTCCTATTTTTGCAGAATACTGTAAATATTTCCATTGCCATCCTAATGAGGAAAGATGATATACTTGTAACACTCCACACTTATTGATACAGAGAGGATGAAATACTTGAAATTCTCTAGCATTTGATTTTAAACTGCTTTCTCTGACATATTAATGGAATTACATTCGCTGCACCAACATTTTATGGATGAAAATGTGCCAACAGAAACACTGCATCTTAAAAATAAGATATATAAAAAATTAGAGTGCAAAATCACAGCTATTGGTGTCTTTACCATGTGTGTTAATTCTGTTCCTTCTCCCAGCTGGTCCATCCTGGATCATAGGTTTCTAAAATTTAAATTTTTATTGCTACTTTCTTTTTCATTTACCTGCAGAGCACAGCAAGGCTGTTAGGGTTTTGTTGGTTGGTATTTTGGTAGAAGTTTGGTTGTATTGATGAAAACATGCATAATACAACTCAAGGAAGGGGACTGGGCATAAAATACTCCCCTCTCCAACAGCTGAGAGTCAATGGCACTTGGACTGAGTAACAAATAATGGAAAAAGAAATTATTAAGATAAGGTCAGCTGACAAACAATGCATTCAAATTAATAATCCCGTTTGCTGGAGAAGGAGAAAAGTTTTCTACATACACGGTTGCAGGACTAGGGCTTCTAGAAGCATGTAAGTAATAGAATATAGTTTGTGCATTAAAATTAAGAAAGGGCATATTTTTCTTTCCTTAATCAGCTCTCTCATGACTGTATCTTATCTGACATTTTTTCCCTGCATACTGATGAAAAGATGTGCACACTGTGCAGGAGTTTACTTCCTTATCTTAGAGTCTTCTGTCATCAAAGGCTTGCAATCCACTGCATAGTATACATTGTACCATTATTTGTCAGCAACTTATCAAAAAAAAAAAAAAAGAACACTGTTTATTTAGATGTAAATTCTAATTCATTGCCATTACCATCTGTCTTCTCTGCATGACAAGGATTTCCATGACAAGACGAGGAGCCGCTGTTTCCAGGGGGCTCCATGAGGTAGAACCTCTATATAAAATTAAATAAATATTTACTTGAAGATATACAGTGTGCTAAGCAAGGATGCCTTATAGTGCCTTGGTTTTTAGAGACAACATGGTGATGGAACTTGTCATTGTACTCAGCAACTAAAGAAGATTTTAGTAGCATACTAAAAGCAAGGCCTCTTATAAACCCCTTGATTTAACAAATTACACAAGGGATTTACTACTGCCAACCTGTATAATGAAACAAAGCATGCTGTGGTCAGGGTTTGACAAATGAAAATGAATTAAGCAAATAAGAATTCATAGTTAATTTGAATTTTATATTCTGAGCTAAACTGATTTTACAAGGAAACAAGTTTCCCAACTTTCCTAACAGAGTCTGGGGGATGATAGGTATTGGGGCATTATGTGTTAGTTTTTAAATGATCTACCTCTAAAGAGTACAAAAGCAGAATGCAATCTTAAACTTGAGATGCTATCTGTTCTCGGGGTATGCTTATCATTAATTTTAATGGAAATTGCACATACGCATTAAGAGAAATATAGACCCCACCTCCTTCAGTTTCTCATTTTGTAATGCAGTAAATGCTGAGCCATATGGTATCTTTTAATGGAATACACATTTCATCATCTCTGTTCATTTATATAGATTTCCTAAGATGTAGCTTAAAAGTGAACACATCAGCATACATTTGTTAAAGAGGAAATTCACTACCAGTTCTAGGCATAAATTTAAGGAATGCTTTTAATGACTAAAATATTTGTAAACTGTGCTACACTTATTTTATATAGTGAAACTGTGTTTGTTGCTAGATTCCTAATATTAGAAAGACCTCATTTGCATTTTAGTAGAAACACTAAAAGTACTTTTTTATGTTTCAAGTTTATTCTAAACTGCTGTTTTGGACTGCCATCCTTCATTACAGGCATGGACTGAAAAAGTCTTAGAAATTATATTAGATATCATCTTTGAGAAATTGCTTTTAAACAGATAGGCTGTGTCATCAGGATGAATTAACATGCTGTTAATTATACATGGTTCAAGTTCTAAAATTTAATCAGATGCAGATTCAAACTCATGTCTTGGTTTGTTATCACAAGAGGGTACTTCTTAGGTGGATGTGTACCTTTCTTGTGCTTCTAAAGGTATGCTGTACATGGTTGCTTTCACTGTGGGAGCCTTTATGCCTCTTCAATGGCAATCATCTCTGCTTCACAGCAGAGTGAGAAAATATAGGGAAAGTTTGAGAGATCCTTCAGAAACAGTCACTGCTGCTGCTGATAGAGATCACAGAATAAGCTATTTGCTACAGAAAGAAACAATATCGAGACTATTATTCTCATAGTGCCTTTAGCACTGGGGATCACTGGAGCCATTGTAAAAGGCCTTAGAAAACATAGCTAGTGAAAACTTGCACAGAATTCAAAGTCAGAATCCATTTTGCATTCCTAGCAAATCAAAATATCTCAAAAATGTTTAAAAAAATTTTTGAAATTTCACCTGTCTATGAATTATATAATCAGACTTTAGATGTGAAACACCTTACCAAATGTCCTGTGTGTAAATTATGTATTGTAAACAAGCTAGTACTTTTCATTCAAGTGCTCTGATTTCTCTCTGAGTCAATAAATCTTGTTGTGATTAATGGATTCTGTCTAATGTCCCAAAGACAACCCCAAAACAAAACTGCACAGCGTCTAAGGGGATATGCTAAATAATAAAGCCTGAACACTGGATTGCACACACCTCTCATGCTTTCTCAATGATCAGGGACAAAGATATCTGCTCCCTAGGAATTGTGTATCTCTCAGGATGTAAATATTAACAATATACATTCATTTTTAGAAAACAAGGAGCCTTTTTCACTGCCAAAACGGGGTCATCAACATTTTTAAAAATATTATTTTCATTGTGGTCCATTACATTGAAATACTGGACAAAACTCAAATTTGACATTATCTTATTATCAAACGCAGCTCATATTTAAAAATTGTACCTGTACATTTTTTAAAGAAAGAAAATATCTGAGAGAAAAAAATATCACAGTTATTTGAAAATCTCAGATTAATTATATATGCCCCTTAGGACCACCTCATTTCTAGCACATAAATAATGTTTTTTTACAAACTACTGAACTAAAGCCATCATCAAAATGTCATTCAGAAAACAAGGTTTTCTGTGAAATAGGTGGAGTCATTTGGCAGAGAGCCATCTACACAACTCTGATATCAATACCAAAACATGCAGAGGGCAAACTCAGTCAACAATATACAGGAATTCTTTTTAGTGTCTCACATATGAATAATCTATGTATATAATTCTGCATCTTACAAACACATTGGTATTTTTCTCAGTATTGAAACCAATCTAAGATTTTAAGAAGACCAGCGCAGTGAGGACTATGTGCAATAAGAGGAACTACCCTGATGGTTTCTGTAATGGATCACCTGAAGAATGTTTAAGAGAAGACATGTAAATGACGTAGTTTTAAAAAGGCATGGCCAGAACCTTATATTTTTTAAAAAGTCTTCCAAACCAAACACTTTAAGGACTCCTTGTCTCCTACTCTAACAGTTTCTGGTCCCCATTTCATTGCAACATTGGTACAATCATAGAGTCATTTAGGTTTAAAAAGACCCTTTAAATCAGCAAGTGCAACCGTAAGTCCTATATTGCAAATTCATCTCCAAACCATGTCCCTAACCATCGCATCTCCATGTCTTTTAAATACCTCCAGGGTTGGTGACTCAACTGTCCCCCTGGCAGCCCTATCCAATGCTTGATACCCTTTTTAGTGAAAAAAAATCTTACCTAAGATCCAACCTTTACCTCCCCTGGTGCAACTTGACTATACTTCTCCTTTTCATTCGCTTGCTACTTGGAAGACACCCATCTGACTACAACCTCAAAAATATTAGCAGAAAACACCACACAAAGTTAGGTCATGAATGTCTGCTTCAGTTTTCCATTTACATGACTGAAATGGAATCAAATTCCTAGCTAAGAAAAATGCTTCCAAATTACGTACTAATGAATTTTTCAGCCAAAATATACTGAAAAACACAGATGAAAATCTGACTCTCAGCTTTCCTGACTAATAAGAAGAGTTCAGAAACCTGCAGTAGATCTCCTCCACAGCAAAAAAAAAAAAAAAAAAAGTGCCTAAGAGCATGATAATTGGAAAGCATTAGGGTGGTTTAAAAACCTCAGACAGTCATGTGAATTAGACAAAGCTCAAAGGGAGTTGTACAAGTAATGAAAAAAATCCAACCAAACTCTGAGTAAGTGTTTCAGCTATGGATAAAAAGAAAATGGACTTTCACATGTGGACTAGAGGGAAAAAAACCACATAATGGTTAATCTGAGATTAGGTAGGACAGGAGAAAAACAGGAGGTACAAAACATATGCATGGAGGATGACAGTGGAGACATGTTTAGAAATAGTTAATTTATGAAACAATCTCGATCAGTAAGGTAGGCAGTGAAAGCAACAGTGTTTACTGCTGTGTATTCCTTGGCTGAGTTTAACAGGCAACTCTCTGATTAACAGCAGTTTGACAATGGGATTTCTGTAGTATGACAATATTTTCAGTAGAACTACAGATTTATGTTCTAAAAAACTGCTATTCAAAGCAAGCTATCACATATGAAAAAGATAAAGCAATTTTATTATAGGAGTTTTTTTATTGTCTTGCTGGATGCTTAGTCATAAGAAGTTAGCACAATCCAAGTGTAAATCCACCCCCCCTTTTTTTTGAGTTAATATTTAAGTTGCCTCTCTCACAATTTCATGTGTTTTAAAACACTATTGTGATCAATCAGATGTATGAACATACACTATTTAGCATTACACAAACCACTTCATATTTCAAATCAGTATTTTTAGCATATTTAGTAAATTAAGTGATCCAGGAATAGACTACAATGAAACAAAATGCCCAGTGAAATCTAGGAGTGTTTTACTTGATTTACAGGTTTTGGTACAGGCCTGCAAATGCTAGACATCTGTACTATATTATTTTCCAAAGAAGTAACTAAAATTGTTGATGAAGTTGAACTTCACATTCACTTTAAATTTCCCAAAGCAGTGAAACTCTGCCAATTTCTGAATTTTAGCCAGATGTGATATGTGGCTTGCCCCCAGGATCTGATGGATTTCCCACTGGCTGGTTTAATAGAGCCAAGAACCTATTTCTGTTATGTGTTTGGAGAATCCAACATGTTCCAATCCAGAATTTCAACTGTACTGAACAATTTATTGCTTGAGATATCTTTATCCTGCTCCTTACTAAGAAGAATGACTGGGACAAGAAGAATGCCATCTCTCCTTACTTAAGGTAAAAAAGGAAGGTGAAAAAGTGGGAGTAGGTTAGGTCAGAACACACTTTGGTACACTCTCTCTTTCATGGATAAAATGTTCTCCAGCAGTTTATTACTGTGTCACATTTCAACAGCAAAACACCTCAGCCTTTCTACTTAAAAGCGCCTTGCAGTGCTGAAAGACAGACAAACTCAAACACTTAGTGCTTTCTGAGGGCTTAAGGACATGAAGGAGCTGTGTGTCACACTAGAGGAAGAAAAGATGCGTTGTCTCATTTTAAAATATTGTATGTGGTAAAGCTACTGGCCTGATACTGGAGTGAAATTTTTCTGATAGTCTTATCAGTTATGGTAAGAGCTGGCCTGAAACATTTATATTTTATTTGTGTGCTGTAACATCCAAGGGACAGTAATCAATGAAAAGAATTTTGTTGTGCTAGACATCATTCTAGCATGGAACAAACGTGTAAAATGTTATTTTCCAGACTGGGATTCCTTTTGTTCCAAATCGTGATACACTGGCAAGTGATAAATCAACACAAACATACCACAGCCCTCATTAGCATATAACATTTCATTTTTAGGATGATCCACAGCCCTAAAACGGAATAAATAGAAACAGAATGCGTAGGTAGATGAATGCTTTATATCCATAGAAGTCTTACATGCATTTTAAAAAGAAGACCCAAACCATACTTAGCACTTTGAACACACGTCACTATTAGCATTCTCTCTAGAGTCAAACCTATCACAGCAACATTAAAATGTTTCCATGCATGTCATGAGGTTATAGTCCAAAGACAGCATTACGCTGGGAGCCAGAAGGCAGAGGTTCTGTGACTAGGTGTTATCCTTCTGAGGCCTTTTGTCAGACGAGAGAGAAACTGCCTAGAGTGATCCTGTAATAGATAATGTCATTCCAAACTGAGATGGCTTCTTGGGAAAGTAGGCATTTTTGTAAGAGCTGTTAGAGGGGCACAAAGGGGCTGAAAAAGAAAGCGAAAGTAACAGTGCATTCATGACTACTGCCTGCTTGGTAAAGAGAGGCTTAGTCAGCCATTGTCATGTCTGCTGAAAATGAACTTCATGGTCCTTCCCCTGCATCATTCTTCCAGCTGGTGACAAAATCTTTTCCCAGAAAGGGAAAGACACAGAGTTCAGGCAATATGCTGATGACAGAGCAGAGCAAGTGAAGAGGCAGACTCAGTTATAGCTCATCAAGACTTTTCTCTGTTTTCTCCTTTTCTTCTTAATATCACTCTGAAAGTAGACCACAGACATGGTAGTTTGCATGGTTTAGCTCTGCATGAGAAATTGTAGGCTCTTTGATTCTGTTACATAAAACAAACCATATGTTAGAGAAAGTAGTAAGAAAGGGAGGGAAGGCACCATAGAAGGCAGGCCAGACTGGCTCAGCAATGTGCATTCCCTGAAAGACTTGCATCTGAAATGACAGAAAAGCATACATTAATCTGCAAACCTCTGTCACTATGAAGTCTAAAAAGCAACTTATTCTGTGTCAAATATAACATAATTCAAAGTCTAAAATAGATTTGGTAGATTATCAACCACAAATATTTATATATACATTAGTGTGGTCTGCCAAAATATCATGGAAATTGTATATGATGAAAAACATTTTATAGGTAGACAAAATTAGTTTTGTGGTGCAGTGTTGCCATAATTACCGTTTATGGGAGTGGAAGTGCTGTTTAGGTAATTGGCAGTAAGGAATAAATACCCGATAGTCTTAAGCTAAAAACAAGTTGTTCAAAGGGAAGTGCCTCACTGGATATTTTCAATGCCAGTAACATTTGCTAAAATATTAAAATAATCTCTGCCAGACAGAAAGATCATCTAATGGAAAGCCTGTTTGGACATAATACAAGAGCTGCAATTCATATCTTGAATAAGAATCAGAAATTAATTTTCATTCTGAAGCATTTTACAAATTAGTCTCTAGCTATTCAGCTAGAAAACACCAAAATGTTCTGTTCCTTGACATAAATAGCTTTGTATTATTGAAATTGAAATTTATTTATATTGACTGTTACCTTAATAACCAGTAACTTCAAAAAATAGCTAAATTGTTAAAACTAAGGGGAAAATTCTGTTTGTGTAGTGATGGGTAAGTAAGAAGCAGGACACCGAATATAAGAACCACACTGGCCTTGGCAAGTGGAAGATATTTAAGTCACAGAATCACAGAACACAGGTTGGAAGGGATCTCAGGAGATCTTCTGGTCTAACACTTCACAGGAAACAGTCTAGATGAGACCAGCTTGAAAACCTATGGTGTTGGGAACTCTACCGTGTCCCTAGGGATGTTGTTGCAAGGAATGATTGTTATCACTATAAAATGTTTTTCTTATATTGAGATGAAACCTCTCGACATGCAGCTTGTACCCATTGTGCCTTGTCTTCTCCTCTGTCCTCTTTGTAGCTGTCCTTTACATTCTAGGATTCTAGCCAAACTTTCTCTGCTCCAGGGTGAGGTGATGCAGCTCCTTCAGTCTTTCCTCAGAGGACAGGTTCTCCAGCCCTTGGGTCATCTTCCTGGACTCCTTTGGACCCTATTCAGTCTGTCCATGTCGGTCTTGAATTGTGGGGACCAGGACTGGATGCAGAACCCCCAGAGTGGCATGAAAAGTAGAGTGGGAACATAAAATTGGCAATTTTAGAAATTTGCATCATCATTGCAGAGGATGAAACTGGGATACAAAATGCATGGAGTTCAGTATAGAGGTGGACATATCCACAGCTCCTAGCTTCCTCCCTTTCTTTTCAAAGTCAGAAGGTTCATGAACAGACTTAGTTGAGTAGTAATAAAAATACATTCTTTTTCATATACAGGACAACTGCTCAGGGTAGTTTGAATGAACCTGTTCATCAAAATGCATCTTCACAGAGCAAAGAAGCAAAGATATCTCACAGGCACCTTCATGACAGGCACAAATAGATTACCTGTGTTGCCTAACACACAATTTACACTTCCTTGATTTGATTATAAATTAAAAAAATCTTTTGTACTTTATCAGTAAGAGTAAAATTAATTGCCCATTGCATCTTTTCCTGAAATGTAAATTTCTAAGTTGGACTTTTGCATATTAGGGCTTTTTTATTATTATGTCTTGCTTTTACTAGCTTTAAAATGCTGCCATTCACCAAACTTGGAAATTATCACAACAATCTAAACTTTCACATAGAAAAAATATTTATGCCCTGAGGCACAAAATATTTTGTCATTTGTTCAAAATCTCATTTAAATGATAAATATGATCAGCATTTAATCATTTCTTTAGAAAATAACATTAAGACATGCCAAATTTTCAATGAACTTATTCATACTGATTCTAATAAGCTGAACAACTTGTTTTGGCTGCAGCTATCTTTTTTCCATATGGAAGTGCTTCTACTAGCTTTCTTCCAGATTATGTGGTTGAGAGGAGGATGTGGAGAAAAGTCCTATGTTGTTTTTTGTGGCACAAATTCATTTTGAGGACTGAAACATACAGTGTAAATTGCTCTCAGTAAGCCTGCACCCCGAGGGCATGTTTTGGCACTATCACAACTAAATCTGTACCTTAACAATCTGTGTCGAAATTCATGAAGCCTTATAGCAGGTTTAAGGATGCAGACAGTTTACACTGAGCATGTGTCTGCAGAGACAGCATGCACCTCCTCTTAGGTGTACTGCATTACTCCCTCTTCTGCAGTGGCGTGCACAGAGGCAATTTTAGCATGTTTAGGATGGGAGACAAAGATGATGCTACAACAAAGAGACCACACAGAGCAGCGGAATGAAAAGAAAAATTACTATCAAAGAAAGAAAAAGCTGGTTTTCAAATTGCCTAAATGAAGAGGAAAAAAATATCTTCTATATCAAGTAAAAACAAAGTTATTACCAAAAAAGATCCACTGTTAAGGCGCAATATTGCAAGCAGAATTTAAATCCTTCTAAGGCTCAGCTCTAGAAAATGAGTATTCCTTACTTCCCCCTAGTTTTAAATACAAATTTTTGCAATCCATTTTGTACTAAACCAGTGATATTATTGTGCACTCAGCTGGCAGCTTGAATGAGAACTGTGCTACTGTCTCTGTTGTCACCTTCCATCCAGGATATTGGTCCTCCCTTCACAGACTCAACGCACAATGGAGAAATTAGGAGAGGAAATTTCCAATAAGAAAACTTTATCATTGAACAAAGACTTTTCTATCCTATATGATGACATTGGCACAGACCTCAGAAAAAAATTGAGATTTGAGTTGATAAGACAAAAGGTAAATAATTTGCTTCCATAGCCATCCTGGAATATAGCATTACTGTGTCACCTCCTGTTCTCTTCTTTAGATTTTGAATTATCAACTGTCACACTATAGGGAGCAGAGTAAGCATCAGTAAATGAAGGAGATCATCTGGAAAAGGCCAATGCTAAACACAATAAATTGTTGTGGAACAGAGATCTGTAAGGAATGGAACATCTTCCAGATGAACATGCTTTATCTGGTATGCACAAATTTCTGGCACATACATAGCAGAAATAGTTGTGGAACTAGGTAAGAGAAGAAAGCAATGAAGTAGTGAAAATAATTTCCTAAATGTCCCAAGGTATCTCTACAGATATTGTCATTGTGATAATAGTTATCTCAACGTATGGAATCATGGAGATTACACTGCATAATTGTTGTAATACAATGGATAGAAAAATGAAGTAATTTTCAAGAACTGGAACAGACTGATTAAAACTTTATATGTATTGAGCCACAAAACTGAATATGAAAGAAATAGGAAAAATTAACAACAGACACAAAACCCAGTCTACTGAAGGAGTAAACTTTTACAGACAAGAAGAAAAAGCAAAGAAAAAGAAAGGACAAACCACCCTTGCTAAAAGTTAATTCTTTTAAGTATTTTTCATGTGCATCACATTAAATTATACTTAACAGAATAGCATTCATATGTGTATATGGAACAGAAATAGCTCTGTAACTAATGGTGGTAGAAGTGCAAAATCTTCAAAGACTAAGAATAATTTCTTAAACATTTGAAAGTTAGCAAAAGCTTATCTGAGCTATTTTGAGTTTCTTTCAAATCTGTAACACTGATCAGGAAACCTCTGAAGAGCTGCCTCTCTTGTGAGAATGTCATACACTTTTTTCGGTCAGCTTAAAACACTGGGATGTTTTTTTGAATGTCTTAATTGCTGTCCTGAACTCATGAACCTGGAAAAGTCAGTGGAAAAAGCTCTCTATTGACTTCAGTAGGAGGGACTGAGATCTTCTAACAAGTATTTTTGAAAAGGTCTATGTATTGTGAGAATGTTTTTAAGGTATTTTGGCACTCTATACAGTATTGGCCTTGTCTCTTCAGATTTGAGTTATTTTCCAAAGATACAAGAGGCACATACTTTTCACTTGATGTGGGTCCTAGTCCACTGAAAGTTGGCTGGTGTTTTGCCAGTTTTCAAGCAGGGTAAGGATGACCCTAGAAATTACAGGCCTTGTCAGTGTCATTTCAACAGTTGGTTAAATAATGGGAGATATTGAGAAACTCCTAGAGGATAATGCAGTTTTCGGTCACAGCCAGCACAGCTTCACCAGGGGAAAGTGCTGCTTGTCAAGTCTGATTTTCTTTTACAGTAACCCACCTAGGTAACCCCCCATAGCTGATTTAGGACAGCCAGTAGATGTAATCTTTCTGGATTCCAGTAAAGCTATTGATACAGTCTCTCTCAGTATCCTTCTGGAAAAAATGTCCAGTGCACAGCCAGATAAACACATCATGGGATGTGTGAACAACTGGCTTACGGATCAGATGTAAATGGTGATAGTGAAGGGGGTGACATCATACTGGTGACCTGTCACTAGGGGGGTTCTGTCCTACGCCCTGTGCTCTTCAATATCTTCTTTAATGACCTGGATGAAGGCCTAGAAGGGATGCTAAGTTTGCAGGTACTAAATTGGGAGGAGCTGTTGACTAACTCAAAGGCAGAGAGCTCTTGCAGTGAGACTTAAACAAATTAGAGGGCTTGGCAATCACCAACCATGTAAAATTTAACAATGAAGTGCCAGATTCTGCACCTGGAATGAGACAATCCTGGATGTACATACTGACTGGGGAGTGAAACTCTGGAAAGCAGTACCATGGCAAAGGACCTGGGGGTCCTGGTCTGTGACAAGCTGAACAGGAGTCAGCAGTGCCCTGGCAGCCAGGAGGGCCAACCATCTCCTAGGGCTTATCAGGCCCAGCATCACCAGCCAGGCAAGGGAGGGGATGGTCCCACTCTCCTCTGCTCACCTTGAGTCCTGTGTTCTTTCCCTTTCCTCTTTAAGGTCAGAAAAAGAGCACAGAAAAATCTGTTTATATTGTTTGTGCAATAAAAAGTACACCCACTAGAACTCACAAGTAAATGGATAATTTAGGGAAAAAAAATTTCAAATATCATGATCAAATATACTAAATTCCTGAAGCCATTTCTCTAAGAACATTTCTCTGTTTCCTTTTAAAATCTTTCATTCAGTAAAATAGGGGATGAATTTCATGTAGGCAACTTGGCAAATACATAAGTATTATATGTCATTTTATGGCATAAGTCTTACTTTCTTCAAATAGGATGTCAGGCACAGCTTAGACTGTATGAGCTGAGCTGTCTGCAGCTATGATACAGAAGCAGATTCAGGCAGAATATGTACAGCTGAACCCGTATGTATTTCCAATCCAGCAGAGCTGTGGCTGAATGCCAAAGAGGCAAATAACATCAAAGCATTTTACAAGTATAGTGAGGTGAATGATAATGATTTACAACAGTGCTTTTCCCATTATAGTCCAGGAGACAGCCCAGTCTCTACAAGCAGCAGGACTCAGCAAGGCCCAAGAAATGCCTCAGGTGGTGCCTCCTGTTGGCTGTTTTGGAATGGGTTGTGCTGGTGGCAGAGATGACCAGCAGGCAGCTAAGGACCGCACAGCTGCTTGCTCGCTCTTCCCAAGAGTGATGGGGAGAGACCTGGAAGGGCAAAAGTGAGAAAACTCATGGACTGACATAAAGATAGTTTCATAGGAACAGCAGAAGCCATGCATGCAAGCAAAGCAAAACAAGGATCTAGTTCATTTCTTCCCATGTCCAGGCAGGTGTTCAGCCATTCCTAGGAAAGCAGAGCTCCAGGAAATGTAACCACCATTTGAAAAAGCAAACACCACCACTTCAAACATTCTTCCTCATTTCTGCCAAATTCCATTGTGCATCATGCCATGAAGTATGGAGCATCCTTTTGGTCACCTGGGGTCAGTGGTCCTGGCTTGTCCCCTGCCAAATCCTTGTGCACCCCCAGTCTACTCACTGGCAGGGAAGTGTGAGAAACACAAAAGACCTGAGTGCTGTGCAAGTGCTGCTCAACAATAGCTAAAACATCCCCATCTTATCGACTCTCTTTTGGTCACAAATCCAAAGCACAGCACTATATGATCTATTACAAGTAAAACTGAAACTAATTTACTAAAACTTAATAAATTAACATATTTAATTAAACTTAACTCTATCCCAGCCCAACCCAGCACATATCCCCAGTTTTCAAGGTAATGCACCTGGAGGAGTTTTCTTGTGGGTCCAAACTAAGGCAAGAAGACCACTTGTCAACTACAGTTTGAAGTAAAGCAGATTTTTGAGAATTTTATTTATTGCAAATTAATATATATATATTTTTTGTACTGGTCTTGGGAAACAAGAAAAACCCAAACCCAAAACCAACAGCAAAAGAAAACAAACATTTACACATTTTGTGAAAACACCTTTACTCCCTCTTTCCTTGTCTCAACTTTCCTACATGCTCAGTTTATCTCCAAGTATCTCTCCCCCCATTCATAATCTCAGCCTCCATTTTTCATCATAGGCACCAATCTTCTGGCATTTGATCCCACCACAGGCTACACTCAGCCCCTTCAGCAAGACAGTCAGCAGTGTACAATCAGGACACAGTAGTTTCATTCTGCTGCTGCTTCCATCCCAGTTTTTTCTCATGCTCCAGTGTGGGTCCTGCACAGTCTGCATTCCCTTCAGGGAATTCTGTGTTCTGATGTGCTCATCCACGGGCCTCAGTCCCTTTGGGGATCTATCTGTACCAAAAGCCTGGGTGATGGACTCAGCCTTGGCTTGCAGTAGTCCTGTTGTGGAGCTGTCTGGAGCCAGCTGTGTCCAGCACAATCCTACAGCAGCCAGCCCTGAAATGCTCACTCCCTCCCAGAACCTTGCCATCTACACCCATACAGTTATGTGTCACAAGATGTGTGGTTTGTCCATTCCTGTTTGCTGGTTTTCCTTAGCCCAAATACACAGGGGAAACAGAAATGCTCTTCAACACTTCTGAACCTTATCAGGAACCGGACAGTCCAGAATCATGATTATTCTGTTTCATCATTTCCAAATGTAATATCCACGTACGGAAATTTCACCCAGAAACCATAGTGTTCCTGTAGGGAAAATTCCAACCCATATGACATGCCACTGTATTTTCTCATATCTTTAACCTGTCATAACTGCAATAAAAACCAATTTTCTCTGAAGGTTTCGAGGCTTCCCTGCACCATTAGTCTAATGCTGTAAAACTCTGCTTATTTTTACTATTGGCATTATCATAAACAATGTCACATCTCAGAGCATTCCAAATTCAAATCAGGGACTTATAAGAATGTTCTTATAATGTGAAGTAATGAAAAGGTCTTCCAAACAACCCTGATTTTAACAAGCTGAATCACAATTATCCAAATATCTGGACTTTTGAGATTATGCCATCAATAAAAGCCTATTTCTGTAACACCTCTGATGGTGATTCTTGGTTATTTAAATATATGTCTAAATTGCTACTGAGTTGCCATGCCTTGTATGCATTTTTTTGTATTAGTTCTTATTTTTAGGGGAATATACTTCTATTATAATATAGATAAAGGCCAATCAAAATTTTTGAGGACAGGAAGTACTATTCCTAATCAAAGACACAATACAGTTTCTTGATTCAAAATATTTGAAATTTCTCACTCTGCATTTTCCTTCATGTCTGACCTTTCTAGGAAATCGGAGGATATTTGATTATAAGTAAATAAACCAAACACTGTGATCCAACACTTTTTGTATTATTTACAGAACAAGTTTCCTCTGAGAATAATATTCATAGTCTGTACACAGTCTGACAAGGTCATAAATAGAAAAGTTCTACTTTATGCAAATAAGGAAGAACTCCATTTCATGGTTGACTCTGATATTTAAAATACAGGGAAGGATAAGTACTCAAAAATTCTGTTTCTATACTGATCACATTCTCATACACATGTAATTTAAGTCACAATTAGATTTAATATGCAGATACAGTTTAAGTTTAATATAAGCACACAATCTGGGGAGGCAGAAAAGAATGCACCTTTTTTAGTTACCAGTGTTTGCTATTGAGAAAGTGATACAAATTACTGTTATATGACACTATGAAAGTACACAAATGTATCAACTTGCAAATTACTAAAAAAAAAAAAATTGATCAAATTGGCAAAACACAATATTGTCTTCTAATATAGACTTCCCAGCCTCAGAGGGAGGACACAATACAAGAATAGGCTTGTGATCATTTTAGGTCTGGAAATAGCAGGGCACAGTTCTGCTCTTTCCTCACAGTTCTTTTTAGATTACAGGGCAGTTGCAAAAGGCAGAATTTTCAAAACTACCTAGTGAGTTTTGCCTGTTCAGCTAGAGTTTCCTGATGTTATCAGGCCTCATATTACAATGATGTCAGAAAACCAAGTCCCTGAGAAGTATCTCAGCTACTGAAATACTCCATATCTATCACTCAAGAATACATACTTCAGATCATTATCGTGTGAATAGTGTTAATTCCCTTTTTTCCTGCTTGTCAGTGCCATTTTCCTAGTCTATAAACTCCTTGGAGAGAAGTTATTTCTTACTGTATATTTTGTGCAGTTCTTGACACAGTGGGACCCTGACCTTGCCTAGGTTTTGCCTTTCTTCAATATGATTAATTACAATTAACAGTTGGAACAATAATAGAAGCACTTTGGTGATCCATTTAAGTCAGATAGGCATTTTCATTTGGATTTGTAATGTGGGGTTTGATCAGTTAAAAATCCATCTGGAGAGTAAAATAAATTGGTTTCACATTTCTTCTGTCACATAAAACTGCTGTCATATGAAAAAGAGTCCACACTTGTGTTAATTTCTGATCTGGCATAAGGCATCATTGGTAAATCTTAATGATGGCGTCTGAGAATTTTACACTATGAGATCACTAAGTTAAGACATTTGTAAGCTCTGAACCATAGAAAGGCACTCAAAAATTAATGTCATTTTATGCAGTTCATATCCTGGATTCCTTTGAAATAACCATTCAAAAATAAATATTTTCATTCAATAATAGACAAAGCCATTGTAAGATATATATTTTATCATCTGTTAAAATGGCAATAAAATCTGCATTAGTCTGAGGAAACATATACTACTAAGAATTTCCTACGAATCATTGCATCTGCTCTAACTTCCTCCAAAAATATTTTGTGTGAAAAATCTTAAACATTTTTAGACAGAATAGGACAAAATATGCAAATATTACAGTCTGTTCACCTATCTATACAATGTACTTAATGGACATGGAATTTAATTTTGCCTCATGGGATTTTGTACCACTGACTTCAACGAGAACAACTTGGTTTTATCATGAAGCTATATCATTGTATAAGATATCTTGATTAACTAATTAGCTTAGTAATCACTTTGACAGCAACATTGAGGAGAAGGAAAAAAGTCAGAGGCATATAACCATGAGAAATATCCATATAGACAAATTCCTTCCATGTTACATTCTGTACTGTATCAGTAAAGTGCAGCAATTTATAAGCAGGAATATCTCAATCTCCAATGTAATATCTTTTAAAATGATAATTACAGGTAAACAAGATAAACCAGTCTTTACTTTCCAGGAGCATTTATTGCAAATAATGAGGCTTCAAAAATAATCAAGTCTCCTAAAGAAGTCTACAAATTTATTTGGCAAAGTATACATGCTAAATTAAAGAATATTTTCCCTATGCAAGAAACAAGTTCAAAGTGTTGCTTACAGTAGCCTGTAAAAGGACATGATTCTTAACATATGTTTTCTGTGAGCTACCTCTAATAAAATATTAACATTGCAGCTCATTGCAGCATCTTGTCATCATCCATTACAATATTCATCTCAACATTTGAAATCCATGTTTTTCAAGCAATCTTCTACAGAGGGTTTTGCTGTGATATCCCATCAAAACCAAAAAAGAAAGAGCTAAATACATGTTATGGTTTGTCTGTATGACTCCAGCTCAAATAAAATGTCATTGTAGATTGTACAAATCACTATGAACAAATGCAGTCTTCAAGCCTGGTGTAAAACATCCCCAGATAAGACTCTAAGACCATCAAATGCAGCTTTGGGACACGCTTTTGTCCCCTTCATCTTTAAGCTCATAGCTCAATCCAATTATCCACAATTTAGACTCTGCCAGCGATTTGTGTACACTTGTGTTGCAGGGGAGGATTTTTTTGTATGACTCAAGTGTAAAACTTAAGCTTACAAGCCAAAAACATCTTCAAAAGAAGCCCATGAAATGAAACAGTAAAAGCATGAGACAGGGCTGTATGATCCAAAAAAAATTACACGCCACCACTTTCTAATCATATAGCAAAATTCATCTCAATACTTTATTTTAAATTAAATCTTCAAAACACAATTTCCTTATTTTGTTCATCAAATAAATAAAAAAGAAAAAGAAAAGGATTGTATGTAAAATTTTTCATCCAAATATAACAGGGCTGAGGGATATTTGAGGTAGGGTGACATGAAGTTTGGAATTCCAAGACAAAAACCACTAGGACTTAAAAAAGTCAGTATTTTCCCAATAGTTAAGTACTCGTTTATGCATTATTTTTGACATTATTTACACATACAGGGGAGCTAAAAACACAGAATCAGATCTTTGGTTCTATCCCACTAAAACTTTCTAGAATATTGGTCGTGTCCTCCAGATAGGAATATTTTCAGGTTTCATTAAACAGATTATAACAAGAAATTATTCTGGCAGCTGAGGATTAAGTGACCGAGAATCATTCTCTAACCCTCTGTATATTCTAAATGTTCACACAAAGTGAGAAGGCCAAGTGAGTTTCCATTCATTCAATTCTGTGTGAGGATTCCTCAAAATACACTGGTTTTAAATATCTGCAGAGCACCATTAGAACAAGACTGTTTTGTTTACCTCTGGAATCCTTTTGAAATTAATTACAACTTCTGACTTGCCACATAATTTCAGTCCCATGGTACCCCAAGCATTTTGAAGTCACATTTATTCTAATATTTTATTTGATGGAAAAAATATCCTAAGAGATATCAGAGGATTTTCTACTAGCAATTATTCTACTTTTCAGAGTAATGTGTCTGAGCAGAGGTTTGGACCTCATTTTGAGACAGAAATTATGTACAAGATTTTATTAATAACATTCAATCTTGAATAAGATTTGAATACATAGGCAGCCAAAGGAGATTTTTAATAAAAAAATCAGATTTCAAGTACTAAGTTATTTGATAAGACAACACTTGAGGGCTAAATGACTTTGTTAGGATCACGTATGCAAAAGAAATAAAATTAATGGACTTTCAACTGTAATATCTTAGTGCTCTATTACTACTTCAGGGAAAAAATGCAACTCCATCTAGGAAAAGGGACCCAACACAGATTACAGTGACGCACTAACTTCTGGCTGATGTTAGAGTATAGCAAACCTGTTAAAAACATTGTATATTAGAGAATACAGGAATACAGCATATCAAAGAGCCTTTACCCTGTGCTGGGCACCACAAAAAGGATATCTTATGGAAAAGTGTTTAAATCACAAATCACAGTGACAAAATCCCAGCACACATCACATGATACTTGAATGTTTTCTGTTCCACTGATCTGTTTATATGGGGTAACAGGCCTGCTTCTATTCGAATAATTTGAGAATTTAACTTCTCCCAGTGCATGAAAAAAACACAGTGTTTTAGAGTAAAAATTAGAGGTAATACTTATTTAAGTTAAAGTAATTGTGTTTAGTGTGACATCTATTAAAATGATAGGCCATACCCGTCCATTAAATTAAAGAACTCATAGTCCTAAATCCTGAAAACATAACAAGCAAATATAATGCATGCACAGCCTTCAGACCCAAGAGAAAATGTAGTACCTAAACACGACAGAAATATTCCAATCATTCTCCCAGCTGGGCACCTCCCATCAAATTGTTATACTTTTACCCTCCCTGAGTTACCATTGTGAAATGATTTCATGACTCATCAAGTCATGGTCATGCATGTTTGCCAGCTTTCAGATACGTAGTACAAATGGTAATTATAACCATTGCAAATGATGCATCTTCCCAGTGCTTCAGATTCATTGAGTTAACCTTAAATGCAAGGCAAATTTAAAGCTGAACAATTTACTTAGATAAAGGAAAACAGAAAATATAATTAATCATTTGCCTATCCTTCAACCCTAGTTTACTAAACCATGGTGCAACTTTATTGAGCTCAAAATTGAAGGGTGACAAGGTTAATGCATAGCTTTAGACCTCATGGTTTCATTAGCAAACACATTACAGACTGCAAAGCTGAACTGACAGTAATGCTAGGCCCAAACAAAGTAAATAATTATTGGCTTGGCAAATGAGGAAGCACTTGCAGAGTTTGTTTACATTTAGGTTTTGGAAAATTCATGTTGGCAACAAGTCAAATACAGTTTGACTAGTAACTGTGACAATTGCTCACAGATGCAGCTGGAAGAACAACAAAAGAATGAATTTATGGTTCTTTCTCCCCTGCATTTTCCCCCTTTGTTGTCTTTTTTCTTGTGCTGTTTCTTCTTTCTCTTTTTTCTCTCTCTTTTTTTTTTTTCTTTTTTTTTTCCTTACCATTTTGGATCAATAACAAACTTGTAGCCACAAAGATAAGTGGGTTTTCATGGCAGATGGGCCTTGGAATGTATAAAAATCTCATGTTGCATTTTGTCTTTTGGCCACATATTGGAAAAGACACAGCTGTGCTCAAGCTGTAAACATAAAAGCCTTGCTCCCTGACAAAACGTATGAGTGCCTTCAATTCTTGTGGGTCTGCACTGGATTTTCAGGAGGAATACATCACTTCAGCACTGGTGCACTGTTAACAAACTTTATCAGGTTCCAGGAGTATGGAATTATGCCTCACCTCTATTCCTGTTATGCAATTCATTGTTTGGTTACAGAGAACATATTGCTGAAATTCAACTAATAAGGCAACCTATGAAAACCAAAATAATTCAATATCCTGTAGCTGATATAGAAAAATTGTGAAACTGCAGTTCCCTTTCCAATATTTTATACAGAATGCAAATATTGTAAACAATTAATATTTTCAACACCATCATATGCAGTAGTCTCACAGGATAAGGGATTTGTAAGAATCAAGCATTAAAAAAGAAAGTTCATATAGAATCAGAAAATCATGTAAGATATAGTCAACAAATTATACACAGGAGATGATTATTCACTTAAGAAAATTTTGCAGCAGAAAACACCAGTAATTGCAAAGCTCAGTTCCTGTCAGAGTGAGCTAAAAGAGTTTGGACAATTCTTGTCAGATCAGCTCATGTAAGTGTATTTCATGAAGGAGAACTCAGATTCCTAGTCTGATCAACAGAAACCTACTTTATCTTCCCCAGCTTAGTGGACTACCAAACTCAAGTCTCATTAATCCACCCTTCTGAAAACGAGTAATGCAACCAAAATATTTTGAAAATAATAATCCAAACTAGAAACAGAAACTTTTGTGATCATTTGCGTATTTTGCAGTTGTTTGCAATGCACTGTTTATATTATGCTGATGTCACTACATTTTTATTATTTTGAAAATAATTAGAATACAAACAGTGATAAATTACATTTTTGCATTTCACAGAGCAACTATAATATAACGTAATAGTTTTGAATGCTAATGAGTATTTTTTCTTAGGAAAAAAGAATGAGCAGGAACTGTCCTCCCTGAAGGATTATCGGGCCAGGATATACTAGGCATAAATACTCCTTCAAGATCTTGGGTAGATGACAAGATTTTCTCAGCTTGCTGACTTTCACCAATTAAGGATCAAAAAGGGCCATATGTGCTGTCTTTCCAAGCTATAGATACATTGACATGGCAATATTGCATAAGAGATTGTGCTGAAGATACAGAGGTATTTGTGCTTAACTGATCTTTCTTTATTCTCTGTTCAGGAGAGAGTGTGTATGAGCAGACACAAAATATCTGTTGAAAGCCACAACAGATAACCATTCTCAATTGAAATAAATGAAGTTATTCAGTAAAATTGAGCATTTTTAATTGAGATCATCAAAAAGTTTTCTGGTAAAATATTGGAAGCAAGATAAAAAAAGATTTAGAAAGATTAAATTCTCAATAGACACAGAAAAAAAGAATATTTGTAAATACAAATCTAACAGGGGAAAAATCCATAACAAGAAAAAACAGTGTGAAAATGGCATGGTAGAAAGTACCTCCAGTGGGTGTATAAACAGAGAGCAATATTGATTAAGGTGTATTCTAATCAATACACAGATACTTCAATGCTTTACATGCAGTGGCTTGGACGACCTGAAGAGAACATTGTTCCACTGAGTGCAAAGGTTAGATACCTATGCTCTAGCAACTGTGGAGATCTGATACTGCATAATTATTATGGGGAATCAGATTCTTATACAAAATGCCAAAATCTGTAAGCATCAAGGAGGTAGGCATCACTGGCAGAAATGCGTTGTTTGTTTGATTTTAACATAATCATTTGAGTAAACCTTATATTGACACTTCAACAATAAGGCAGTTATCACCTTAATCTAAGAAAGCATTCTCTAAACTAATCTCTGATTAAATTAGTGAACAGTAGAGATATTGGATAACTACATGGAAGTCTGAATTTCTTTGCACCATCATTTTTTTACACCATCATTGCAAGCAGTGTATTTTATAAAAAATACATTGTTTTCCTTACCTTTGTCAAAAGCCCATCAATACTGTTTGGATTTGAAAAGATTTGCCTTACTATGAGCACTTTATTGAGGAAAAAAAGCTCCTACAATGTTCTGCTGACGCCCAACAGAAAATTTCTGCATAGAATAAGTGACTGACTCAGTGAATGACACCTGCATCAGCTTCTCCTTTCCTCTTCCTTGGCATAGGGAATGAGTTTGAAATAGCACCTTCTAAATCTGCAAATTTCTTTAAAAACTTGTCTGCCATGAGCTAAATAGCCTTTGATAGTCTGCAACTGCCTCTGCAGGTTTGATGGCAGTCAGCAATTCGGCAGAAAGGCGATGCCAGTTTTCACAACCGGCGTCCATGTTCAGGAATTTGCAGCTGCCCTATTCTCTACAGACCAAAACTTGTTTGATCTCTGTTTCTACCATCTGCTGCTGCTATCTCATGACCAAACCAGAGTTATTTCCCAAACTAAGTAATCATCATCTACAATCGTACAGGTTGCGGTCGGTACATCCCAAGAGCATTTTAATCTTCCCAAAGGCCTGAAGATATACTGTAATAAACATAAAAAGGTTTTGCAGCTTATTCTTCTACACTGGCTTTATTTTTAGGAAGATGCAAATTGAAATGTCTTGGTATAAACAAAAGCCTCTAGAGCTCTATCTGCTCTATATACAATCTGAACAGAGTTTAAAGTGGTCATCAATGTCACTACTGTATCACTTTGTGCTGTGCAGACTCCACTGGTTGAATTCAATTGTAAGTACAGATGCTCAGCATCTCTTACTATCAGGCACATAAAAATACATCTTCTGAACAAGCTATGCATACATAGACCTGATAGAAATAAAAGATTGCCTCAATAATGTGCAATGTGTACACTAATCCCTTCATGTGATACATCTCAGCAAATATTAATAAACAACCTTGGGTATGCATCATAAAATAATTTTTCATTTTTAAAATAGTTGTTAGCTTTTTTTTCCCAAATTGAAAAATATTCACAAAAAATGCTTTTGAGTAAATCTGAGCAGTTTATGTGTTCATCAGCAATTGATATTTGCAACCACATGGGAAACTATTTTTCAGGACTGCCATCTGATTTCACAGACTTACCTGGGGATGTCAGATAAAAACACTGTATTAGAAGATCAAAACTCGAGGTGCAAGCTCCAACAGGCAAAAGACAATTAAGAATGACTAAAAGTAATAGCTCTGTCTTTGCTAATATAATGCTTCAGTCCAGTGTAACAAAATACTAACAAAAACATTGTCGTGGCACTGATAGACAGATTTCACATTTACTCGAGGATTACACAAACAACTATCACCAAGGTCCAGGCTGAACATGCCCTGAATAATCAGGAATGCCAGCTGTCAGAACTTTTTACATACTAGAAGACTTCCCTAACTAGAATAAAGAAAATAATTTAGAATGGTAAGAGACTGTTAATTGTTTTAATCCATTAGGATGGTCCTAGAGCTATTGAACTCTGGGGCTGACTTTATACAAAGTATTGAGGCTTGGAGTAAAGCCCACTGATATAACGGAAGTGCAGTGGAAATAAATGCTTTGCTCAAGGGAAAAAAGAATGAAATTTGATCCCACTTCTCTGTTTTGAGGGCCTCACAAGGAGCATTTCCAAAATAGATCAAGTAGCAAGGGTACTTTTTATGCCTTGGTGAAATCCTTGTAGAGTTTATCTGAGATTAGTTCATTTTAAGATGAGTGGAAATTAAAATAATCTTCAAGTATACAAAATATCAATGTATCTAGTACTGCTTGGAGATATACTGAAAAGTGCTGTTTCCTGTATGTGTTTTGTAGATTGGTTGGTTGCTTTAAAGATTTTTCAATGGACTTAAGAAAATAGGTCTGAGCTTAATCAAATTTAGCACCAACTACTTTTTAAGTCTGCAGCCTGTGACGCTGCCAGTCAAAGCAGGAAACAAACTGACAAAGAAAGCAAATTATTCATTTTGTCCATTCTTTTAACTTAAATGTAGTTTAATATATCTCTATAATGGGATCACATCTTTGCACATTTATAGTACTCATCGGGATTTTGAAGTCTAATTTGAATTTTCAATTGTATACTTAAATAATATAAAAAATCAAGCAATGTAAATTTAAAAGACTAATTTCTCTTTTAAATACATTTTCAAAGTCTAAAACATAAGAACAACAATTTTGTTTCTGCTTGCTAGGGAAATATACAAGATGGAATAAGTTCAAACCGCTATTTTATACCAAAATATCGATGAAAAATATCTTGACACACAAAAAACTAAACCAATTCACTGCTATCAAGATAGGCTTTTGCTGTGACTCTTAAGTGTCCTCACTAAGTCAATAATCTTACTTTAATATCATCGCCACTCTCCCTCCTTTTGCCTTATGTTTTCCTGTTGCTTCTGCATTTTCCTATGGAGGATTAGACCAAAATATCTTTGAGACAGGGTCCTCACTCTGCTTCTGAATACAATAAGCTGCCTTGGCCAAACGGGGGGAAGTGTGAAATAATAAACAAGCCAGCCAACCAGCCCTCACACTTCATCATCTCACAGTGGCTTACAATATTTGAATGCATTGTTCCATCTCATAAAATCTGGCCATAATACAGGACTTTGGGGAATCAGGAAATAATGAAATTTCTGTCACTGTTGGCTCTCCCTACATTGTACAGGGGCTGAGTCTGATGTGGCTAATGAACACAGATACCACGACTGCTGTGTTTCCTCAAATAAAAGCAGACAAGGCAGGTCACAGATGATATTTCTCACAGACCTCTGTGATCTTACCTCCTGCCCTTCAGCAGACTAAAGGCCTACCTAGCTAGTCAACCAGAATTTTACATTCTCATGGTGTTCTTGTCAAAATAAAAAAATGAAACTAAGCAGAAATTCTAATTTCTAGGACATTCCAATTAATAGCTAAGAGGTAGCAAGGAATACTATTGGGCATGACTTTAGAGCACCTGCAGCATGGTCCTATGCTGGTCATTGAATTGGTACAAACCCATGGAGAAATCATAAATTACAAATTAGTGGACAGGTTTATTAATTCAGCTTTTAACTTGTTTTTTTATCACATATCCCTGGGCAGACAGTTGGCAGGTGCCCTATCCCTGGAACCATTCAAAGCTGCGTTAGACAAGGTTCTGAGCAACTTGACCTAGTTGAAGACATCCCTGCTTGCCTATGTTTAAAGGTCCCTTCCAAATCAAACTATAATATGATTCTATGATTCTACAAAAAATGAAGCTAAGAAGCATATCTGAGGCAAAATATACAGTCTTATAGAAAATATACACACTGGAAGAGCTGTGAGTGGAATAGTAATAATCCCTGAATAGTGTCTTTAGAAAAGATGCGGTGTTTTTCCAAGTTTTGAAAGCCATAGACTTTACTTCATATCATCAAATATTGCTCAAGAACACTGGAAAATCTGTGGCAGGGATTACACTCTTTCAAGTGAAAAAGAGAAAAAAAGTAGAAAATAGTAACAAAATCTCCACTCAACTAGCCTTTCTCCCTCCCTCTCAAGTTATGTCTCAATAATTTTTCTTTATTTCTTCCATAATAAACTCCTCCTTCGTTCTTAAAGCAGTAATAAATCACAATATTCATTGGTTTATTTTCCTCACATAGAGGAGTTTCTGAGAATACTTTTGAATGCCATTTTAAAAAAGACCTATCTTCATAATCTTGTACTTTTCTAACCACATCAGAGGCTTTACTCATTTCTTAAGAGCCCAGTTTGGGTTCCACCAGACAAGAGGGAAAACTTTATTTCAGCTGTGCCATGTTTCCTTTTCTCTTTGTAGTCCCTCTGGGCTGCTTAGAGACACAACAGAACGCTATGCTGCCTCACTGCCCCCACTCTCTGCATCCTGAAAGGCCAAACACAGATACATAAATGGCACATTCTTTGACTTCCTAATGAGCAAATTTATCTAATAGAAATGCCTGCACATACAACATTAAAGAATGAAGAGCACATAATGCATAAATAAACAATAGGTTCCACTTTATATAATAATGTAATTATACATGGAGGAATCTAAACACAAATACAGCAAAACTAGGAAAACATAAATATGTCATCAAAATCTTCCCATTCCTCTGCCCCCCCCCCGAGTTTTTTAAATATAGGTAAAGCTAATTTATGACCAAAAGCTTTTCCATAGTATCATAATGCCACTTGAATTGGACTCCAGATCTTAGTTTGCATTTCAGTGTTTCTGGCCTATATTAATGACAACACATCCAATTTTCCATAGTATTGATAGCTGCAACTTTACATGGATCATAGTATTTTGCATACTTCACTTATATGACTAAGTCTGATTTTCACAGTCTTGTAATTTATATTTTAAATTGTTGGAAGAAGATAATTTAAATGCATATGTAGTTTTACATTACATATGGATTCTCTGTACCTCTGGATTCCATCTGTGGACGTACTGAGACTTGCCATTTATTATGGAAACTTTCACCTCACATAATATTAGGAGCTCTAAATCATACATCAAAAACAAGACTGTACTTGCTTACTATCTATTTCTTCATATAAGGAAAAAAGTTTTAATTTTTTTTATAGGCATTCACCTAGATGATCACATTTTGCCAAAATCAGTAGATTTTTCTCAGTTCCATAAGGAAAGTAAGGAATTGCATATAATCTAAAGTAAGGAATTGCAAATAATCTAAGTGCAAATTTTAAGCACACTGCTATCAACTATTTTGAAGATAAGAAGTCAGAATTTATTTCAGTCTTAGCTAATCTCTCTTATCCATTGAGATGGGTCTCTTCTACAGAAAAATCTACTTTTCCCAATAAAGACACCCAAGCCATGTCACAACATGATACACCACTAGTCATGTTTGGATTTAAGATTAGGCATAGCTAGCAGAATAATACTCTGTAACAATACTACACCCAAGTTATGTTTATGGCTAGCTACTGGTCTGTTCCAAAGGAAGAAAATCAGTTGTACACTTTTATTTCTTAATATGCAGAGCTATGAACTTTCAGCCAGGGAGGACTGAAGCACAGCTTTGCTCTGCAGGTACAAAGTAGCCTTTTACAGGATACTGGTGTTATTCATGTCTTTCTTAAAATACAATACGATCGATTTAGCAGGCTTCTAATCTGTTTACTGGACTCCACATGCAGAGGTTATTTTACATTTATCTTCAGGTTGACCTCTCTTATAATGACACATCATAGTGCAGGAAATGAAAAAATTGTATTCCCCTGCTTTTTCATGTGAAAATAGAAATTTATGTTCAAAGATTCTTCTTTTCTCTACTTGCTAGATGTAAATATGTCAGAGATACATTAAAATGGCATTCAATATAGACTACTATTTTAAAAACAAACTTGTCATTCTCCTCCTGCTGAATTGCTCATAAATTCAAGTATGAATATAGATATCAGGTTACATTAAATGCATTTTGGTATCTGTAAGTTTCTGCAATGAATTAAAACTGGCTGATCATGTCTCAAGTGCATTTCATTTTCCATTGATTCATGTACTGCAATATAACCTTCAAAATTCCCTTATGCCAACAAACTCATTCAGATATGCTGAGTGAAGGAGCAGATTAAAGTGGCTATAAGACTGAAAACTGCATCAAGACATCAGAGAATGCAGTAGAGCTATAATGAAAGTGTAAACAAAACCTGTAAATATAGAAATTACCTTTCATATAATCCACTACTGAATTCAGTGGAGAGTTTTGGTGTAAGAAGAAGACATTAAACCAGAACAAATTGGTACCATCGCTATATTGAGACTATTTCATTCTGCTCCATTTAAGAATTTTTGCTTCAGGACTCAGCACTGAAAAATATTTACTCTTCTGTTCTCTGAAAATAAACTGTATCCTGAAGTAAAATTTAAAGCTAAGGTCTTTTAAAGGTAGAACTAAAAGAGCATTGCATCTTTGTCATCTGGTTATTTCTGAAGTTACTTTCAAAAATAACCTTTCTTACTTTCCTTGTATATGAGCTTTTTGCTGCTGAGTTGTGAAATCCAATCCATCCTTTAAAGGCTTTTTGAGCAAAAGTGCATTATTACTGACTTAGTAGCTTCTATTTTTTCAGTGGTAGCTATGTTTATGGATGAATGCTTTCAACAGAAGTTAAAAGAGAAAATGAGTCATTAATGATACCAAATCAGAGCCTTGTCTGCTTAGTGAAGCCTGACATAATCTTCAGGGTTCACTTAGCACGGAGAGCTTATACAGGGTCTTAGCTTTCCACAACAAAAATATCCACAAAAATGTTTTCTTTCATAACTTTTACCTCCAAGATTCTATCAGCAGAAGTTACTTATGACACTAAACAGTTAAATGACATGAATGGGGGCGGGTGGAGATGAGAATGAAAAAAGAAAAAAAAAAGGCACATCTGGCAGCAAGGAAAATAAAACAGGTTTTGTAATTCAGTATCTCTGTTTATGGACCTTTTGTTGCCATCCTCCTCATTTCCTGTGGACTTCCCCTCCCCAAAGATTGCACTCATCTAACATACCCAGACAGCAGCACTTACACACCTAGTAAAGGATATGTTTAAAAAACTGGTTGTTCTTAATCTGTGCATTCATGTTAAACTGTGATAAAATACCTTTGCCTTGTAGCTGTGTGGATCCTTTGATTCTGAACTACACTGTTTTTGCATGCATGGAGGTGATTTGCAAGTGGGGGATTGGGGATTCAGACCAATGCATCTGCACCAGCTGCTGGGTCAGGGCAGCTCTAACTCCCATGCAATTGACCAGCTTCATGCCACTGCATTTCTGAGTTGGTGTAGTAATGTGCTGAATCAAACCCACCATGAAAGGCACAGGATCAAAGGAGGAAATACTTGTAACCACTCACTCAAGTGCCTGCCCTTTATACAGCTTACCTCTTGCACCAAGTAGATTAGGGCTGATAAATAGCTGGAGTGCAGTTTCAGTCCTAGTAACATGTTATGAAAACATCTTGCATTCAGTGGCTAATCCAGACTTCTCCCTTCTCTGCCAGACCACAAACCTTTCATCATAAACTTCTCCATTCATCTTACACTGCCATGAAGAGGCAACCCATATTGGATACATCTACAGATGTTTTATTAGTAGCACATGCTTTGGATGCTGGAATTATATGAGAACATACTGTGATCCAGCTGCAGGTGTTTACTAAATAGGAAATAAGTAGAAATATCATGGAGGCACTCTGGGAATGTAGCAATTCAGTATTAATTTAATTTACTCAGTGTTTATGTTAGTTGATTTAAATCTAAATCTGCTGTTCTTCTGAGTTTTTTCCTATTCCCAAGACACACATTTCCCTAGACATGGTTACCTCAGTCCCCTGAGCACCCCTCCTGAGCCACTATTGCAGGTAAGGAAATGCCAGCTCCCCAAGGAAGGGGTGCTGACATGAGGGGTCCTGGAGCCCCAGGGGATGCCAGACAGCAGCAGTCATGGCTGTGCACGTCCTCAGAGGCATGGCAGATGATGCTGTGCAAAAGTTTAGATGATTCTATATTTAGATTTATGTAAGTAATATCCGTTTCCTGATTTTTTTTTCCCTTATAAATGGTCTCTACATGCTAGACAGATAAAATCGGGTGAGGTGGAGTAAGGGGAGAGGGGAGTGAAAAGAAGTGTTATAATGCCATTAACAGCTTATTGAGTTATGGTTGTTTCTGTTTCAAAAACCCAGGTGATAGAAAGGGGTTTTCAAGTGAAGTGTCAGGTAATTAGAACAGAAAAGTATTCATTTCCTCTTATCACTCATAGTTGTAATAGCTTTATCCTTTCTCCATGTAACTTTTGTTTTCTAAAACGCAGCTGTTATCCTGAAGAAAGGATAAAACAGAAGCCTTGTAAATTTAATAACAAAAGGCCATGAATAAATATCACATCTCTTCTGGAATGTATACTTTAATTTAAGAAAGACAACTATAAGCTCTTTAATAGCTGCTATCTTAAGTAACCACATAGGATATAGGGAAGAATCAAATACCATGTTCAAACTTGGAGCAATCCATGTTCAGATACAGCACAAGAAAACCCAGTTAAGAAATCAAAGCATGACAGACAACATTTCCTTTTATTTCATACTTTTGAACTTGAAAATCAGGTTGTTTGCAACAACTAAGTTTTTGGCCCTTAATTGTTGGCAAAATGAAGACATTTGTTTAATATGCCCACAATAGAGGGTATATTTTTTCATTCACTAACAACATAGTTAAACACACAGTTAGTTTCTGTCACACTTCAAATTCAAGGAACATATATTAAGAAAAACAGGCAATTTAAAATTAGACTTACTCTTATTAGAAGGTGCATCCTGTAAACTGTCAAGACTTGTAAAAATTTGACAAAACATACATCAGTGCAGGGATGTATGTCAGAAGTTTAACAAAAACAATTTTCCTAGGGTTAAGAAGTGCTTAAACTGCTGCTATTAATAATAAATTCTAAAGTATTTTATGAACACATAATAAGTAAGAGACTGTGGTGGAAATGCACACAGTATTCAAAACAATTACTCTATAGTAATGATTTTTGGGGTTTATTTATATTAAGTTAATTTACAACAGTGTTTATATTTTTTACACCATGAATTGAGCTGATGTAAGCTGAGAAACAACTCCAGAACATCTAGAGGTGCAACAAGTATTTTTATAGTCTATCACTTTTATCCATAATTAGGTTATATATTTTTATGTGAACTGTTTTTTATACAATTATTTTTAAATTCTTAAGTAGTTCTTTGAAGATTTATCAAGAACTACCTGGCTTGATTAATTATATATACATGTTTCTCTTTCAGCATATTTTTTCTCAGTTATATGCAAAAAAAATTAAACACAGGAAAGCTTGAGAAACCTCTTTTCATTTTGAACTGCTAATGAATTCCTAGTGTCTGCTTCCTAAATTTAGTATGTTGTCAATCTGTAAGATGACCTTCCTTCTTCTGACAACTTATTTTCTGCAAGAATTTGTAGTGAGAGATTTTATCTAAAGGTGTTTTCTTAAAAAAAACCCAAAACTTTAACAGTCCTATTATTCTTCACTGCTTTATTTGTGTTTCTTCAAACATTTAATGATAGCCTAAGGTGTGACAGCTCTTTACAAAAACAATGTTGGCTTTTACTGGCACATATTAATTAATGTATTGTAATCCTTTTCTAATTAAATGCTCTGTATTTTACCCATGATCAAAGGTTTGTTAGTTATATTTCACCACACAGTCTCTTAAGGCTGTTTAAGATCATTTGCTATCTTCTATTCCTCTCATAAGGTATATTGTTTCTGTGAGACTAGAAACAAAATCACAATTCATCACATTGCAACTTAAACCTAACAACACCTAATGGCTTTGGGACTCACAAGAAATATGCAGTTCACATTTTTCTCTCGGCAGAAAAATATTTATCTATTTAGCAAGGTAGTTACACATTGCTCTTTTGAGGACATTATCTATACTTATTGTCAGAAATACAGAACATTGTCTGCTAAAACGATTTTGTAAATCTCAGTACACCTGCACTTCAAGACTGAACAAAGAATATTTAATATCGATGTAAAGACACACTGTGTCTATTTCCAGTGGGCTTCTCTTATCTATATTTTCAGGTGACATATTAAAAATTATTTCCAAAGTATCAGTACTTGTGGCTGATGAAGATCATGTACCCTTTTATTCATAAAAACAGTGGGCTGACTTCCATAGTGATATTTCTTGCACTAATTGAGACCTATAATGTATTACACAGGAGTGTTCACTCAGGCTAATTTCTTGTGTCTAATGTGCAGTAAATATACACTGCAGATTGGTGCACACTAGCAGCCTCACGTTACACAAACAATCTCAGGTAAAATGCAGACGCCAAGAGTTTCTACTTTCTAAAAACCAAATATGCGTCAAACAAGCCCTTTGTTCTATGACCAATAAAACTCTTGACTTTGTTCTTCTATATGACTCTCACTTCATTTTATGGTCTTCATTTCATTATTTCTAATAAATCAAAGAAGAGACTGACTCATCATGGAAAATTGTGTAAAAGTAGGACAAAGATAGAGATAAATCCAGGAGATGTGGATGAAGGGAAGAAAATTGATTTATTTGCGGAAAGTTTTCTGTGGAGTAAGCCTGGAAATGAGAATGTGTTGTGAAATGTGGAGGGCATTAAATCATGTGTAAACCTAAGCTAAAACACCCAGTACACTGAACTGTTTTAAGTGAGTCACAAAACTTTCAGATGAAATTACAGTGCTAAAATATACAGGCAAAAATTAATGTGTGAGGGCCAAATATATTGTAACTTCACTAGAGTATGAATGGTACTACTTCAAACTCTTTTGTCTTTAATTATTTCCCAAGTTTTACAGTTGAGTTGTATAGTTTAAAAAAAATGCTGACATCCTGCAAATTTCTACTGCAGTCTGTAGGTTGAACCCAAGGAAAATACATATTGTACTAGAAGTCATTTAACAAAATTTGATAAAGTCAATATTTGGGGGTAAAATGCTCTAAAATCTTCCTGTCCAGGATAGGTAGGTAGGTAGGTAGGTAGGTAGGTAGATAGATAGATAGATAGATAGATATAGATAGATAGATAATTGGAAGAGATTCCAATGCCTTGCAGACATTTTGATATACTTTTTGTATTGAAATTGGAAAAGTATTCTTTATTTTTCTTTCTTTTCTTTTTCTGGTCAATACAAAGTTGTTTGAAAAGGCACAAAACAGTGATGTTCATCAGTCATGTAGCGTACAATGTTCAGTATTTAGTATCATCAAATTACTTTTTTTTTTTAAGCATTTAGAAACATCATAGGCTGGTTTGGGACATTATGGAAGCTTTATAAGCTGTATGTAATAGAAAATTATGACAAAATAATTTTCTGATGTGATTTCTTTATAATGTCCAGTGGTGCAGGTTCACTTACATGATTTTTTTCACTTTCAAAGATAGTTATTAGGGAAGAAACCCCACAAACCATAAATAGTTTTCAAGTTATTTATTTGACAATGTATACAAACAGAGACACAGGCTTTGGTAACAGCAAACACTGCAATCTCTGATGCTTGTGATTACCACTCCAGTGGGGCTGTTCTGTTCCAACTTAAATAAAATCAGGTCTGCATCCTGTCCATTGATCTGTGCTTGAAGGTCTGCAAAGACACTAACATTTTATGAATGTTTACGTTTGAATTTTTGTCCATAGGTGTTGACATTATGTATCCAGGTAAAATGGCATCACTTGACCTCAACAAAATAGCTAATTCTGTAATTATAAATATACAAGGTACAGGGAGATAATTGTATCACTTATTTCTTTTTGAAATGTCCCACCTTAGCTTAGGTTAGACGCTATTAAAATTAAAACAACATCTTTGATCAGGAAAAACTGTTTTCCTGTGAAATAGGTGGGATTCCTTATGACGGAAAACTGCAAAATTTTGCACCAGTGGTACAAAAAGGCTTTTCTCTTTGAATGCCATACATCCTCATGCCTCCACAAAATACAGGCAATGCATCCCACAGCACTCTTTTACACTCTGCTATCTTACATTATTTCAGGCATTTTCAAGCGTGTGAAAAATTTTGCAGTATTTCTCCTGCAAATCTTTTAGATGCAAAGAAGATATAGAACCAGAACCAGTGTATCAGTGATGTGCTCTTTTCTGTTCACAGGGTTAATTTTCCGCCAATTGTTGATTTTGAAAACAAAATAGATCTTATTAGCACTGAATATATTCACTTAAATCTTGTCATGTACTCTCCAGTTCATGCTGTTCCCAATACCCAGCACTTTAAGTTTGCAATTGTTTCTGCTGTAGGGGGATTTGTAACAAACTGAATGAAGTTTTTTACTCAAGGACCAACGTTTTTATTGGTTTTATCTAAACCTTATAGTAAGAGCTCACCGTGTTTTTTAAGGGAATGAAATGTGAAGTGAAAATGCTTGATTTTTGTCACACATTTATGTGACCTGCTTATCTAGAACCATTACTGTAATTACGAGCATAACTGAAAGCCTTCCCTTTTAGGTTCATGTTTCTCCATGTGTAGCAGCTGTAAACCACAAGTGAAGTTTCTTATGTTAGACAAGGTGTAGCCATTAGTTCCGCTATAAAGCTCTAGCCACCAGTGCTCATTGATTTCTAGTTTCATATATCTTTAATGAGGAGATTAAATACTTGTTTAGGAAGCAGAGTCTGGCTTAAGTGGTGTTTGCTCATACAGCATGGACAGTCAAAGACCTCTCTAATATTTCCCTTTGGTAATAGAAGCGAAAAAACCTTTATTGCCCAAATATAAACCATTTAGCTCATTCTGCAGCAGCATTGAATGTGTTATTATGGAAAAAAATAATTAGAGATTGAATGCTGCAGAAAAAAAACACTTTCTAATTGATAATAGACCTTTTCTCCCTGTTCCTTTATTTCTTTATGAACACCAGGGAGGGTGCTAAATTACTATTTCAAATCAATAAATGTTAAAAAAAAAAAAAAGAAAGAAAAAACAAGTCTCAGGTAAGTTTCATTTTCTGGTCAGTCATTAAAAAGCATAAAGGCTCTGTCCCAGAAAATGAAGTTTAATGCAGTTGAAGAAGTGTGGAGATGCATCAACTAGTTCTCACTGAGGACATAGAGTGAGAAGAGTAAGGAAAAGTGGGACAGACACTGCAGTAGCAAATACTTCCGTAATGAGTGTCAAAATATAAGACTTGAGAAAAGCACAGAATCTCACTCTGTGGCAAAAAGCAACTAAAACATTCAGAATCTGATGGGGATACATGGAGGAAAAAAAGTAGGGCTGTACTTTACCTCACTAAATTCACACCAAGTTCCTTTGCTTAGGGTATCAAAAAGCACTGGTTGTGACAAAAAAACCCTGAGCAAAATACCAGAATCCAAATATTCCTTTTGTCTGTATTATTTGCCCCATATCACAGCAATTTTCAAATAGGATCAAGAGGTAGAAAATTGGTAGGGGAGAGGATGAATCTTGGAGATCAGCATGCTACTAAATTGATACCATGTAAACACCATATAGTATTGGAAAACCACTGCTGGAGGTAAATGAAATGAATTCACTGGGGCATCTAATCCTATTTCTGGAACACTTAAAGTGTTTAAATGCACTGGAAAGCAAACAAACTTCAAAGTGATCATTATACCCCTGACACTAGTACTTGTGTGGCTGAAATCTTTATGAGATTAAACCCCTACAGAGAAAGGAGTTGAACCAGTCAAAACCACTTTGAAACTGTCAGGAGGATACCAGTTTGAAAGCTCAGTGTAAGTCAGAAATGAAGCTAAATGTTGAATATTAAAGACAGTTCAATATGCTGCGTGGAACTCCCTAGTACACCTACAAGAGCCATAGACATAAAGTGAGCCACCTCCATGTCCACATTTTGTTCCTTACCGATTCTGTAAATTCTAACATCAACAAAGGCTGATGTAACATCAACAATTTCCTGCTAAGTGAGAAAGCTGGGTGACTCAATCACAGTTCAGACTAAACACATACATACATGAGTTACCCCGTTGCAGTTCAACACTTTTTCTGTGATGAAAAAGCTTAAAAATGTACAGGCACCTCAGCTGAAAAGAAGCTACTAAAACACTTTAAAATCTTTCCACAGTATTAGAATTTCAATGTCAAAAACATTTTCACTGAAGGCATAAATTAATTTAAATATTGAGCCCCTGGATTCTATGTTTTTAGCATGTATGCATACGTGCATATGTGCTAAAAAAATCTACCACAGTTGTGAATAAAAATATGTTTGCACCTTGAAAAACAGTGAAACACTAGTTTATTTATTACTAGAAATCATGCTTCACACATTGTGTCCAGCCTTTTAATGAACCGCACTTAAGGTTTTCCTTCTGTTTGAAGAGAGTGCTCTTTTTTGTTTTTCAGTCTGAAATCTTATCAATATTTGCCACTCCAGCAAAAAGTTTTACACAAATGAACTGGTGAAATGGAATGTTAGCCTATAATAAAAGTCTGTCACAAAACAGTCACACTGGAGGAGACCTACCATTGATTTTTCAATAAATACAGCGAACAGTGAAAAATACGGCACACATTCCTCAGCAGTAAATATCTTGGTGACTATTTTTCTTTTCTGCTATTTTCAGTTCTTTTGTCTTCTGGCAATACTTAATAAAATACAGTTTCTTTAAATATAACTTCTGTAATGTGACAACCAGTTGGGAGCTGTATGGCAAGAGGATAATTACCAAGCTACTCTTACTGCAGGGATGCTTTGCACTTTCATTCATTGGCAAAGCAAAAAATAACAGATTGTCGGTGATGTGGATGGAATGTAAAAACAGAAAAATCATATTAGCTATTCTAAAAAGGTAATTTAATTGTGAGTAAGGATTGAAAAATTTTAACTCTGATATAACAGATTTATACTTCTGAAAACGGCATATATGCATTTTTAAACATTTGGATTATCTTCACTGATATACTATAGAAATAGTTATATATGTGTTTTTTTCATTTCCTATTGTACTGACTGCTGAGATTTTGGGGTCCAGATCCAAAACTCATTGAATGAATGAATGATGGACTTAGAAGCCTCACTGAGCTGCAGATGTTGCTGCAGGCAGCCCCCACTCCAGCCCTCAGTGTCTGGCCCCATAACATGTCTGACTGCCCCTTGACTTCTTACGGTCTCCTACAGCTTCCTGGGGTCTCCTACGTGTCTGACTGCCCCTGGCTTCTTAGGGTCTCCTACAGCTTCCTGGGGTCTCCTACGTGTCTGACTGCCCCTGGCTTCTTAGGGTCTCCTTAGGGTCTCTCTTCTGTTCCTACAGAAGAGTTCAGGAGCTCTAGGGGGCTTTTCCTGTCTCTGAAACTCATACTGCCCATGCAAATTCTAAATTTTGCAGGATTCTTCTGGCCTTGATAATTTTCCAGGTTTAAATATTTGTGTAGATAAAGCACATGATGGTGCCAGACCAAAACTATTTTCAAGGGACAACTCCATCCCTCTATAGGCATGCATAACCAGCTGTGTACACATGGCTCTTGTACACACTACTCCATAGATCCTTACTAATCATATGGTTGAAGTTTATTTGAAGGCCTTCTGAAGGGGACAAAAAAGCAATTCTTTTAAAATACATATAAATCTGTAATTAGCGTGTATTATTAAAGGTCCCAGTGTATGCTATGGTGTAATGCTGCTTGAAGTATAAGTTGTTTTTAGGTAATTTCCCTTAACAAGCAACACTTCTTTAAACTACACTTTAAGTGCATAAAGTGTCAGTAGAAGCATTCATTGCACAGGACTTGTTTTTCTATATGAAGAGGAAATATATTCTTTTAACAGGTTTGCTCTTCTGTAGCCTACTTGTTTAAGAGGTGTCCCATGGCATTCATTTAGCTACAATGCTTCATCATAAAAACACATGAAAACTGAGCCTCTTATTTACAACAAGGCCCTGGAGAGAGAAAACAAAACACAAGGGAACTACCATTAAGAACACTTCTTATCACCATGGCACAAATAAACATAAAGGGTTGGCATCTCTTGGCAGACTTTGCAAATTAAGAGATGATTGATCGGAAGCTATGTGTGTTGTCTGCAATTTAATTTCCTCAATATTCGCCGTATCTTCCAAGTCACTTGTGCATCATGTGTTTGTAATGATTAATTAAGATGAGTAGTGGCAGCAAGTGACGAGCCACAGAAATCTAATTAATGAAATGGAAAAAATAGAGCTTTCAAAATTTCTTTAGTTGACCTTTTCTTGGAAAAACAGCGATCTACACAGGATCTTTCTCCAAATACAGTGGCCTCTGTCATTATTTCATCTCTTGAATTGTTTTAATCTACATAGTAGATACTATGGTAGTCTATGCAAAGCACTCTTCCATTGCTTTACAGTTGGACTATTCTGCAGTATATTTTGTAGTATAACCTGTTTAGGGAAAGACTAAATTGACATAAGTGGTTTGCAAGTGATCCTCCCTGCTGTGACTATTCCCAAAGGCTAACCTCAGCCTAGAAAGGACAATCTCTCCAGGCTCCCTCTAGTATAAATTGGGACACATCACTTGAGAGAGATCTCCTGCCTTAGAAGAAATAGTGCAGGAGTTTATATTTTAAATCATTGTCTAGAATAAGCTGTCTGTCACCACTGACTGGAGGCTGAGGCTAGGCAGACTAGCAGCAGCATGCTGACTTGCGTCACTGTGATCGTTTTAGCACTTGTGAACATGACTTCCTTTCTCCTGCCTCCAAAAGGGTAATTAAAAGAATATGAAACCTAACTTTATGTAAACTGGCAAACCCACACACACTTGTAGGCTTCAGAAGATAAGAACTTGGTGCTGACAGAAAGCTTCACTGTTCAAAATCACGTAAAATCTTCCTCGCCTAGGGCAACCATCACTATTAGAGTGGCAATCATGGGCAAGCCACCTGCCTGCTAAATAAATAAGAAAGTCAGCTTGTCCCAACTCATTGTTCTATACCTGAAAGATTAAATACTGGCTTTTAGCATCAAGATAAGAAGTGAAAAATCAAATCTCCTCAAAATTTGCACCTCTGTAGGTGTTATGTTGCTTCTAGCCTCTAGTTTATTTGGGTAGAGGAGACTTGGAAGCAGACTTCAGTACTGGATGAACATGGTTCTTCAGCATAAAATCATGTTTGGAGCTAACTCTCTAAGCTCAGAAGCTCTTAATTGGAAGAATTGTGTTACAAGACACAGTTGTAACACTAGTTGCAAATGGTGGATGGCAAATGAGAGCAAATGCTCTCTATTTCAGTGGCTGGCTGTGCAGCCTGGTGTTCAAGTGTCCAGCTCAAGCCCACAGCCAGGTTATCTGGTAGCTGGCTTTCACTCTTGTCATGCCTCATGCACCACACAAGTCATCTTCTCTGCTATGCAGGTTTATTGTATGTCTTTTAATGCTGCAAAATTATTTCTAGGAGGTAGGCTCAAGCCCAGAAGCCATGTAGGAAGACATGGTATTAATTAGATAAAGGGTACCTCTGGCCTGGTGTTCTGCTTCTGCATAGTCACAATCTTCTATTAATTCAAAAGTAATACAATTACTTTTATAGAATAACCTCCTTTTCAAAATCCAGCAGTAGAATTTGTTCCACAAACTCATTCGGAAGTGCTCCCATTACTACGTTATCTATGCACATCCAAATTAAGAATGCTACTAAGTTAAAGACTGTTACTCATAAAAATGAGTTTCACAGATCTTAGCCTTTCACTATGTTTAGAAAAGAAGTTCCGCAAAAAATACTAAACAAATAAGTTTAGGAAACAAAACCTGAAGAAAGTAATATTTTTAAGGTTTTTCAAAGGTTTTAAGCAGTATTTGGTATATCTTCCCTGTTCTGTTCATCTCTATGCATCTTTGTCTTTACAGAATTTTGCTGCATTTTAACAATACATTCTGAAATGTTTCCTGCTTTTTTAGCTTTTAGGAGGGGTGGTTTCTAGACACAGGTATTTAGTGTGAAGCTGTGCCATTTATTTATTTCTTTGAGTATTTCTGTTACAATTTTTTCTCTCTTCTGAAAAGTAGTTCTTCACAAATTGCTTGCTTTAAAAAATTTCACTGTATAAAGAATACTTTCAATCAGCTATTAAAATGATTGCACAGAGCACTCACTGCTAGTTCAAAAGCTCACTAAGCCCAGCACTTGTTGCATTTTTCAGTATGTTTTACTTTTATGTTACAACACTGCACTACCTGTACCATCACAATATATTTTGAACATCTCTTCCAGTGTATTCAATTTTTTTTCCTTTTTTGACCAATTTAAATATTGTTTCAAATAAAAAGCTTCCTGCTTCACCGATAGTCCTCTCCCATTTTCATCAGTTCTAATATGATTTTAATATTTTCATGTTTCAACTATTTGTTGCAACTCATTCTCTATTCCTCCACCTACTCACTTTTCTGAATCGTTTATCTATGAGATTTTATCATAAGAGATTAAAAACTCCAAATAACCTACTTTTTAACCCATTCTCTTTTGAGAAGTAGTTTTCTTCATTAATTTTGCTTGCTTGTCTTTGTATTCTAGAATCTTATTTTTTAAATTTTCCTGATACTGAAAAAGGTGTGGACCTGTGTTGCCCTGCATGATTCTTCCTTCAGCTACAGGAGGAAAAAAAGCTGCTACCCTCTAATCCTCTGGCATAGTGACCAGTTTAAATCAAAGACTGTATTTATGTTAGAAGTTCAACCACTCAATCCTAAAACATTTTGGAACTCCTTCACATCCAGTATCCCATTGCAAATACTTTTCTTCCTTTAATAGATCTGCTTGATCCAGTATATTCCCAATTGAAATTTTAAATCTTGACAGGTCCTAATTTTTCTTAAATGGAAACATTATTCTTAATATACTTTATCAAAAAAGACAGTTTATAATTTTCAATATTTTGATCCTCCTTATAGTCACTATAATTCAATTTGCAGATCATCAATTCACAGTTTTTGCTTCGTTGGTTTTAATGCAGGTATTCTTTAGTAAATACAGAATCTACAGAGAATATAAAAATGAATCTCTAATTTACATCTATATTCAAATTTTTATTTTGATACGATTGTGTCACTGGTATTAGGGATTTTCTGCTTCAAGGGAAGCATTATTTATTTTTAAGTGTTTTGTGTTAAGAAAGTGGAGGAAATAATTAACCTAAATATGAGTCTGGGCTTCCAAAAGAAAATTAGTGTTTTGCAATCCATAACATTCCATACATGTTCAATTTTCCAACTGCAATGAATTATGTACTCACCTAACAAAGCAAAATGTCATTCTCTCAGGTTGGTCATATTTTATGTGTCCTTGGACACAAAATGGACCCACAGGTTTGTGTGGACACATCAGGGTTTTCTTTGGTCCAAAGGAGTTGCAGCAGCTCAGCTTGCAGTTGTGTTTTGGGGCAAAAGGAAGAACAACCAGTGTGAAAATAGTGAGTAATGTTCAAAACCATTGCTCACAGCAGGGAAAAAACAATTGCTGGTTTTCCAGTTCCTGGTGACTGGCCACATGTGCAGATCACAGACCTTAGTACTAAGGTGTAAACCCAAAATTACTCATTCAACATGGCTTCCTTAAGTTGTTGCTGGTTTCCACGAACCAAGTAAAATTAACGAAATTACCAGATACCAGGGTCCTTTAAACTACAGCATGACATTGAAATGCTGCCTGTAATCATGGCACACTAAAACTTTCACCCTGTTGATATTCTCTATGCAAAAGTCTAGAGTTAGTTTGCAGCATCAAAAAGATTCAGGAGTTCAGGAGAATCACCAAGAAAATCTTAGTTTTTAAAGAGACATCATACAGAAGAATTCTGTACAGTGTTTTTACTCCACATTGTGGTATTGAGGCCTTAGATACAAAGAGGCAGTTTTGTGTTCTTTGCTTTTCATCTTCATTGTTTACTATCTAGAGCAAATTAGGCAAATCACTCATCAGTTTCAGAGCAGGTGACAAGGGAGACTGAGAGAGGTTTATTAATACTTGTTTGTAGAGAGATGTTATTTGGATTAACTTTTATCTTCCAATTTAAACAGGATTAAAAGGATTAGCTTCAATAATGGAGGCATACAGCATATTATAAATACTTATGCTTCTTTTAATTAATAGGTTTGGATATGAACGTAAGATGCATCAAATTATTCCAGAATAGTCCATAATTACATTATTTTTAAATAATAAAAAAAAACTCATGAGTCATTAATAAGAAGATGACTTTGGAAAAAGGCAAACTCATTCAGCAAATTTAATGCTTTACAAGTCATATTTTCTATTTATATGTAGAGTTAATAACATCTATTACGAAGTGCTCAACTTAGAAGCCTGTGTTTGCTGAGAAAAGTACTTTAACAGATATTTAATTACATGGTGTGAGACTCCTCTTGGCAATATCAAGAGGGAGGAAGTAATTTTTGTTTTAATGAAATGTTCTGAAGGAAAGAAACAACTTTAGTTAAATACTCCATAAGTTTCAAGCTGTAGAAAAAGTATTTGGATTTCAGTTTGTTCTTCCTGACATACATCAGCATAAAAATGACTAAAAACTATATTATATGTACCATATTATGTAAGATGACTGCACAATTTTTGTCTTCTTTATTCTTCACTTTGTTTTTTCTTAATAATGGAAAGAGTAATGGCATCCTGAAAACGTGATGGAGGGAGCAACATGTTCATTTTAAACAATTTCTAAAATGCTCTTACAGCAATTTTGTTAAACAAAGCAAGTGTAAGAAGAATATAGGAACCTGAGATAAGGATGTAAGATGCACATACACATCTGTATTTTACTTTTTGTTAAAAAATTGACATAGCTCCCCATAAAGCATGTTGAGAACAGGAGAAATAATAGAAGCTCTAGACAAACCATATTGCAGGTTGTTTGTCATTTCTAGCAGTCCTTTGCCAGAGGATCACTTTGAGATGGTAGACAACTATATTAAAGAACTTATAAGAGTAAAACCCATGTAAAAAAGTGCATTTGGTTTAGCATAGCAGGACTTTCCTCTACTGATTCACCACACCATCATTCTTTTACTTTATATCAGCTTTAATTAACCTAAGAGATGTTGGAATAAGAAGCCTACTGTGAGTTAAGTGGGAGCAGCAGCAATATAAATTTTTTACACCATCCAAACCATCTGTTTCAGTTCTGCTCAGGCAACACCAGGGGATCAAGAGAAGGATTAGTCCATTCTTCACATCCTCCTATCTTCTGAAATTTCAAAGTTGTCACTTAGTGTTAGCTGGGGAGGAAGCTCATGGTGTGGTGGACTGTACAGTAGTAAATGCATCAGCATCATCAGAAGATTTCATGAAACAACCAGAACAGATGGAAAAAAATTTCAATCACATGATTCTATGCTGGTTTTGAACCACTGAGCTAAAAAAAGAAGGAACACAGTTTCCTTAACTAGCCCCCTTTAACATCCTTTTCCTCCTTTTTGGTCAGTATTTTTATTGTGAAAAATAGCTCAGTTTAAAAATGTGATGACTATTGCTGCCAATAAAAATAAGGAGCTGTAGGAGTTGTGAGGAGCTGGCTAACCTTCTCTTTCTTCTCCCACCACTACTTCTTTCTCCACTCACGTGCTGTGCAGCTCTTCATAAGGACCTTGACAGAAAATCATAGAATGGTTTGAGTGGGAAAGGCTCTTATGGGTCATCCAGTTTCAACCCCCTTGCCATGGGCAGGGACACCTTTCACTAGAACAGGTTGCTCAAAGTTCCATCCCGCCTGGCCTTGAGCATTTCCAGGGATGTGGCTGCTCTCAATCTGGCCATTGTCAGCCTGGGTGGATACCAGGGGTTGTCCCAACCCAGGTGCAGCACCCTGCACGTGGTCTTGTTAAACCTCATGAGATTCCCATGGGCACACTGCTTGAGCTTTTCCAGATCAGGAGACCAATATGCTCATATATGGCAGCGACAGATGCTGAGGGGAATGACAGGCTTCCCGAGTCTGGGCAGAGGGCATCTTCATCCAGCTCTCACAGGCCTCCTGTATGCTGCCAACCTTGGCTCTGCCTGTGGCACTCACTTCCCATCCCAGAGTCCACCCTTGAGGCATTGCAGCAGTTCAGTCTCTCCAAAGAGGGGCAGCAGCTCACAAACCAACTTGAATCTGCCCACAGACCAGCAGCTGTGGCCGTCAGAAGTTATTGATATATATCAAATAACAATGTCTTGGCTGCCCCAACACATTACTCATTTCACTATTCAGCAGCTGACCTTTTATTGAGTTTTTTAAAAAATAAACCAAGTCTTAACATAAGAAAGAGGCAAACAAATTAAACTGCTTGCTCAGTTTAATCCTTTTCCTTACTTCTGGGTCATTTTTGATTCGTTGCTTTCAGTTGGATTTTGAGAAAAAATTCTTGCAAAGCAATTTATGTAGCCACCTCAGTTTCTTTTTTGTTGTTGTTCTGTGAGATTTTAAATGGTTTTAAATTAAGACTGTCCACTTTAAATTCATAGGAATGGATTGCTGAATGTAATTGAATGCAATAGCTATTGAATGTCATGTGTGTATGCAATAGTGTGCAATTAATTTCAGTAAGAGTTCACTAGCTGTTGAGTCTTCATTTGAAACATAGTACTCAGTAAAATGTTGTAGAAAAATTCAAAACTGTGTGGGCATGCACAGATGCTCACATGCACACACATTCATGCATTCACACATGCAGAGTGTCCATTTTGCATTTGTGGTATTTCATTGATTCTCAGATCACACTGCCATGCATTTTTGCATTAAGTAATAAATACTTTTTGAAATTCATTGGATTCAGGTAGAAGAAGTTTATTTTTAAATTATAAGGAAATTATTTTGGCATTCTCATTTGCCTTAAACATAGACTAAAAAGTGGAGAGTGTACGGGGGGAAAATTCTCTGCAGGAAAATATACCTCCTATGATTTTGCCGAGTTTTAACCCAGAGGGAATTTCTAGCCCTAAGTTATAAATTCCAGAAAATAGGGGCCTATAATAGAAACACTGACAGAACCTTAACTATAGCATTGCTAAAGGCAACACTGCAATAAAATGGAATGACCTGTGAGATAAAATGTTTAATCTTTTGAGTGAGATGTGGCCTAATAACTCAGAAGCAGAGATGGGGGAGGATTCAGGCTCTTCCTTGCAGCCTCTTATATGCCCTTTTATGAAATTCACTGTCACTCTCAGCTGCTTTTCCCTTTCAGGCTGAATTTTTTTTCACTCCATAACCAAATGGACTAGAAGGGTCATAAAGAACCAATTTATGGTCCCTAACTTTTCAGCAAAAACTATTTTTCAGAATGTAAATTAATGGCAACATAAGCAGAAGGATCAGGAAAAACACCTTTGCACATTACACAAATAATAGAGAGAAATGGAAGGTACAGATGTGGGTTTGTGTTTCTCTACTATTTCCCAGTAGTGCCTTCCCAAGAGAGAAAATCTGCATTTGCAGCTTTCTTTATTTCAATGTAAACAGTTCTGTGAAACTTTCTTCTCAAGATCTAACTTTTGTTTTTGTGCTATTTTTAGATCACAGGAAGGACAAATAAAAACTCTGCATATTAAAAGATTTTTGAATTACATGATTGACATTAATTTTATATGACATATTTGCCTGTGCTAGCAAGTGGAACTGGGCATAATGACTTAGGAGGTCTTTTCAAATGCTATGTCTCATCAAATAAAGAAAGATGTAATCAGTAGGCCTGTAGTGATCTCTGTCTGGTCAAAAATCTTGAATTAGAATTTTGCTTATTCAAACAGTGCTCTAGGCCAGGATAATGGAATGCTGCCAACATTACAGTGGTAGATTTAGATTTAAATTTTTTTGCTGTTCTAAAAGTAGGTAAAAAAGACCTACTCTGTCTTGATTGCTTCTAATTCACAGAATGCTTCTACCTGAAGAAGCAAGGTCATATGAAAGTAAATTCTTTGAAAGTTTGTGGGCAATTTTTCAGCCGTGTATAGAAAGAATCATTATTATAATCATGATTCCATCCCATTAAGAACAGCTGGAATTATATATGTAATTCCTTGCATACCACCCAGAAAATTTATCCATAGCCTCTAGTCACTTCTGTTCCCCAAACTTCCCTCAGGCTAAAACCACTATGAAGAACATCTGGGCTCTGTTCTTTGGGGATTTCTATTTTATTCTATCAATATTTTCCCTTGTTTTAACAAATGAAAATTGTAATTAGACATTCCCATATTAGGTATATAGGAACACCCATTGCAGATGATGCTCCCAGAAAAAAATGGTTTGTGAATCTCCTGTACTGGCCATTATTATAGCTGTCATTTCTGATTCAGTAGCATTTTGCACCTGTCAGTCATAGCTAAATGAGGCACTACATATTGAGGATGCATTTGGTTGCTCTCCCAATGCTTACATGCTGCGGGATTGCACTGGACTCCACAGGGGTGACTTACAGACTCACAAAATATTTAACTATCCAAATGCTCCCAAATATTCAAAGCAAAAAACCAACCAAACAAAGACAACAACAACGAAAAAAACACACAGCTGTATCTGTAAATGGGGAATAGAGTGAGGCTAAAGAGTTTAAAAATTAAGATTATACTCATGATTTTGGTATTACTACAAGAATAAATATGTTTTAAAAATTAACAAAGAGAATTGGGAAAATGGAGGATTCATAAGTAGTCAATAAGAGTTCCTAAATATTCATATACATGGAAGTATATTTTAAATATGTATTTGCAGGTATATATACATATATATATATATATATATATATATATATATATGTGTGTGTGTGTGTGTGTGTGTGTATGTTAAAATATATTTTCTTTATCTGAGCCCCTTTACTATAACTGACCTGTAATTAACTCTGGAGATTGCTTTACTACTATTATACTAATTTCTTCTGATACTTGGTTAGAAGGCTCTACTAGACAGAATGTCAGTGGAAGGAGCTCAATGTTTACCCTTTGCTCACTCGGAAAAACAGAATTGGGTCTTATTATACTTAAGAAAAGGTAAAATTTTAGCTGTCTGAAAAGGAAATTTTTTCTAAAGGGAACAGACACATTGCAGCTGAATGTATGCTAACATTTGCCATTCCCTCAAATTTGAGTAAGATAGTTTCTAGTGTTGGAATTATGATTTAAAAAGACATAGAAGGACCTATTTTGGTCAGTACTCTGTGTTTTCTTGCTTTTTATACTTAAAAATAAAATAATGCCAAAAGCCAGTTCTAATTAATGTCAATGTTTGTATTTCTCAGTTATGCAGACCACTGTGCTATTCATCTGTGAAGATCTGATTGGAAGTGATTTCTGATTTTACCTGATGCAAAGGAAAAAAATACATAATTTATTTGCTTTCAGATTACAGCTTTCAGATCAGTTGTTGTTTTGCCTTGTTTTCAAATTTTTAAAAAATGTACATTTTGAAATTATGATTTAAAAGGATTCAAAATTTATATTCAGAATTTTATCACAGTTGACCTTGGAACAAAATTTAATCATGTTAAAACTAGACAGTTTGCACTGATGGATATCTAATACAAAAATTCACTCTTGTCTGGAATAAGATAATTTGTTTTCAGCCAATCAGTGTTGAGTTATCTACTGGAACTTCAAAGTTCACTTCCAATCTGACATGCAATCCAAATTCTCTCAAAGTGTTGCACAAGTACAACATGCATACATATTGCTGTTATATGGAAAGAGATTATCAATACTGACTTCTACATCTAGTGACATTTTATTTTATATGCATTCTAAAATGAATACGGAAAAATACTGAACTATGGAAATAGATCATAACCATGGCAGTCACAGCAGAAAATCCTCTAACTATATTTTGTAAAATTCCTCTGTTCAGCAAAGATCTTGTGCAAGTGCAGCTCCATACATTTTCTACTTCAGAAAGCAGTTTTTTATTAAGATTACATGGAATCCTCTGAAATGAACAGTGTATGTGTGTTTGCATACACACATTTGTGTGCTACACAGGTTTTTGTATGAGCTTGGCATATTGCTTGTGGCAAGCTGCTGAAACATGAATAAAGACAGTAGGAAAAAGGCAATGCACATCCTGCTGGTAATCTAGGGAAGGGATTGCTGCACGCTTACCTTGTGCCAAATCTCGTGGCTCACCCAGAAACTCCCAAGATAATTTCTCAGCTCCTAGATTTTCATGTTGAATTATCTGTCTTGTTTGCTAAATGAACCTGCTTCTTATTTTATTTAAACCACATGAGGTAGGTGTATTTGACTTCCTAGTAGGGAATGAAATATTTAAGTAATTTTAGTATTCACAGCTGTGAAAAGGTGAAGTATATTTTGTGAACATAATTCGGGGGTAATTTTAAATGGCATACCTTTTCCTCCAACTCCTTTCCACAGCCTGAAGCTGGAAACATAAAGTGTAGCTCATGTGCTCTTTACAATTTACTCCTGAGAAACACTGACCACAAAAGTCAGTAAACATTCATCATGAGCTTTAGGCTACTTTCCTTGGATTTGGCCTCAGGCTAAGCTGAGGGCTAAAAACATTTCATGAGGGGGTTACAGTTTTAAGAAAAATAAATATAGTGCTAGTACAGCATGGTTACTCAGCTTGGTCTCATGCTGTAAAAATTCCTTCTCCCAATAAATACACAAAGTTTTATGTTATCCATCCGCCACTTTATAACTGATACTGTGGTTTTAAATCACCAATATGCTAATCCACAGAGCTGTTGTGACCTACTTACCACATATTTCTGCCAGAGCTTCCCATAACACGTCACATTGAATCCTCTCTTAGAAGTACAAACCAAATCTACTTCAACCCATTTAGCACAAAGATTCTGGGAAAAAAAAAAAGGTGGGGGGGGGTGGGTGGGGGGGGAGGGGGGAGAGGAGAAAAGCAAAGCAAAAAAAAGCTAGGTCAAGTTCTCTTGTTTATCCTGGGCCTCTGTGACATGAAGCCATGTTTGCCACCATATACTGTCATAAGTAATGACATGATTTCTCATGAAAAGGGCTACAAATCGAGAGGACAAAACCCCTATCTGATACCATTTCCTGTATTGCAGAGCAAACTTGGAAAATTCCTCACTAAATGGTTGGCTGCCTTAGTGCAGTTACTGATCTCTTTCAGCTAAACAATGCTTGTAATAAAAGGATTAATGTTTTAAAAACATCATCTTGCAATTTTTGTTTTGTAAAAAAACCTATCTAAGAAAGGTCTCTTTTACTTGAATGAAAAAAAATCAGAAAGAATGATGTGAAAATATATCCTTTTAACTTTTCTAGAGATTTTAATAATGTGCCCATAAAGTATTTTATTTGTTCTGGGGGGAGTTTAGCATTGCTTTTTTATTTTTAAGTCTAATGTATTTTGTTTTCATAATATATTAATATAGGAAAATTATGTGTCATGGAATACATTGATCAATAGTTATTTTACTGTTAATATTCATTTGGACAGTAACATCAGTATACTGAACTTACATCAGAAGGAAAATTAGCTGAAATAAATTATAAAACCAAGTGTTACATCAGATCACCCAACTGATGTTGCTGCGGACCCTCACATTGTCCTGTTTTAAATCACTATCTAGGATATTAGAGATGTCTAGGATGGAATACTATTATTCTAGATGAAGTAAAAAGCGAAGTTTCTATCTGTAAGGAAGACCTCCTAGACCATTTTTACAGGACATGTCTTTAAACCTGCTTCCCTACACAAATTCTAGCCTAGAGAGCTACAGCCTCCTTTCCTGAGTTCTGAGTTTCCACTGCTCTCATATAAAAAGTGCACAGTAGAAAGTACTTAGACACAATTTTATAGAATTGGAAATGCTGTTATTGGGTGAATGCTGCAAAAGAATATCTGAAAATACTAATTACAGCTTAAAAGTCACTGTGTCTTGAAAAAGAGAACTAATTGACGCACAGTTCCTCTCCAAGTAATTTCTTGTTTGGTCCTGATGGTCAGCCCCAATGCTGTAGGGTCAAATACTGTTTTCCACTGCAGATATGTGACTTCTAATGAAAAGAGAGTTTTACTTAGGCAGTCAAAAGCAGAACTTGTCTCTCTGTCTCAAATTGAGTGCTTTAAACTACACTGCAATAATCACAGATGCTCTGCTCTTGGCACAATGAGAAAAGCTTGATACAGATTCACAAAATAGCTCCATTAAGTAAAGACGCCATCAGTCTTTATTACCACTATTATCATAAAGCAAATTTCACCTAACACAATATTGAATTAAACCTACAAAAAGAATGAGAAGGAAGCTATGAATTAATATAAAATGACTAAGAACAGAGGCCCAGGGAGTTTAAACGCTTATCAACACCAAAGCAAAGACAGGAATCAAAGACATAGAGCACCATGGTAATTTGTTCCTGTGTTGACTAGAGCAGCAAAAGTAACAGTCTATCATGTCAGCATCTGCTAGTGAGTTTAAATGCCTGTAAGCATAGTTTATAGCTGACATTTGTTCAAAGTAGCTTTTTTTCAAGGAGATAGTTTAATACTTTAACTTTGCCCTCCTAACTCTATTTAATTTCACAGGTTATGTCCAACTTCATAAGACTTCTTTCCCCTCTGCTTAAAAGATAAAACAGCATGGTATATTACTTTCAAAAACTCTAGTTATTTTTAGAGTTAAATAAAATTGCTGGTTTTTAGAAAGACCAGTTTTTTTCACTCCAATGGTCATTATCATGAGATAATGTCCCATGTAGCCTAAAAGGATGTTCCAGGATTTTCGGAACTATGGGATATGGCTTGTCTGTCTTGCCCTATTTTCTGATAAGAAAGTACCATGCCTTATATATGTTTTGATGGGGAATGAAAGATCCTTTGCAAGTGGAGGCGACACAAAATAATTTGTGAAATACTGCCTTAAAATTGTGTCATTTTCAGTTGCCATTAAAGAACCTCAGTTAATGAAAGTAAGCCATTGTAAGAATACAAGTCTTCCCTCAAGACTCAGAATACTAAATAACACTTGTATTTTTTAAAATTCGTTTATTTAAAACAGAGAAAAGTAATTAACTTTTTTCCCTGGAAACAAAATCTCGCTTACATATTCCAATACCTTGCCTAGGAGCAAACATCAGAAGAAAAAGATGCCATATTCTACTCAAGTTCTTCCCAGGAATACTACCTTTTCTTCTTCTGTATCTCTGAAAGCTGCTATAATGTAGCATAACCAAAAGAAGCAATCTTGACTATTTTAAATTTTGTTTTCTACTTATGGCCCAAATGATGTGCTAACATCTTGGAAGTGTTAGTCTTCCATCACAGGAAACTTTCAAGAAAAGGAAAAAATATAGTTTGGCCTGAACATCTCAGAATATAGTCCACTCCCGTTTCCAGTTACACCTTGGCTGTGTGCTAACCAAGTCACAATTATTTAAACAGGTCTTATTGCTGAATTTCCACTCATGAAAAATAAGGTGAAGCAAATTTTCAAGTGGTGGCAATTAATGGATGAACTTCCATAAGTGTAAAAGGTGCAAAGTTTATTTATGCTAGCTGAGGCTGCAAGGACCTGAGGAATAGTACTTGCTTTGCAGAGTCCAGTAGCTGATTGGAAATTTTCTGACATGAAGTCTTTGGATAAATTCAAACAGGGGGACAGTGAAGAACATACCCACTATGATCTATCACACATTTTATATTTTGAATGGTGCACCTAGGCATACCAAAGCTCACACACACAGGGTTCCTGAGTCTGTGTATGTGATAGAGTACCATTACTCTCATGGGAAAACAGCTCTAATGATATCTAGATTGCTCAGAGTCTTACTAGACATATGGTATAAAATAATGTCTCTGAGCCTTGGGATATGACTTTAATCATTCCTACCTCCATTACTAAGAACGAACTCTGGCAATCTTCCTTTAAAGATGAACAAGTATCACAGGGAATATACTACATGCCAGACAAATAGCCTTAGCTTAAAATCCTGCCAGATGAGTATGTTGCCTTTTATGGATCTGAAATGCATTTTAAATCCACAGTACCATATTACAATCTCATGAAGGTAACCATGGATTGGGACCACATAAGTAGTATTACCACTATGTCCTTTGAACACTAAAGCTGCCAAGATTGACTGAGATAGACAAGTAAAGGATTGCAGAGTCTTAAAATACTATATTGAAAAGCTTTACTGTGCTGTCCAAAATTCAGATCTTTAGTAGAAAGAATGATGAGATTAAAGAAAAAGATGTCGAGATATTTTCCTCAGGTAATAAATTACAAATGTCTATTTATAGAACAAAAATGCTATAGGGATGCAAATCTTGACCTTCACTTGCTTAAGTGAATTTGGATATTCCAGTGGCTTATTTTCGTTTACTCTGTTTTTTGAAAATGAAAAAGGCAGATAGAAGGGCAAAGCAAAAGCAACCTTTGTCCAAACATTTTGAAATTATACAGTTTTAGTCATGTCTCTTAAGATAAACTAAACATCTTATGTGGCAGGTGTGAAAGTCTTGATCAGAGTTAGTATAGCATCCTGAAGTTTATGAAAAAAAGACATTTTTTTACATCCCATAAAAACCTCATTTCTTATATCTGAACTTCATATTTTGCAATCAAATAATTAACTTAATAAACTCTGATATAAACAAAGAAGCCTCATCAAAGTACCATTTTACAAAGCATCAGCTGGGTCATACTTGGTATGGAGAGCAAGAATACATTTGAAATGTTGGATTATCATAGCCCTAGGACAACCCTGTTATGTGGAGTGCTTTCACTACAGGCGATCTAGCCCAAGACAGTGAAAGCTTCTGTCCTAAATCTGTGGCAGCCCCTTTGGCAAAGTCAGCCCAGAGCTGCAGATCCTACAAACCTGCCATTATGGCTTTGGTTAAACCACAACACCTGCAAAACATGACAGGCAAACTCTGTAAAATCTTGATGTGATGGGATACTTTGAGGCTATGGTACTTTATTAAACCAAACTCTTAACTGTTCTCTGTCTTTTAAATCAAACACCATGGCATGGTGTGTGTTTTTGAAACCAAACTCCCTCTCTTCTGCCACAATAATTTCTCATCCACCACAATGCCCAACAAACTCTCTGTTCCCTGGCCTAATGTGATTCCTGAAGCTTGCCCAGATCCTAGGAAACTGCAGTTTTCTTGGACTAAAACCATGTCAGGGATCTTGTCTACATTTAAACAGTCTAAATGATTGCTAAATAAGGTTCAAACACATGTCCCAGCCTTGTTTAATCAATATGCATGTAGAAGGTTGTAGACACGGACTCATGGGTTTCCAAAGCCATGAGTCAGAGCTCTACAGGCTTCCATGCTTCTTGATATGTGATATCAGGAAACGTGCCAATAGGAAAGTCAAGAGTGTCTGGGTAACCTGAGTGCTAAGTGTGCCCCAAGAGCTCAGACTTTTGACTCGGAACATCAGCGGATAAAAACTGACATATGGACTACCAACCTTGCCTGTGCTGCTCACTCCAAGGGGGTCCAAGAGCCCTAGCTTGACTGTTCTTACTTCTCACCACTTTTTGGCTCCCAGCAGTAGACATACAAATTCAGTTCACCAGTTGTCAATATAATAGCTTCTACTCTTTTTTTTTCTTTAATCTTTTTTTTGGTCAGAAAATATTAAACCAAACCATACAATTCACAAACAAAACATTAAAGCAACATTTCCTTGCATATTCTGTTGCTAGCTCACTTCTTAGGATGAAACATGTTTGTTTCTCCTGATTGAAATTAAATGTGTGAATCGTTAATCATGAAAAATAAAACTTTTTCAAAAGACTGATGCAAGTCTGGGAAACTAGCAAGAACACAGTTTTAAAGAAGGATGCTAATATTTGCCAGATGGCCACAACAAGAAATTTGGACCTGTGTCTGGGTGTGAAGAATAGCTTTATTTAAAGCCAGATCTGTTACAAAGAAAGAATGCACCTCTGTTCAGTGATGGATCCAAACTCCTCAGTGGAACGGGGGGAGAAGCAAAAGTGAAACTTCTAGGTTGAGATAACAGTTAAATAATTGAAATGAAAAAAAATATAATAACAGTAAAATAAAGAGAGATAACATTCAAGAAAAACAACTTATCAAGTGATGCACAATGTAAATGCTCACCACCTGCTGACCAATGGCAAACGCTGGTTGATTTACTACTCATTTCCATGCACCACTGCTTTAAATAAACAACTTCCATTGAGTATAAAAATTTTCCTAAGGTTTTGAAGGAGATCTCAGCTTTTGGGAAGAAGGTTGGACAGACTGCAGTTCCATGGTACCTGTCAATCAAAGGGGCTGACACCTCTATTTTAGAAACCCTTCAACATTTTCACTGTCCAATTATAACAAGGAACTGAAGCTGTTGTCTGTGAGTGATTTGTGACAAATAACTGCTGTGTTCTTTGGTTGTGACAATTGTTATTTTTAGGGCTAAAGGAAGGAAGAGAAGGCGTTGCAGTTATTTTAAGACAGATTTAGTTTAAACAGTGAAGCTGCAATTGTATATGGATAATCCGTTTGGCAAGTCTGAAAATAGCAAGGTCACATAAACCACATATTTTTAATTTATGTACTTTAATACAAAGAGCAGAAATTTATGGACAACCCTATTCTTTGAAGAATGAAGGGGTCATTCAAAGAATGAGTGCATACATGTGCACATACTTTTTTTAAAGATGTTCCCAGAATGGACCAGGATTGCAGCACAGCCTTGAGAAATTTGAAAAACGTATGTTTTGTTAGTCAAGATTAATAGACTGTTTTGAGATATTTACATCAAGGTACTGTGACACTTGATGTTGAATTTTCCTCCTTTAGGGATGCTAAACAACAGGAGTAACAGGGTGTGTTTGGTTTTTTTTAATAAAGGAGCTCTTTTACTTTCATGCATCAGCCCAGCTGCAGAAATTCCTGACTATGATCTGTTACCTGCTGTACTTCTACCTTTCAAGGAAGATTTTGCAGGAAGAAATGTCAGGTGTTCTAAGAGTGATACTTTTTTGATTCCTTTATCCAAGCAAAAAAAAATTAAAACCATTACCAGATTGTGAAGTAAACAAAGATGGGAAAACCAAGCGGTCTCTCTGAAAGCAAATAATTACTATTTTTCCTCACTGTACATAATTTGCTCATCTTTGAAAGCAAATCATTCATGGGAACATTATGCAGCTTGATGACAAAATTAATTGGAGGGGTGGGTCAAGAAACTCCTATGGAATTTCAACACACCTGACTACGAGGGTGTATTGCATGCATGTGTTTGTAGCTTAAGGCAGGGAAAAATCACTCCTTCAACTAAGAGCTAAATTTAATAGGAGTTCCTATTTTGCTTTGGGATAACATCTTTCATTGATTTAATCCCTTCCTGCATGTACTTGTATCATATGAGGTAGTTGTGGTTTTCATTTTACATTCAAGTCTATAGTATGATGAATAGCTATTGTCAGCTTTACTTCACCCTGACCAGTGGTTGCACCAGTGGAGGTAGGCTAGGGTCAAGGAGATGGCCTCAAATAATCTACAACTTTCCTAACCCTATCCCTATCCCCCCTTCCTTAGGGCCTTCCTTTATTTATCTTTTTATTTTTCTTTTCTTTCTTTCTTTCTTTCTTCTCTTTCTTTCTTTCTTTCTTTCTTTCTTTCTTTCTTTCTTTCTTTCTTTCTTTCTTTCTTTCTTTCTTTCTTTCTTTTCTTTCTTTTCTTTCTTTCTTTCTTTCTTTCTTTCTTTCTTTCTTTCTTTCTTTCTTTCTTTCTTTCTTTCTTTCTTTCTTTCTTTCTTTCTTTTTCTTTCTTTCATTCTTTCTTTCTTCTCTTTCTCTCTTCTCTTTCTCTCTTTCTCTTTTAGTGCCCCATCTATCTTGCAGCTTACTCAGGCTGGAACTCTGACTAGAAATGGCACATTACTTCATATGTCACACTTTATTGTTTGTTGCACTTTTATCACATTTCCAGCATTTTCTTTCAAAATCAGCCCAACTCTGAGGTATATGCTTCTAATTTGTACTACGGAAAAATTCTGCCTCTTTTGTTCACTTGGGTGTTTCCCCTTGGTTAAATGGATTATTTACAGCGTAGTGGAATCTAGCACTTCAAGCATTGACTTCATATGATTTGCTACACATTAGTGTTATTACTGTATTAATAAACTTATAAAGCCTGGCCTTGATAGTATTTGATTGAAGCTGTTTTTTTCTGGTAGTTCCTGACCAAGAAAGTTACAGCTCTTCTCAGAATAAAAGTAGGGATAAATTCACTGCATATAGCTATTGACAATTTTCAATGAGAAACCAGGAATAAAAGCAGAAATATAATATTAAGCATAGACAGGTAAGAGCGGGAAGGGGAGAGAATATTTATTAAGAAATATGATATGTTAGAGGAAGTATATTCTGGGCATTTGAGACTGGAATTTCACATGGGTAAGACTTGGACTTGTTTGGTGAGAAGGCTGGGAGGAAATGAACAAGCTGTTTAGAGTGGGCTGGACAGGTACAAGAACACTGCAAAGGGCTGCAGTGGAGGAAAGCCTGAGCCCAGTGAACAGCACACTTCTTTTGATGAAGCTCAGGGTAAAATTTGCTTTCTGGGCTGCATACACACATTGCTGGCTCATATCTAATTTTTGATCCAGTGGTATGCCTAGGTCCTTCTCTGCAGGGCTGCTCTCAATCCATTCACCACCAAGCCTGCATTGAAAATGATGACTGCTACAACCCAGGTGTGGACCTTTCACCTAGCCTTGTTGAACTCCAGGAGGTTCACACTGGCCCAGTTCTTGAGCCTGTGAAGATATATCTCTTCCCTCAAGTGTGTGTCAGTTAGGTGAGCAGTGATGCCTTGTGAGATAAAAAAGGGGTTCTTCAACTTCACACCATTAGAACTCATTAGAGATAGACCTAAAACAGGCTTAGTTTAAAGAGCCTACTCACCATTGTCACAACTGGGATTTAAAGATGTCCCATAAACATAATAAGCAATTACTCGCATATAGACTGAAAAAACAATATTCTTCTATACATATGTAAACTGTGCCTATGTACTAACCAGTAAGCATCCTTGCCAGGCTCAAACAGCCTATGTAAAAATGCTAGATATTAGATGAGAAGCAAAGGATTGCTAGGAAATAAAAAAAAGATAATTGGCTAAACATACCCCTGAGGTCCGCATCATAAGAATCACTATTTTATTGGATAAGTAAAATACCAGACCTTGTTCATTTTGAGCTACCTGACAAACTAGCTGCAGTTCTAGCTGATAAGCACTGTCTTTAAAACTAATGGTTTTGATACAGATTCTCTCCTGCAACCAATTGTTACAGAGATTGAAACTGTTAAGCAGCTAGTCACATTTTCTGATTCTGAGGAACTTATTTGCAGCTTTGGCCCAGACATAAGCAAAAACAGGCAAGGAGCTGCTTTAATTTATGCCACTGTCAGACTCTCACGGTCCCTCTACCACTGGAGTTCCTCTCTGCCACAACCTTTCATGCTCTGACTAGGGATTTCCCATGCAAAAATATACATATGTGCAATGCACAGATGGTTTGCATATGCGCAGTAGGCTTAACATAGCTGATTTACTGTGTATGCACGGACCATCTGTGCAGCACATGTGCAGCAGGTCTGATGTGTACTGGACACATTGGACTTACTGTGCATGTGCTACACAGTTAATCTGCACACACACAGTAGCCACAGCTCTGACTGAGTTGCCAGACATCCAGATGGCCAGAGTCCTTAAATCCCTTCCAGAGAAAAAATGAAGATGGAATAAGGATGTTTGGTTTTGTTTGGGTTTTTTCCTGGTGTATAACATAGCTTATCCTTTATCCTCAAATGTAGGAACATATTAAAATGGATACACCACCTCATCACATTTGAAGTCTAAAAACATAGACGGAGCGCAATTCCCTCTGGTCATGCATGTCCAAGAACAACTATAGAAAACAAAACAGAGCTGTGATAAAGATTCTTCTCTGTAAACTTTCACAGAACAAGCAAATCCATAACAACTACACAGGCTTCTCTTAAAGAGGACTGGCAGCCACTTCAGATTTTCTGACTACAAAAGGCTTTTCAATCTGGAAATATTTAAATTATTCAGGCTAATGCTCAGAAAACTCAGCAACCCAGATCAATCACAAGTCACAGTCTCAGGAAGAGAGTTAGTTGTCTTGGGCCTTGCCTTTTGGGTGGTTGAGATTCTGTGTCTTAGAGTGCACATGCTGTTTGCTTTCCCATCATTAAGACTGTGAGCTAATAACACTGTCACTAATGTTTTTGACAAATTCCCCATCAATAACTCTTCCTTAAAACTAAGACACACTTAAACATGAAAAACACTTATTAGACCCACCAGTATTTTGATAATTGCCGAGCACACTGGTAGTTCCAATGTATGGAGAATTTATCTATATTTACTTACTGGGGAGAAGTCTGAAAACACTCTGCATCTGTGGCTGGCATCCAGCTTTTTTTTGCTTGACCTGACAATGCCTGCAGGAGTCTGCTCTGTTTCTTCTGCACTCTGAAGAAAGGCCTCTCTTGCCTTCATTTGCACGCTCAGGCTGTCAAACTCCCAAAAGTGGCAGCATAGAGGTGCTCTTCCTAAACATTATCTTCAGCAGAAAATTCTGCTTACAAACACCAGGCCCAAATCACCCTCTCCAGAAAAAAAACATAAATTAAGGGACCATGGAAAAATAAGACATGAAACAGAAGTCTGAGCCATTCAAAGTTGCATTCATATTATGTGACCCAAAACTACAAGAACATACAGCTTTTAGATAAACAAAAAATCACATTGTTTTTTCTCTCATTGCATGTTTCTGCCTTGCAGACATCATCAAGGTCTGCTTGTTGCGTTCTCAAGAGGAAAATATATTAGGTGCCTTACCCATAGGCACCAAGTTGTGAGGTTCACCAAGGCCTTCTCTACTCCATTCTGAACCTGTGCCATCCACAAGTGCCATCCACACAAACCTTCCCAGCCTAACCCTGAGCCTCTTAAGTTTGCCAGCCTGTCTCCAGGAACCCAAAGAGGACAGAATGCCTGAATGAGGCCTGATGAGTGCTGAGCAGACGGGATCACCCTTGAACCTTCTGGCAATAAGAGAAAATAGGAGAAGACCCATCAGAGCAAGCCGGGCAGCACTGCGGTCCCAGGCTCCTATTCTTGCCATAGGCTTTGTAGCCACCAACATGGATGGAGCCTGGGTGGGCACCTGGGGGTTTCATCACCCATGTGGCCACATCATAGCAGAGTCCAGCACCCTGGGATTCACTTATACAATCCCTGAGATGACAGGTAAACCAGGAATAATGAAGGATGGGGCAGGGGCAGAGGGGGGAGAGAACAGCTGGGGGATCAGAGAACATCTGCTGCTTCCACTTAACAAACTGTAAGTTTAACACTTGCAAGGAGCCAAACATTCCATCACAGACAGCTGCTCTGCAGGTACTCAGCACTACATTCACCTCTGTATCATTGTGAATGGGAAGGACTCAGCTCCAGCACTGCACATCTGTGGATGTCCCACGATGAAGACCGAGTTCACCCTGAGTACCATTTCTCCAGCCTTTCTTGCAGGTGAGACATGCACACCTTACTCACGGGGGCACAAAACCTGTCCAGAACAAAATCTGTCCACTGCTGCCTCGGCACTGTTCCCATAGAGTACAGCATCATTGACCTCATCTGTGAATACAGGTAGGATGAAATTTCTTTTATTTAAAAAGATAAAAAAGATTTTAAGAAGATTAAAAAAAGAAGTTATAAAATTTTCTTGCCCCCCCACAAAGGACTGAATATGCAGTCTATTAACCAAAGCTCCATTTTCCTTTGTCCCTCCCCTGCAACAGCATCTTTTAATAAATATTTTCCTGTTCTAACTTTGTGTTCTCCTGTAATCTTTCTAACTCACTTCGATCTTCATGTAAGTTTAGTTTAAATACTTCCCATTAACCACAGGCATTTCAAAATGAAGAGAAGGGCACCTGAAGCCCTGACAAGGAAGATGCCTGCTCGGGGTTGCACTGAGAGGAGCCTCAGGCAATCAAGGTCCCCGCGGCTCCTCCTCAGCAGGAAAACAGGAATGGAAAACAAGGTGTAAAAGCTCGCGAATTGAGAAACGACGCATGAAACGGATTCGGCTGGAGGAAATTAGTGTAATTTCTGCTATTTATTCAGATAGTGAGAAAATTAAACCCCAATACCACCCACCCATTGCTCCCCTTTCGCAGTCGGAGCTGCCTCCCATGGTAGCCGGCTCCTGCCCGGAGCCGCGCTAGGAGCGCCTGGGCCCGCTCTGCCCGAGCTGCCGCCGCTGCAGCTCCTCGGCACACCGTGTTCCAGCCTGGGCCGCTCTGCCCGAGCTCCCGCCGCTGCAGCTCCTCGGCACACCGTGTTCCAGCTCGGCACCGCCGCACAAGGCCTACCGGGGCACGCCTGTCCGCAGAGGACGCGGCGGGACTGTGTGCCTCGGTCCCGGAAATTTGCCTTCCGCCTCCCCGCAATCTGGCACATGCAGCCTTTCCCTCGTTAACCGGGGTTAACCAGGGGGTTAACCAGCACCCGAACGCCGCCGACCGGAGGCTGGGGCGAGCCGCCGGTCGGTCCGTGCTGCAGCACCGCCTGGGCATGGAGCTGCCATGGAGCTGGCTCCGACAGCCCTAGTAGAGCCGCCCCAGTTTGTCCTCACAAAGACCTGCTTCTTCCCCACGCACAGACACACAGCACGACCTTTTCCAGGCCAGTGGTGCCTGAGCACAGGGCTTTTGTCCAATGGGTTGAGTCTGACTGAAATGCTGGCCACAGAGCTGAGAGAGGCTCCTGCCTTGGAGCAGCTGAAAAAGCTGCCCAATACAATTCCCACCCTGTTCCTCACCAATCAGGGGATCCTTTTGTATCCTTTTGGCATCACCACTTAGCCAGAGAGGAGAAACAGGCTCCCCAGGGGCACAGTAAAGTCCCATCACTGGCCACAATCAAGTTTGCAGTTGGCTAGGTGCTGGCTGGTCTCTTCCAGGCTGCCTCTCCCGCACAAGGGCTGGATGAGGTCACCTTCCAAGGTCCCTTCCCACTTGGACTGTTGCAGGATTCTATGGTGATTCCATTTTCAGACTAGGAATAATGGTTCTTTCTCCTTAGCTCTCAGTGTTCTGGGGACTTGCCTGTAGAAATGAGCCCCTGCCTGTGTCAAGAGAGGATGCAGGACAGATGTCTTTCTGGGCACACCTTGGGCAGATGCCACCTATGTGCACTGAAAAGGGGGACACTGAGGTGGGCTTTGTCCTTGAGGCCAGCATGGGCCATGGGGTGACAGTGTGCAAGGCAGGACTGGAAAGCTTTCACAGTGTTTTGCTCTGGTTAGGTGAAACGGTGGTGTTGGAGATGTCAGCATGGCTCATGCTGTTGACTCACTGCTCTCCCCTCACCCTCATCCTGCCATGTTTTGACTGAGGCATAGACATGAGACACTGAAACCACTGGTGCACACCAATGCACACCTGACCCCACCCTGCTGCAAAGGAGGAATAGAAGAGATCTTTTCAGGTGTCTGTCTTTAATCAACATGTGTTTCAGGTATTAAAGAAGCTTTGTAGAGAGAATGTCGAAGTCCAAAACTGAAGGCAGGATCCCGGGTCTTGGTTACTGACAACTGGAAGAGGAAATTGTGAAGAAAAGAGGTTAAGATGGTGCCTCATTCTCCAGAGTTGTCCTCAAGTGAAGGCTGTGCAGCAAAACACATTGGTGGGCTGACTGCCTTACCTTTCCCAGGGTGTATTCTGCTGGACCTGGAAACGCTCCCTTTCCAGGAACTTTGGGTTTTATTCCCATTGAGAACTTGGGAGCCTTGGTTTTGTAGACATCCAGATCCACCTTGTCAAATGCCGCAGGACCTGGTGTCTGCAAGAGAAGCAATGAGGTTGGTGGGTACAAGAGGCAGTGTGGATTCTTGCCAGATGTCCATGAGTACTGTGCTGCATTAGGTGGCTGGCCAGAGGAGCAGTGTGGGAGGCCTGGAGCCTTGGGAATGAGGGCTCCTTGGGAAGAGAGGTAGATTTCCCAGAGGATGAGGGGAGATTAATGCTGTTAGTGCCAGTGAGCTGTACTGTGCCAAAGCTGCTGGTGTGGAAAAATGAGGGGCTGCAGGTGTCGGTGTTACCGGTAACAGCAGAGCCAGAGGTCCTGTGCCTTCTTGTGCTTCTGCCCTAAGCAGAGCAGCTGAACTTCTGCTGCTGCTGTTAGAGAACAGAGGAGCACAGCTCACCTTTGCCACATCTTGAAAACAGCTCTGGTATTGACTCTTCCCCTTCATGGAGTAGCATGGTTCAGCATGAGTGTATGCTGTGTTGGGTCCCAGAATCCTGGGCAAGGTGTAGGTGCCAGGACCTGGAAATGGAATAGGAAGACAGCGTAGGTCAGTCCTGTGGGAAAGGGTGCAATGCCTGGGTGGAAGAGAGTCAGCCTGCCAAGCTGGCTGTGAGGAGCACGAAGGCTATCCTGCCCCTCATCCCAGTGTCTCTGGCTTTTGTTGCATGTGGTGTGCCTTGACTGTTTGAAACCAGAGGTGCCGGTTCTTCTGTGAGATGGGAGAAGTTGGTGCTGTGGGACAGCTAAAATCTGGTTGAGCACACACTGCGTCTTGCTGCCCAGGCTTTTTGCTAGGCCTGTTGAAGAAGCTGCAGGTGCTCCCTGGAGGACACGGAGGCTGTAAGAGTGTCTGTTTCCCCAGGTTCCATACCTGGTGTTCGGAAACCTTTTAAGTCCTTCGGTCGGGATGCTAGGCTATTCGCCGGTGCGGTATGGAAGATGTGTTTGTTGGCAGGATCCGTGCTGTAGTCACCTGGGACAGAGATGGAGACAAGAAAAGTGAAGCTGGGAACCTAACAGTAAGCCAAAGTGGAGAAGTCAGGAGGAGGTGCTCAGTCTTGCTTGTTTTCTGTCTGGAACTCTCTGAAGCCCATTCAGGGTACGAGCAGTGGGCTTTGTGCCCCAGTGGCAGAGGGCAACAGTAAGGCATGCTTGTCTGGCCTGGATGAAGGGGTGCTGAAATGCTACTCACTGGGTCCAGGGGTGGCCAAAATCTTGGTCTTGGGACGTGCTGTCACAAGTGCTGATGGAGCCACCTGCTTCCCAGTCTTGGTAATGGATGACTCGATGAAATACCGAGGACCAGGTGAGCAGGTGTCTGCAGAGGGAGCATTGCTGCCTCGAAATGAGTATGCAGGGGCTCTGTCTTTGGTGGGGTCATGAGCCATATGACCTGGGAAGAAAAGCCTGTGATAGGACTTTGCCTGCTACTGTGTGGTGAAAGGAGGTTCCTAAGGGAAAGCAAGCGCTGTGCTGTGCCTCCTGCTGCCACTACCTCCCCTGATAGCTGGTTTACCTGTTGTCCCAGGGAGCCAGTACTTGGGACCTGGGGTGCTGAATTCTGCAAGGATTGGGCCCCGTCGGGGATGAGGTCTCCAGTTGCCTACCCAGGGTCCCTCCATGCTGGTGGCCAGAGAAACTACAGAAAAAACTGGAGAGCTACCAAAGGGCTTCTCTGACACAGTGCTGGTACAAAGCTTTCCTGTAGCCCAGAGCAGGAAGAAAGCAAACTAGCATCACGAGAGAAAGTGAAGGAAAGTGAAGAGCAACAAGGAGTAGCAGATGGAAGAGAAGGAGGAATGGGGAGAAGCAGTAAGTTAGAAGCAAAGATGCAGCAAAAACTCCTGCTGTGCCCTCAGGCAGCAATTGTTGGCGTAGAACGCAGCGCTGGCCTGCCTTGGGGGTAGCCGCCAGCGTGTCTACACACGAATTTGCTCAGCTGGAGTGTGCTGCTGACTGGGTGATGTGCAGGGAGGAACACCAGCCCCTCGGTGACATCATAATCCATTGCTAGGTGGATCCATCATCATTGACATCCATCACCAGGTGACATCCCAAAGGGCCATTCTCACCCAGTGATGGGCAGAGCCCACTGTGATGTTGAGACCCTTAAGCTGTTCGTGCTGCAGCACTGCCATATTGCCTGCAGGGCTCCTCTGGGGCTGGGCATGGGCATGGGCCTGTTATGGAACTGGCTCAGTCTGGTGTGGGGCAGCCCCAGTTTGTCCTCACACAGAGCTGCTTTTGTCCCCATGTTCCCAGAGACCCAGCACAGCCCTTTCTAGTCCAGTAGTGCCTGAGCACGGGGGGCTTTTTTCACCAAACAGTGTGAAATAAACCTTTTCAAACATCAATTTGTTGTGAACAAGGAGACACTTCTGTATTTCAGTGCCAGGAACAAGGGGGATTACTTCTCCAAATTTGTTCTCATTTGCAAACAAAATTCATCAATTTTATATGATTTTTCTGTTGTGTCATTTTTACATAAGTTCTTTTACATAGGATGCATCATCTGCCCCTTCTTAAGTGTAACCTATACAGTGATTGGTTTCACTAGTTATATAACTACAATAATATTCCTACCCTAAGACTATAATTGGCCATATCTACTGAGATCTACTGATTGGAATCCTTGATAGTCAAGTTAGGTTGGGAAGGGAAGGGTTTTCCAAGCACACTAACTGGTGTTCATGACAATTTCCATAGCTTCTTGAACAAGGCATATGATACCTGGTAACTTCTTGGTAAGGTTTCTCTGACTGAATACTTTAAAAGCAGCACTCCTAACATTCCAATAACATATGATTCATGGTTATCTACTTGCAATCATAAGTAAAACTTTTGTCTTTTTTATTATTAAATTGTTTTATCAGTGTATTTGTAAGAGGCTGAGTAGACTGAAGTGCTGGCCACAGAGCTGAGAGAGGCTCCTGCCTTGGAGTGCGTGTCAGAGCTGCCCAATCCAACAATTCCCACCCTGTTCCTCACCAATCAGGGATCCTTTTGTATCCTTTTGGCATCACCACTTAGCCAGAGAGGAGAAACAGGCTCCCCAGGGGCACAGTAAAGTCCCATCACTGGCCGCAGTCAAGTTTGCAGTTGGCTAGGTGCTGGCTGGTCTCTTCCAGGCTGCCTCTCCCGCACAAGGGCTGGATGAGGTCACCTTCCAAGGTCCCTTCCCATTTGGGCTGTTGCAGGATTCTATGGTGATTCCATTTTCAGACTAGGAATAATGGTTCTTTCTCCTTAGCTCTCAGTGTTCTGGGGACTTGCCTGTAGAAATGAGCCCCTGCCTGTGTCAAGAGAGGATGCAGGACAGATGTCTTTCTGGGCACACCTTGGGCAGATGCCACCTATGTGCACTGAAAAGGGGGACACTGAGGTGGGCTTTGTCCTTGAGGCCAGCATGGGCCATGGGGTGACAGTGTGCAAGGCAGGACTGGAAAGCTTTCACAGTGTTTTGCTCTGGTTAGGTGAAACGGTGGTGTTGGAGATGTCAGCGTGGCTCATGCTGTTGCCTCACTGCTCTCCCCTCACCCTCATCCTGCCATGTTTTGACTGAGGCATAGACATGAGACACTGAAACCACTGGTGCACACCCACACACCCTGCTGCAAAGGAGGAACAGAAAAAAGGTCTCTTCAGGTGTCTGTCTTTAATCAAGATGTGTTGCAGGTATTAAAGAAGCTTTGTAGAGAGAATGTCGAAGTCCAAAACTGTAAGCAGGATCCCGGGCCTTGATCAGTGCAACCTGGAAGGTGAAGAAAAGAGGTTAAGATGGTGCCTCATTCTCCAGAGTTGTCCTCAAGTGAAGGTTGTGCAGCATAACTTAATGGTAGGCAGGCTGTCTTACCTTTCCTGTGTTGTAGTCTGCTGGACCTGGAAACCGATCCTTCCCAGCCAGTTTGGTTTTTAATCCCATTGAGAACTTGGGAGCCTTGGTTTTGTAGACATCCAGATCCACCCTGGCAAATGCCGCAGGACCTGGTGTCTGCAAGAGAAGCAATGAGGTTGGTGGGTACAAGAGGCAGTGTGGATTCTTGCCAGATGTCCATGAGTACTGTGCTGCTTTAGGTGGCTGGCCAGAGGAGCAGTGTGGGAGGCCTGGAGCCTTGGGAATGAGGGCTCCTTGGGAAGAGAGGTAGATTTCCCAGAGGATGAGGGGAGATTAATGCTGTTAGTGCCAGTGAGCTGTACTGTGCCAAAGCTGCTGGTGTGGAAAAATGAGGGGCTGCAGGTGTCGGTGTTACCAGTAACAGCAGAGCCAGAGGTCCTGTGCCTTCTTGTGCTTCTGCCCTAAGCAGAGCAGCTGAACTTCTGCTGCTGCTGTTAGAGAACAGAGGAGCACAGCTCACCTTTGCCACATCTTGAAAACAGCTCTGGTATTGACTCTTCCCCTTCATGGAGTAGCATGGTTCAGCATGAGTGTATGCTGTGTTGGGTCCCAGAATCCTGGGCAAGGTGTAGGTGCCAGGACCTGGAAATGGAATAGGAAGACAGCGTAGGTCAGTCCTGTGGGAAAGGGTGCAATGCCTGGGTGGAAGAGAGTCAGCCTGCCAAGCTGGCTGTGAGGAGCACGAAGGCTATCCTGCCCCTCATCCCAGTGTCTCTGGCTTTTGTTGCATGTGGTGTGCCTTGACTGTTTGAAACCAGAGGTGCCGGTTCTTCTGTGAGATGGGAGAAGTTGGTGCTGTGGGACAGCTAAAATCTGGTTGAGCACACACTGCATCTTGCTGCCCAGGCTTTTTGCTAGGCCTGTTGAAGAAGCTGCAGGTGCTCCCTGGAGGACACGGAGGCTGTAAGAGTGTCTGTTTCCCCAGGTTCCATACCTGGTGTTCGGAATCTTTTAAAGTCCTTGGGCCGGAACACCATGGGATTGGATGGTGCGGTATGGAAGATGTGTTTGTTGGCACGTTCTGTGAGGTAGTCACCTGGGACAGAGACGGAGACAAGAAAAGAAGTGAAGCTGGGAACCTAACAGCATGCCAAAGAGGAGAAGTCAGGAGTAGGTGCTCAGTCTTGCTTGTTTTCTGTCTGGAACTCTCTGAAGCCCATTCAGGGCATGAGCAGTGGGCTTTGTGCCCCAGTGGTACAGGGCAACAGTAAGGCATGCTTGTCTGGCCTGGATGAAGGGGCTGCTGAAATGCTACTCACTGGGTCCAGGGGTGACCTCAATCTTGCTCCTGCCACGTCCCACCATATATGCTCCTGGTGGCATATACTTCCCAGTCTTGGTGATGGATGGATGGATGAAGTATCGAGGACCTGGTGAGCAGCTGTCTGTGGAGGGAGCTTTGGTCCCTCGAAATGAGTATGCAGGGGCTCTGTCTCTGGTGGGATCATGAGCCACATGACCTGGGAAGAAAAGCTTGTGAAAGGACTTGTGCCTGCTACTGTGTGGTGAAAGGAGGTTCCTAAGGGAAAGCAAGCGCTGTGCTGTGTTATCATGTCCCCTGATAGCTGGTTTACCTGTTGTCCCAGGGAGCCAGTACTTGGGACCTGGGGTGCTGAATTCTGCAAGGATTGGGCCCCGTCGGGGATGAGGTCTCCAGTTGCCTACCCAGGGTCCCTCCATGCTGGTGGCCAGAGAAACTACAGAAAAAACTGGAGAGCTACCAAAGGGCTTCTCTGACACAGTGCTGGTACAAAGCTTTCCTGTAGCCCAGAGCAGGAAGAAAGCAAACTAGCATCACGAGAGAAAGTGAAGGAAAGTGAAGAGCAACAAGGAGTAGCAGATGGAAGAGAAGGAGGAATGGGGAGAAGCAGCAAGTTAGAAGCAAAGATGCAGCAAGAACTCCCTGCTGTGCCCTCAGGCAATGATTGTTTGCCAGGCCAGCAGCAGTGGAGAAGCGCAGCGCTGGCCTGGCTGGGTGGTAGCCTCCGGCGCGTCTGCACGCGAACTTGGTCAGTTGGAGTGTGGCGCTGACTGGGTGATGTGCAGGGAGGGACGCCAGCCCCTCGGTGACATCATAATCCATTGCTAGGTGGATCCATCATCATTGACATCCATCACCAGGTGACATCCCAAAGGGCCATTCTCACCCAGTGATGGGCAGAGCCCACTGTGATGTTGAGACCCTTAAGCTGTTCGTGCTGCAGCACTGCCATATTGCCTGCAGGGCTCCTCTGGGCATGGGCATGGGCCTGTTATGGAACTGGCCCAGTCTGGTGTGGGGCAGCCCCAGTTTGTTCTCACACAGAGCTGCTTTTGTCCCCATGTTCTCAGAGACCCAGCACAGCCCTTTCTAGTCCAATGGTGCCTGAGCACAGAGCATTTATCTAATGGGTTGTGTCTGCCTGAACTGCTCACTGCAGAGCTGCGAGAGCTGACAGAGGCTTTTGCCTCAAAGCATCTTTGAGAGCTGCCCACTCTAATTCTCACCCCATAGGGTTGAGATTCTAGGGTAGAATCCTTTTGACATCACCTCTTAGCCAGAGGGGAAAAAAACAACTTCCCCAAGAACCAGAAGAATTAAACAGTCTTTGTCTCAAACTTCTCCCTTGTCTTGCTTTGGCCCTTCTGTTAACTCCTGGTCTGGCAGGAAAGGGGTGAGAAAGCAGCTGACATGGCTTAGCTTCTGTCCTGGCTCAAAAATTGAGCTTCTAATGTTATTTAGCAATAATGTAAGAATGCCCTTCTTTGGGGGTGAAAAAAATTGTGACTTAGCTGTAACTGCCACTTACTCCACCTGCAGTCATTTACAATAGAAGATCCCCTGAAATGAGCTGGGAAGTTGATAGTGTCCAATGCCCAGCTTGTGCTTTGTACCTTTTGATACTTTTCCAAGGTCTCTGTGCTCTGAGCTTACTATTAGAGAGGAGGGAGAGAGCAAAGCTATCAATAATATCAGTTGTTCTGGCCTCTCCATTTGAGGGCTTCCAGTTTCAGCATCACTCCTCAGATGCTACTGATGTCTTCAAGCAGTTTTCTCTCTTTAGTGCCCACTTCTCCAGGTTATTTTGGGAGTTCATGGTCAACAGGATTTTCCTAAAGCAATGTTTGCCTCAGGAATATACGAATTCTTTCAAGGTTTCCCTGGAAGGGTTGGACAAAGTTTCCTTATTCTGATTTTGCCAGTAGTGTGTGAATCTCTGTGCCTGCACTATGAGTTCTCCTGCTAGGTTTTTCCTTCCCTAGATTTCCTGACTCTTTGTCAGTAATACCAGTCATTACCCATGCTTTGTTTAGTGACCCTTAAAGCTTTTCAGTCTCTAGGTTTTTATGGTTTGAGACCCTTATGGCTTTTCTTCCATTGCTGTGTTACATGGGCTGTGGTTAATATTGCATCAGTTAGAAAGTACATTCTGAAGCATATGAATTGTGATTTGAATGGAGATGCTGTGGATGAAGTAAAACAGTGGAGTGGCAAACCAGTTTAGAAGGCATAAGAATCCTTTAACACAAGCTGATTTGTGTAGTGAAGGGCACTTTTTTCTGTTCCACTCTGCTGTGGACATTTAAAAGTAGTGCTCCAATGCCAAGAAATACTACTTAAATTTCAAAGGCACACACAGATGGAATTTTCTCCCACTGGTCAAGTACTCATGCAGTATAACCAGTAGTTTTCATAACACTTGCAGTCTCTGATATACTAACAAAATTGAATATGAGCTTGTTCTCTTACCTTAGGTGAAACAGATATTGAGAAGACTGGCAGGAGGTAATACATTATCAGTGTAGCTGGCTAATCACATTTCTTGTTGGATTATTTAGAAATACCAGCATTAGTTGATGAGTTCCAGTTCTTGTGTTCTTGGTGTCATTCACCTGAATCTTCTGCATCCATTTCTTTTCCTCCTGCTTTCCTCTGTGTCCTGTATCAGTGCAAAGCTATAAGTTTTGTTTAGATGATGCTTTGGATCCTACTGATGCTGCCCCTCCAGACTTGGGGCATAGTTTTCACTCTGGAGACTTAAAAAAAATCCATTTCAGTAAACACCCTTCTTGGGTGATGGTATTTTAACTGTGAAGCCTACTGATAACAGCTACAGATAAAAGATTTTCAGTGGGTTGGAGGTGTTACAGTTGGAACCCAGTGATAACAGCCCCCCAGAAGCATCCCACAGAAGGAGGCATTTGCCCCATGAACCATCCCTTGTGGAGAACATTCAAAAAATGAAGAGGACAGCCCTCAGCCCAAAGGCTGTTTCCCAGAGTTGCCATCACTAGGCTCCAGAGCCGAGAATGAATGAAAGCTAGAAATTTATTCACATAGTCTGTGAATAGCAATAGGCAATGACTTGCAAAACAGGATAATTTACTGGTATTGAAACTGGCAGTGGGCATAACATACCCAGCACATTTTTAATATACTTAGCATATTTTATTTCAAACTTCTTGAAAGGATGTGCTATAACTGATCTGTTTTTAGTGAGAGCATTCAGGAATGTTGCTGGAAGTTGTAGCCTGTATCAACACAAAAGGATGACAGAATTAAAAGAGACCTATTAAAATGATTAAACACTTCAGTAGTAATTACTGTGTATGATATATTATTTACAAATAACTGGATACCTATACATTTTCACTGCATGTTACAAGATCTTTGTACAGTGCTCTTCGGGAAGTGACATAGTTGGCTTAATTAAAAAGAAAAATTAGTATAACAGATTTTTACCTGTATGTTTCAGAGATAATTTCAGTGGTGGGGAGAATCCCTGTTGTACCTACAGCTCCCAGCACAATACATGCTGATGCAGTCAAATATCAAATTGTATAAGCTCTAATATCTGCCACACATGATGCTTTCTTTAGACAAATAAAAGGAAAAAAAATGCTAAAAATGTCAGCAATGAAGTTTGATCTGGTTTCAACTTTTGATTTTGAAAGAGATGGAGGCTTAAATATGTTTAAATTTGAGGGCTTTCATGTCTGTACAGTTTCCATTTTGATTCAGTTAAGGACAGAATTTGGGTATTTACCTCTCATCAGCAAGGCCATCTTAACAATTAATGAAAACTCTTAGATAAATTTGTCTGGTTTTCTTTTTTTCTGTTCCACTCCACTGTGGACATTTAACAGTAGTGCTTCAATGCCAAGAAATACTACTCAAAAGTTTAATTATATGGAAGTGGCAAGAAGTACCACCATAAGCATTCTTTTGGTTCAGAGAATACAGACTAGAGTTATCAGACCCTGCTGTACCTCTGTTTTTAAGAAGAATGTTAAGCATTTTCATTGACATTGATTCCACTGATGTGTTTGGTGTCAACTGTGTAAATGCACTGAGAGGTCCTGAGGCTGTCTCTATAAGCCCTTCAAAACTGCAGAACTGCTGCTTCAATCTAAGGACTCATATGTGGAATGCTTGCTGTATGACAGATGCTTTTTGACATCAAAATGAAAAATAAAAGAGAAACATAAGCCCCAAATCATTAATTACATTTTTCTCCTTAGAATATTAGATGATATCTATATGTTCATAGGATAAATTAATTTGATCTAGCAATTAAATAAATGCCATGTATTTAATAAATCCAAAACAAACCTTTAAAACAAAAATTTGAGATTGCACAGGCATCAAGATCTGTGATATCACATAACTTATGGTTTATACAATCAGGAACTGCCTTGTACAGCTCTAATCCTCCAGAGAGCTCATGGTATATGTGGGATAACTATGAAAACCGGCATGGGATGGGAGAATGTCTTCTATAGCAGGGCTGTGTTTCTGTGTTTCTAGCCACCCTGTACAGGTGGCTAGCCCAGAGAAAGGTGTAACTCTGGCCCCTTCCTCTCAACCCTTTATTGAGTTGAACGGAGTTGCTCTCTCAGCAAAGAAATGCGTGCCAAGTACAGTTTGGCTCCAGTTTACCCCACAGCAAGGGGATAATCCAAGGACAGATTAGGAGTCTCACTGTGCAGCATCTTCATCTGGGCTTCTAGCTAGTTTATACCAAAGAAACCATTACACTAATTTTACTTCAGTTAACATTTTAACTTTAATTCATCAGTTACCTTAGTGGGAATTTTTTTTTTTTTATTTTCATGTAAGATAGCATAGGCTTGAAATTAAGTCTGTGATAGGTAATTTGGGGTTTTTAAAATAATCATAGATTTATTGATGAACTTTTTAAATAAAAAGCAGAAAAAATAATATCTTATAAAGTAAAGAATATTATCTAAGGGGGAAAAATTAGTTTGCAAGGATAATATTACCTCCTATTTTTGGAATTTCTGTAAGATTCCTGTCTGGGCTGTATTTCAAGAATCTGTCTATACGTTGCATTCCTGAGCCTATCAGCCTTACAGATCGGTTAATAAAAGTCAATCAGTGATTGTTTAACTTGCCTGCTACTGCCTGAAGCAGAATTACAAAAGCTAAATGTGTTCAAAACTCCACGACGAGTTTCTGTCATCTTAAAACTCCAAGTATATGACCTCATGGCAACTAAAAAATAAATATTCCACAACAGCTTGAAGAAACTTGCAGTTACTATGCATTCATGTCAACAAAATAAGAAATCATGCTTGAGGAATAGCAATGTTTTCGCTTACTGCTCTTAGAATGATTCATTTAGAAATGGAAACTAATGGCAAAAGGATGATGAATATGAAACAACTGACAAGTAGAAACTAACAAATGCAATTAATTAGAAAATAGTAATTTGATTGCTAACTGAGAAGGTTTATAAGCAACATAGAATTGCCATGCGCATTAATCAGGTTCGCTGCAGTAGCAATTAACTCTTCAATACTAAGACTCCTCACATATTCTGAATATCCTGACTGATTTACCATGAATTTCTTCATAGTCCTGATTTTGAACTTTCATTAGTGTTCATTCTTCTGCATACTCAGCTAGGGTATATTTTGTTTCATGAAGATGACTTTCAAATGCACTAAAGTAATTTTTTAATGCAAATTGTTTTTCTTTCATGAAGTCACACACAATTTTTGTTAAATGTAAGGGGAAACACTCTAAGTAATTGCTATAGAAACAAATCTGCAATCAGCTTTCATTAATTTTTAAGTGAATTGGGTGTGTGATTCTTATAATGAAACAGTATTATGTCTTCTTAATCCATTGCTCTAATTTGTAACTTTGACCTGAGAATTAGTGAAAATAATTTACTCATGTAATGGGAATTGGAGTTAGCAAATAAAGTGATTTTTTTTAGTTCAATCAGGAATTTTAGTTCAACTATTTTAGCAATAGTATTTTCATATGTATTTTCTTTTGAAAATAATAGCACTTCTTCTCACCAACACATGTTCTAGAATCTTTAAGATTATATAAATATAGCTTTAAGATGTAAAAATTTGGAAGAAATTCTGTATCTTGGTTGCATAACCAGAAACCTATGTGCTGTTTTCCTCAAAATCTAACAAAATTAGATGCTGACCTTAAAACTACATCACATGCTGTTCCTATTTTTCAAAGCTCATGATGGATCATGGTCTTGAGTTTAAAGGACATACATGTGAGAACATCTCAGGTTTTAGAAGAGGCATGGATCTGAACTCAGAGAAGTACTGAAGTCTGTGTTGCTTTTAATGAGCATGGATTATTTAAATCTATTTAAATTTAAAAAGTTAGAGTTTAATATTAGAAAAGTGAGACTTGAATACCCACACTGATGTGAAATTCTGCAAAATGAGGAGTCAGACTTGGGCTCCCATCATCAGTTTCCCATTGACAGGCAAGGTGATTTCCAGTCGGCATGGATTTATTTATACACATGGTTTAATTTCAGAATGCACAGTTCAATGCAAAAGGAGATTGGAATATCAATCAATTTCAGTGCAGGTTTTTTTGTTTGTTTGTTTTTGTTTGGTTTTTTTTTAATATTTGGCTTGTTATGAGTAGGATTTTTGAAAAAAATTCTTACAGTAAGTAAAGGTCATGAAGGCTATCAAGAAATAGCCTTATACTTCGATAGAAGTATTTTCATTTCATATGGCAATCAGTCCTATTCCTCTGATGACCTCAGAATCAGAAAAATTTTCATTGGTATGGCAATCAGCCTAACTCCTCTGAAGGCCTCAGAATCAGTTCTGCTAGTTTTTCTCTTTCCTCTGGTTCATTTCTCAGGAACTTGAAGGGAGTATAACCCAAATTGATGCTACTGGTTCATTTTCCTCTCAAGCTTTCAGAGGAAAATGTTGAGATAAGTCAGGCCACGTTCAGTCTTTTTTTATACAGTTACCAGACTTGTACCATTAGAAAATGTGGTGCATTTATTTTAAAGCATCCTTTCCACTGCAGTTGTGTGGAACAATGATCTGCTGAATTTAATTCACAGATCAAAGAGGGAGGAAATTAACCAACACAGTAAATTGATTATTTCATGGGTGACATAACCAAGGCAATGATTTATCTTAATAAAGAGCAACATCCCTCTAGTCCTTAACTGAATTCCAGCCAATGCAATAATACTCAGTTGTTAATGACTTTGATGTTGATGTGGAAAAGTGAATGACTGTATAATCACTGAAATGAGACCTCATCACAGTTGGAAATGTTTAAGCCAAATCATTTTGGACTGTGAAAAGAGCCCTGAGTGGTATAGATTGGCTGGGTCCCAGATTTTCAGCCTTAACTAAACAGGGCCTGGAAACTTTATCATACTGCCATGCCTCAGGCTGGTCTGCAATTCTGACAGCCCCAGAGAATTGCAGTTTAATGTATATGTGTGGACTCACTGCAGAAAATGAATTCAGGATGTACAGAATGCCATGGAGGTGCACGAAACCCACCTCACGCAGGTAATGAACTCAAACTTTGGCTCCCAAGCAAGTCCAATGGCCAAAACCGGCAGAGAGGGGTAACCCCGACATTGCTGGTGACACTGAGCAGGCTGCGGGCTCGGGGCGGGGCAGCTCAGGCGCTGAGCCCGGGGCAGCGCTGGCGGCGGCTCCCGGCCCGGCACAGGGGCTGCCCGGGGGCCGCGCCCGCTCGGGAGCGCTCCGGGCCGCGCACGGCGCCGGGATCCGCCCTGGCGAGCGGGGCGCGCCCGCCGCGCAGCACCCGCAATAAATACCTGTCTATCAGCAGCCGTCTTTAGGAGAGGGGGAGAGGGAGCAGAAGAAAGGAAACAGGAGTCAAATAGGAAAAATTGTACTGAGAGCTTATGTTTATATCCCACATCACTAAATATGGCTTAGGAGGCTGAAATGCAGCATTAGTCATTTGTAGCAGCCTTCACCTCCCCCTTTACCCTTCCCTACGAACTCTTGCAATAACAAACCAGGCTAAAATTAGAGCTGCTTTATAGTACATTAATTTGATCGTCATTGTCTCGGCGCTGATTGAAGATCTCACATCAGTAGGAGGGATACCCTTTACATCAAGCTTCCCTGATGCTGATGCTCAGCTCTTGGATCCAAGGGGGAAGTCAGGTCATTTTTTTTCTGCTGAGGTTTCCTTCACAACCACTCAATTCCCAGAGAAGGATTCCTGGCATTGACATTACCCCATCCATGCCTTGTTAACCTTTCCTTTTTTTAAAAAAAGGACAGGAAGAACACTTTTCATCCTCCTAGCCTGGCTTTGCCCCATGCACACTGTGAGAAATCAAGAGGAGATGAGGGAGGAAGATGATGGCAATTTACAAAATGTGCAAGTCCAGCTTTTCTAACCTCAGCAGAGATGCAGAGGCAGCTGCAGGTAGATTTGGAGGAATTTCAAGAACTCACCCTATTTGAATACCACACAGCCTTCAGGCTCCAGAAACATGATACGCTGATGCTGATCATTTAAGGGAAAAAAGGGCTAAGGATTATTAAACTGCTCATCCAGGCCTGCAGCTGGGGGTGACTCAGAGTGCAGAGTTGGAAAAATGCCCATGTGGCAAGATTAGAAACTCATTTGTGTAGTTTATGTGGCCTTGCCAGGAGCCTCCATTTTTTCCAAACCTTCAGTTTATTAACTTTAAAAGCACTCCTTTCCTGTTGGGGATCTGGCATGGCTGCAGCCCGGCAGCTCTTTCTCCTTTTGCATTAACAACACTTAAAGGCTTTCTTTCCTTTTCAAAATCAACTGTGTGAGATCATCTGGAATTTTCAAATGTGCTCACTTTCTTTTCATTTCTTTCTTTGTCCCAGGGTTCAATTTAAATCCAAGTGCTTTTAAACTAACTGTATTCATCCAGCCAGCACTTTCAGGAGTATATGTTATGAAAGCAGGAAAAGAAAAGGCCTTCTTGTCATCAAAACCATAATAATTATGTGTCAAATGTAATTACTGCTCTGTGGGTAATACATCTAATACTCAGTGACAGAGTAAGCAGCCTGCAGAAGTAGAAAGTAACTGGTGGCAGGATCAAATTTGATATAAAATTAACCATCATGCTTAAATACTCTGTCTCATAAAGTTCTAACAAAAATGCAAAGACAAGAAAAAAAGGGTTTTTTCTTCATCTAAAATTGTTAATGTGCAAAAGCTCCGTTCTCTCCACCTCCGTACAATGAATCACAGCTCTTTTAAAATAAGAAACACTGCTATAAATGTGTACATTACAAGGATCACACTCTTGTGAAGGAGCTCATCTAACAGGAAGGAATTAAGTGTGGGAGTTCTCTGCTCTTAACCCATTATGTTTCCTCATTATTACCTTCACACTGCACGCTTGATTCACTCGCTAAGAAACAGGCTTTCCACATTTCCCTACCTTCTTTAAAATACACCAGCTAATGAGCAGCTGGTGAAACTGACATGTGCCTATGAATTTGAAGACTATTGAAATGTGTAGTCATATTCTGAAGGAGCAAGAAAGTGCTATGTCAGGAAACAGTATTCTAAATATGACAGCATGTGTGAGAAACTTGTCCAGTTTAAAAAATACATGTCCTCTCCTCCCAACACTCTTCTAAGTAGAGTTAGCAAAATCTAATGTATTCAAAAAACACTTCAAAATGTAATGATTTGCTAATGTGAGTCTAGATCCTGAAAATAATCTTCAATAACTGTATTTAGCAGTTATATTATAAGTAAAATTAATACATCTAATTGTTACCTAAAAGCATAAGTTTTTTGAAGGATTGGTGTTTTTGACTGGAGCTAACGCTGCATGTTTCTTTACTAATTTGTGTAGGACTACATAATAGTAAAGTTAAGAAAAATAAGAACACATGAAGTGGCTCTACATTCCAGTCCTCAGTTTTACATGCTCCTGCATGATAATCAGAAAAACAGGATTTCTCTACATTTTCATTTCAGCTTTATTAACATGCTTTGATTTTCTTTACATTTGCTTTGTCTTTCTATTTCAGGAGTATTATGTTTCCTAGCAGGCGTACTTAATGAAATATTAATAACATTAGAGATCTTTGAAAAGTTTGAAAGATTTTCAACATGTCTTTACATCAGAATTAATTTTTTCCATCTAAAGTTTCTTTGAAATTTTGTAACTTGAAATATTCATCAAGTAACTATTAATGGTTCATTATATAAGGAAAATCCATGCATATAATTTATTACATTGGAAGCCTGATTATAAAGATCACAGTCATCCAATTAAACAACAGTGTTCAGTCACAGAATTAAAATCATGTTTTTAAAAATGCAGCACTTAAAAAGGTACTCCCAAATAAGGAACTGACCAATATTTGGTGATTTTTAAATTACAGACTTGGGGAAAAGAAACCCTGGAAAATGCTATTAAAGATTCAGTGTGAGATATTTATTCTTTTCTCTCTGGGCCTGTTCATCTTTTTCCACATATCAGAAACAAAGCTCAGAGGGTTTTTTCTGGTTTTTGAACACTCCAAATGTTCTAGTAAAAACTATTTTTTAAGTTAAACCCAAAGTTTTTCTCCAATATTAGTTTTGAGAAAATGAAGGTGTCTCATGAACTTGTTTTTGCCTACTCCATAGGCATGTTCACAAACTACTCTGCTTTGTAACAAGACTTTGGAACACATTTCACTGACTACCAGACTATATGCATGCAGACATACTTAGCAGCATTTCCTATCTTACTCAGTGCAAGAGTGTTTGTAAAAGTTATTGGTATTACCTAGAACAGGTGGAATATAGGAAAGTATTTCCACAAATTAGCCTCAGTGTTCTCATGTTTATTTCCTGTAAAGATCTCACAAGCCTATCTCCTATAAATGGCTAATTGGCACCAATTTTATTTTATGAAAAGTAGGCACTAGAAGAGCTCCACATTCAAGTTAGCAAGAGAAACTGATTGTACCATAATGAAAGAGCAATAGTGATTAACAAGGGTTATTTCTTTAAAAACAAAATGCATCCTAATGGACAAAATATTTGATGTTTGCCTAGTACACATACCTTAGGTCTTCTCCAGGGTGCTTCCTTTAAATTTCAGTAGTAATCCCAGTTCCACTGGACGTACTGTGTAATACAAGCAACGCTGTCTATACACATAATTATCAGCACTTGAGGAACACAGGCCCAAAAGCATTCTCTGGCTTTCTTTTGATAAATAAGACTGATGAAAAGAATGGCTCAGAACTGCCAATTTTGGTTATGGTTTCTGAAGAATTAAGTCAACATGAAAGAAATCATGTTTTCAAACAGTATTGTTCTCTTTAGAATGATCCCCCAATTTATTGAACTGTACTCATTGGGTCCCAGGTTCAAATGCTGCTTCTGCTCATCAGTCACTACTTGTTGCTTGAACTAAACAACACATCTGTAATTTTCAGCTTGGGTAGAATTAGCCCCCAAAAGAAAAAAAAGTTTCATACAATTCTGACTGGCTTCTAAATTGGAAACACCTGTTAAGAGTTGTATCTTTTTCCTGACATAAATTGGTGACGAGGAGCTCATATAAGAGCTGCAGACAGAAAAATAAAATAGTACCATAAGTATTTCAAGTATAAGAAAAAGGATTGCTTCAACTGGGGAGGTATAAGAGAAAAAAATATGTGACCCCAACCTGCTGACTTCCTATAATACCAAAATAGATGCTTGATACCTCTGTTGTGTTAACCAGAAAATGACTGCCTGCAGCAAGATCAAATGTCTTATTAGCACTTATAATCACTTCCATAAGATGAAAACAGATGAAAGAAGAAAGGATGAAATTCAAACAGCAGATTAAAAAAATGGATCCCTTTTGTTCCATGGTGTGCCTTCTTTCTCAGATGGGCCTCCCTCATAATTAGTCTGAGTTCAACAAAGTCATTATAAATGGAGTTCCAGAAAACCTGATCCCACTTTTCACACTGTTCATAAATACAGTGGATGGTTCTTTGTATAACCACCAGTAATTACAATAAAGCATAACAGTTCTTCATGAACCAAATTTTAATATTACTTCCCTCCAATCTGATGACAGCATGTTCTCTCACCTCCGTATCTCTATGTTTTCAATGTGATAAAAAAATCTGCCTTAGAAAAGTAATGTTCTTCCAGAATTCTAGAAATCCACCTTGATTCCATCTCATCAGGGAAGTTATTACTTAATTTATTGTAATCTATGGGCTATGCTAGCCTATGAGATTGCAGTTGATGATGCATGAAGAATAATATTGATTCATATTACAGTTGCATAAATTTGATACGTGGCTAGACCTACCCACACACTAAATACATGGAGTAAGGGATAGCTACATGCAGTTGCTTGGCTACATTTAATGACTTCTGACATGTGTTCAGGAGCAGAATGCTAATAAGAATTTGTTTTTAAGAAATGATGTTAAAGAGATGGAGGCTACTGCAGTCACTCTGCATAGTGCAACGTGGTAAGGACCACCAGATTTCATCTTCCAGAAAAGATGACTGACAGACCAAAGCTTATGCCACGTGATGCTGAGTGATGTTATTTTTCCATGCTTGTGCTTCTCTTAACTGTAACATCCAATATTTCGTGGGGAAGCCAATTCTGTGATGTTACTTACCAGAAAGTAGAGGGCTCAGAACAGTGTGCTGTTATAAGAGCAAGTAATTGTAAGAATCCATAATTTCTACCCATTTAGTTTGTTATGGTTTAGTAAAACACAATATATTTAGATGAGTGTAGGTACTGTTTTACTTTGTTGGTGCTTAGATTGCTGGTGTTAGTTTCTATCTTCAAACATAATAATTCAAATCTACTGACTTGACAATGTGAAAGTACTGTGTATTTGGACCTAAGTGCATTAAGACCAAGAAAGATCAGAAACAGTTTGAATATTAGCATTTCCTTATAATTTTCCTGTCTTCCACTTAAAAAAAAGTCCTCAAATATCTCTGATAGGAGGATCACAAGAAAGAAGGTCTAGCAAAATCAAAATAAGTAATTTGCATTTAAGGATAAGGCTAACATGTATGAAAAAGATGGATACCTTGATTCACATGATTTCCTTGGTGTTGGTGGTATTTACCTCCAGGTTCTCTAAGTCAGTATTGTTATGAATGATCTGTGTACAAAATGAACTTTCAATGGGACTGCATAGGACCCTACAGATAAATTATTTATGGTCCAGTGGGTAGATACTAACTTCTTGTTTCGTACTATGAACTGACCATAAGGGGATATCATCACAGGAAAGTTTGATTTTGTCAGAGTTTTAAGAAGTGACTTGTAAATTATAAAAGTCTGCGAGTGTTCTCTGTGAAGAAAAGGTTTCTGTCATATTTACATGGCCACGTTTATTTTGGTGACACCAGGCAAACACTGTCTTCTGAAGTGGACCAAAATCAAAAGTTTATGATATGTAGGATATCTTGTGGTAGAGTGAAAGTGTGTGTGAAAGTGACAGCATTTACTTCACTGAATACTCACAATGTAAATCCAAAAATTACATATAATTTTAACTGGTCAGTATCATTTAACAGCAGCTGTGAAAAATACCACACATTGATGAAAATGCTGCAGAAAATGCACAACCAGTTCTGTAAAAGGTTGATGTTTTGCTGTTTCCCACTTGGATTTATTGCTTCTGATTGAAGGATGAATGTAATTCATGCTCTCCACAATGGGAAATTGTACTTTTGGTGTAATATGTTCTTCATGGTGACTTAGAAATTTCTTCCATACAAGCGATGTGCTTACAACAACTGCAAAGTCAGGCTGGAACTGCAGTGACCAGAGCTAAATTTAAGATACAAAACTGTGGCCTCTGTTTTCCACAAAGAAGGAAATGTTGATTTTAAAAGTAATCTTCAGTTTATATCTCCCCATCTCTCACCATTATATGAATTTTCTGAAGTCTCCTTCCTGCCCTGTGCAATTCATTTGAATTTCTTCTATCCACTTTCCTCCCATATATATAACAAATATGTCTTTAATATTGAATTTTCTGTACTTATAAAACAAAGTGGAATTAAAAAATACATGCTGATTATCAAATTATTTTTCTTTTGCAATTGTCTTAAAGTTTTTACTACCTCCATTTCCTGCCTTTAAAATCTTCTTCTTGATGAGAAATTGTATATGTATAATAACTAAATCAACAAAGATGACTATAAGGCATTAAGCATGTATCAGTTTTGCCCCTTAGTTCCACCATCTGCTGTGATACACACAGTGCACTTCCAAAAGAAAAATATTTTCTGCTTTAAGCTCATTATAGAACTGACAAACTTAGATAGGAAAATAATAATTCTCTACATTGTCGCTTTTGCTATTTCAACATTTGCTATCAGTTGCTACTTAAATTCAGCCCATTACAAAGAACACTGCTCAATCTACTGCACAAAAATACGTCAGCATTCAAGCAATTTGGTTTGAAGTAAGAAGCACAAAGGACTACCAAGATATACCTTGGGCTGTAAAACCAGGGTTATTAGGTTCATAGGAAATCTGAAGTCAATTACACTTCTTAGGATGTTCTGCATCTTTCTTCAAATGCAGAAAATTAATGCAATTTCTTAAATCATGAAAATGTGTTTAATCTACAAAAGTAATAGAGATCCACATCTTGTAAACGAGAAAAAAATTACATTTTCCCACAAAGAACCTATGGTCTGGAGACAACACCTTAACAGAACTAGCAAGAAAAAAAAATGACACTGATAAGTATGACAAAATATTACTGCCATACACTACTTTGGTACAACAGCAATATATTACATACACATAAAGTTAACTTAACCAGGAAGGCACATTTTTCAGAAGTTCAGGAAAACAAATTCAGTTTTATAAATAGTACAATCGTGAAGTCATTCAAAACAATGGACCTTTCTCTCAACTATAAAAAGCTTCTAGATATGTTTTCTAATGTATCTTTATACAATCTGGTTAAAAATGGAAAAGGAAAAATCATTTTTATTAAACGTATGCTATTCATGCTGCTTCTTTTACATTTACAGATGTACTATATGCATAGGAAGATAAATTATAGTACATAGAGATGCACAGTGACCAAAAATGAATTATTATTAACATTTATTATATACTTTGGTAAAAGCATTGGTATGACTTTTTGCATGGTGACATTCTGTGCTCTGTCTGGAAATTCACCCCTCTCAAACTTTAGGAAATGCTGAAAAACACGTGGTTACTTGTCATCAAGTTTATATAACCTTGCCCTGCATGAGAACTGCAACTGCCCCCTCCAAAATAAAACAAAATAAGGAAGGGATACAGGGGTTCCCCTCCCCCTTTGCCAAATGAATATGTTTCTGTGTCCTGTCCTGGCTCCAAGAGAAGGAAGTTGGGTTCAGTTGTCAGAGTGCCAACTCTGTGGCTCAGGAGAATAGAGCTCCCTTGCCTGTTCTTGCACTGATGTCCTGTGTGAACCCGGGTAGCTCACAGTTCCCTCCCTGCCCCTGGAAAACGAGAATAGCACTGTCCTAAAGCCAGCTGGGGCACTGAGAAATAAATACAAGGCTGCAAAATATCCAGATTGTGTGAGGGGTGGCAGCACAGGCACAGCAATAAAATTATTTCTGTTCTTCACTTGGCTCACAGAAGTATTGCTGCACAACATACTTGGAATATACAAATACACTTTCTCTTTCGAATAATCCAACTCAGATAAAGATGTCTGATTCTAACCATTTCAACGTTTTTCTTTTCAGAAAACTGAGAATAACAAAGTCTGGGGTCTTGGCATTGTGACATCACCACCTAACATTACCCATCCATTTAAACATTATTATTAGACAATAAATGTTACCTCTCTTATTACTGGAATAGCCACAGATGTGACTATGTTAGAGTATCCTAAACCACAATATTTTTTGATCTAGGTATTTGAGATATTTTTTAAATGTATAAGGGAATAGTACTGCGAGGGTAGTAGTATTGCTTGTACATAACATATACTTGATGATAAATGTGTTGTACTGTTCCAGGCAGAACTACTCTACTGAACTCAGTGATCCACCTTCCATTTTTGTGATTCTGTCTTTCCTTCCACACATTCTCATTTCAATTTATTTTAAAAATTAATACCTGAATTATTTAACTGAAACATATTCCTTTAATTAAACTTGGAAATACTATTGAGAGTGGAAATACTCTTGAGAAGAGTACTAACTGTATTTCTTTGATTAGCTTATTACTTTTTATGGGAACTTGCAAAAAAGAACAAAAAAGCTACCTAACAACCATTTGAAATGAAATCACTCAGTCTTCATGGAAAAGTGTTTTCCTGTATATATTTGATTCTCCATTTACCCACCACATGTCCAGTAAAAACAAGGGATGGAAAGTGGCCATTTCAGTGACCTTGTGTCCCTCCCGTAGAGGAAGACAGCTGACAGGTAGATATATGAACAGTTTGTTATTACAGATTCCAGATCTTGTGATTATCTCTGACTCAACTTCTGGGGTTTTATCTGGAATTCCTGTGGCAGGTCAACTTGTGTACTACTCCTTGTCTTTACCTTGTAGCGACCTTAGGTTAAAAATACACCTTACAATAGTACATAACAGTTTCCAAAGCTACTGTTTGAGTTGAAATAATGATGGCAAGCTCCAGACTTAGAATGATCCAAAAAATATGTCTCAAAATGTAGACTCCAATTTATCTGTGAAGATGTTATCATTATGACTTTATCTATACTTTTTTTGTTTAGTTTTCAGCTTTACTTGATGCAGTAGATACAGTACATAATTGCCATTCATTTTCTTAATGAATAAACCATATCAATTTTATCATCTTTCAGCATATTATGTGATAGTGCCAGATGGCATATTTTTAAAATATCTTGTTAGAATTGCTTGGGACTTATTTGATGAAGAAAGATAAGTATTTACATCTAAATCTCTTTTATATGTTTAGAATATATGTCTATATTTATTCATTGTAAAATAAGAAAAATATAACTTATGAATCAGCGTCACTAACGTTTATAAAGTAAACTAATTTCCTCTGGTGAATATTTTGGAGAGTGGCACACATTGGCAAATTTTGCCTAAATCTTTTTGCTTTTTCATCCAATATCAGGGTATATTTCCTTGCCTCCCCCAAATAAATTTCAAATTCTACTGATGTCATATCCTTTGCTAATATTTTTTGCTACATTTTCCCTCTTCAAAAGCTTTATTATTTTCCTCATCAACAGCCAAAAAAAAAAGTGAACTTTTAATCTTTGAGGGCTATGGATTTCTCATTTCTGAATACATCCTAGTAACCTAGGATAAGGTCATCTCTAGCCTTTCTTACAGCAAAAAAATAAATGCTTTTTATCCCTCTTCCCCATTATTCACTTCTTCCTGTAGATAGCATAGATGTTCTCGCAGAGATTTGCTGACATTTTGCTTCCTTCTCATTAATCTCTATCTTCTGAGGCCTCACTGTAGCACACCTATCATTCTCAGGGTAGTGTTGCAGGATTTCTCAAATTTCCTGTGGGAATATCTTTCTAGCAAGATGCAGAAGCCAGGAGAGAATTGTGACAATGAACTATAAAGTGAACAATGCATATGTTATTGGAGGACTATGGGAAGAACAGGGGTTCAGAACAGGACAAGGGTTCTGCTATTTTTGCTCATGTCTCAACACACGATTAGCCTCCCCTGCACATAAACACAGGAAAACAGGACATCTTCTCCTTCAAACTTGGACTTCAAAATGCAAGTTAGAGCAAAAACCTAAATTTGGGTGGTTTGCCATGGCTCACTCCTGTCCCTGTACTATGATTTGTTGTTTCTCAGAAGTATTGGCTCACTGGGATTTCCTCAAAGGTGCACAAGTACCAAGAAATACAGCAAAATAAATGGATCTGAAAAGCAATATATTACAGATTGAATTTAAAACACAGAAATATATATTATTTTTTTTTCCAGTTACAGTGGTACAATCACTACAAAGGCACAACCTTTCTAACCGGGCTTGGATAAAAGAAACAAGAAGGAAATACATAAGGGATCTTCTGCCTCGACAAAGGCATGTGGATGTAGCTGTTGAGTAGATCTCTACCTTTTTAGATACTCTGTGGTATCAAGCTTGCCTCCAGCCACCACTCCAGAAACAGTCAATATTCCCATATGTCTTGCAGCACATTTCTGTCTCCACATGAATATCCCAGGTACCTCAGAATATTTCAGATGACACCAGATGTTTGACTTAGACACTGGGGACCACCCTTCACACCTGCATGCTGGGAGACAAATAAATAGATACTCTACAAGCCCCTCTTGCTGTGCAGGCAATGTACACCCAACTTCAAACTCAGTGTTTTTATGCTTCTCTGTTGGCATTTGATGAGGCCACTGTCAGAGGACAAAAGAATAATTCCCTCACTGCAAAGCTTTAGACCAATACCCTTTATCTTCTCAGGTCAGGAGCACGATGATGAGAAGATGAAATGCACGTTAAAGCAGCAATGCTTTGCAAATGGATATGGAGAAGGTGAGATCCGTGCTCCTTAAACCAGCACTTCCCTTCATTGCTTCCTGTTTTCTCAGCTGCCAAAGAGGACTTAGTTTTTAACTCCTCCCCATTTTTCCATATGCCTGTGCATTACGCTATCTATAGGGCAACAAATTTGAAGTGCATACAAAGAATTAACACAGAATTTAATTCTTAGAAAATATTAATGTAACAATTCTTTGTTTGATTTAGAGGAGTGCTTATAGCCAAAGTGGCTATATAATATATGGTGGCTATAATTGTACCAATGGTTATAATTATACCAATTACTAGCTCTTTCCCAGAAAAAGTGACGATAAATTATAATCCCAACTGTTTAGAGAAAACACATTGCTAGATGACCTGGGAAGCTCGCTGTTGTGAATGTGGCTCTAGAATTTATTTTTTTTTTACACCGTACATCACTGGACAAGTTAAAGTGCTGTAATGTCATGGATGTTAACATAAGTGGAAAAAAGAAAAATTAGCCTATGATACAAGTTATCTGGTATTTAATGGTGAATGATGCAAGTTTAAAGATCTTAAGATCATAGCTGATAATGGAAATCTGGAAAACAAAAGAAGTAGCCTATGAGCTATGACTTTTAGGCATATAGGAAAATAAATCTCTGACTTGAAAGGTTTAATCCCTGACCCCTTTACATTTTGCAAGGGAAGGAGCTTATAGTTGACATTTTGTATCTCCACTCAATGGGACAACATGCTGGCATACAGTGGCTGAATCAGAAATATGGATTCACTGTCTAACCAAAATATACTGCTGAACATAAGGATCCTTGGTTCTGCTCATGTTACCAATTTCTTTTAAGCTTATTTGTTCCATCTGTGGAAACACTAGCCTATTGTGTCAATAATATTAGTCTAATGATGGAAGGAAAAAAGAACAATTATCAGGAAAATAAACATTTACAAAACAACTGGCTACGGGGAAGGAAATAAAACAAAATGTAAATAATGATTACATAATATCTTCCATTTCACAGTCTGAGTTACTGTTCTTCCTTCACTCATAAAATGTTCTCTCCATTTTTGTTCCTTCATACAAAATATCCTAACAGTCTGTTTATGGAAGAAATAATTCAGCTTACATAGTAACTGCCAATTTCTTCTAAAAGTGTCTATAATGCACATATTTACATAACTCTACATGTTTTCAGGTGCAAAATATTATGGCTTCTGAATCAAAACACCACCTAACAAATGCTTAAGACCATCCTTACCCAAGAAATAGCTTCACTGAGATTGAAATAAGAGCAAAAGGGGATGATTTTATAAATTGAAGCCTGACACATACACATTTTAAAAAATAATCTGTAACAAATAGAAGTGCCAATAAAAATTAGGACATTTTCTTATTTACATGACTTGTACTGTCATAATTTCAAAATGCCTCAGTGAATTGAGGACCCTCTTGCTACAGATAATATGCAGATGAAGTAGGAAGCAGACATATCTCATGTCTGCTTAAGCAAAGCAGGCTGCACGGAAATATACAGAAATAGCTGCATGGAAGCATTAAGTACCTTACCAGTATGACAGTGAAAGAGTAAGCTTGAACTGGTGAGTTACATGATGAGAATACTGAAGTTTGAAGTCCTCAGACCTAGCTAGATATCTGCTTTTGCTGTCCATTCAATAATTTCCTCTGCTTTTATCTGTTCTGCTCATACAGCAGACACCAACATGGAAAACAATGACTCCATTCTGCTCAACAGAAAAATGAAATATTTTTCTGTTAAAAAAAAAAGTACAAGTAAAATAAATATTTCTCAAAAGGATGTGGTTTTTATAGTTGTATCTGTTCCTTCAGAGTCACCATTAAGGTTATAAAATTGTCAACTCACTTTGTCAAGATTTGCAAATAAAAGATTAACAGTGTGAGTGCCCAGACACTTTTACAGAGACTTTTCTCAGTATTTTTGACATAACTGGGTAAAAGACTAATGATTGGGAGGTACGAAACACCTGCTTCCAGAGAACAAGTTTATTCAAGACAAAGCAAGATCTGACACCTTTCAAAAAATTTCTTAAATCTTATTGAAGCTACATTTCTAACACAAATCACAAAACAGAATTTAAAAAATCTGATTGTGTAAGAACAAGAGATGTTTAACAAAGCCACATGAAAGCTACTTTACACATACTAAATTTAACTAAGTACAGAAAATCTGGAGTTCCTCTCTAGTGATACAATGTGTTTTATGTTAATTTAATAATCACTCTTCTTTTACTAACATCATCCCTAGGACATTATAACCCCCATGTTCTTAAACAGGTGAGGGAGACTAACTGCACAATGTACGTGGTGGCTAACAAAATAATTCATGAATTGCCTAAGAAAAAACAGACTTAAATAGATGGTATGCAACAGAGAAAGACAGTTGACAAAATATGGATTTTGCAAGCATCCATTAATCAAATAAATACAAATATTTGGCTAGAAAAATGCCTTTCACCAATCAAAAAGAGTGAGCAGTATTGTCAAACAACACAAATGGAGCATTTGGCTTGACATCAAAACAGTTACTGAGAAATAGTCAGTGTAGTCTTTATTTATATTCAGGGCATCTTCCTTTTTCAGGAGTCCCATTCCAGCTTCTAGGACCATCCAGAGAGGCAGGTGCAGTGCAAAGGAAATAGGAATGGTTCAGTCTGCTCCTTGCTATTTCAGCTGGTATTTGGTGTGCCATTACCTTATGCTAGGAAAAACAAATCAAAGCAGGACATTTTGCCAGCAGATGATTTCATAGTTAAAGGAATAGCTAACAGTTGTAAGATGTATGTCAGCTCTGCTTGCTCATATTGCAGATGTATCCATACTTTCAGCCATATTATGTTCTCTTTTTTTTTTATTTTTCCTACTGTAATTGGTATAGATGTCCCAATGGTCAGGATTCTCTGTGCCAGCAAATTCTAAAAGATATTCTTAAAATAAATACACGATGAATGACAAGTGGCAATAGAAATCCATATGCTACCCAGAGGATAATGTAGCAGTGTTTCCTGAACACCCTCCATGCTCCGTTATGGCAGAGATTAGATGGAACTAGAATTTAATCTGCCTGGCAGCAATCACAAATGAGGGATTCAGCAAAAATTTGGCTGTTCAAAACAGAGAATTATGCTTACACATGTGTGTATACTCAGTGGAAAAAAAGAATTTACAGTATGCAATATATGTGCTTTAAAAATTAGTCATTCATTAAAATGTACTGCAGTATTTCCCCCCACCTAATTTCTTCTTTTCAGCTGGCATTCCTTCTGTGTAAAACTATTAGAAAACTTTTAAAAAATCAAAAGTAAACAAGCTCTATTTTTTATATTTTGTCTGTCTGAGAATATCTTTACCTCAAAATGCCTCTATTGAAATTTCCACAAGATAGTTACATAACCCATATACATAAAGCTTGATTTACACAGACCTGAAATATATGTAAGGTATTTAAGTGTTTCTGCTTTTTTGATTCATTATGCTAGAAAAGTTAAGTATTTTTAAGTAGAAACTTAAAAAAGGATGCTAACAAAAATTTAGATTGATAAAGCAAAATACAAGGTCCAAAACTTAAAAAAAAAAAAATTGAAAGCAAATCCTTACCATTTCTTTAAAATTTGGACCTTGTTTTACAATACATAAAATATAAAGCTGATACAACTATTGAAGATTGCTTTTTAAAAAGGTGATTTTTAATTTAGGTCATTATTTCACTCTCTGTTTTGTTATTTATTATTATGTCTTTCAATTGAGCAAATAAAATTTAAATCACATACTCATATATTCTTTGCCCTTATTGGCAATAGGGAAAAGCAGCACTATGTTTTGTAGGGTCTTATTTTTTCTCACACTTCACTGGATGAAAGTGCTGTTGTAGAATAGACTAGACTAGACTAGACTAGACTAGACTAGACTAGAATAGAATAGAATGGAATCGAGATCTTCCTTCAGTTGGAAGGGACTTACAACAACCATCTAATCCGACTAACTGACCACTTCAGGGCTGACCAAGTCAGACCAAGTTAAGGGCATTGTCCAAATGTCTCTGAAATACTGACTGGCTTGGGGGACCAACTGCCTTTCCAGGAAGCCTGTTCTAGTGTTTGACTGCTCTCTCAGTAAAGAAATGCTTCCTAATGTCCAGTCTGAACCTCTCCTTGTGTAGCTTTGAATCATTCCCACATATCCTCTTGCTAGATACCAGGGAGAAGGGAGAAGCACCACTCTCTCCACATTCCCTGTACTCAGGGCTGTTCTACAAACACTCTCCCCATTTATACTTGTGCCCAGAATCACTCTGTGTTAGGTACAGAATCCAGCACTTGGACTTGTTTAATTTCATACCATTAATAATTTCCCAGTGATTTAATCTGTCTAGATCCCTCTGTAGGGCTTCCTGGTTTGATATCATCAGCAAACTTGCGAACAGCACATTCAACTTCTGCATCCAGATCATTGATAAATATATTGACCAGGTCTGGCCCTATAATTGAACCCTGAGGGACACCCCTGGTGACCAGTCACCACTTCTATGTAGCCCCACTCACCAGAACCTTTTCAGCCCTACTGTTCAGCCAGCATACCACAAACCCATTCATCCCACAGTTGGCAGTTGGACAGCTTATCAAGAAGGGACAGTTGTGTAAGAGGCTATATCAAAAGCCTTACTAAAGTCCTGAAAAACTACATTCACCACCTTCCCTTCATCCACTGGGCAGGTGACCTTATTATATAAGGATATCAGATTAGTTAACCAGGAGTTAACTTTGGTGAACCCATGTTGTCTCTGCCTGATAACTCCATCATTCTCTAAATGCCCTTCCATACTACCCAGGATAAACTTCATAATTTTCACTGACTGAGGTTAGACTAACATGTCTGCAGTTCCCCAGGTCTTCCCTCACATCCTTTTTGTAAATTGGAATAACACTGGCTAGCTTCCAGTCTGGGACATTCCCAGACTCCCAAGATATTTGCTAGATGATCAAGATGGGTGCTGCTGTAACATCTGCTAACTCCCTCACTACTCTATGATGTATCTCACAAGGGCGTGTGAACATTCAGCTGATGGAATCAAAGAATCATAGAATCATAGAATCATAGAATGGTCTGAGCTGGAAGGGATCTTAAGGATCATTTCATTCAAATCCCCCTCCCATGGACAGGGACATCTTCCCCTAGAACAGGTTGCTCAGAGCTCCATTCAAATTGGCCTGGAACAACTGAGGAATGGGCCATCCACAACTTCTCTGGGCAACCTGTTCCAGTGTCTCACCTCTTTCACAGTAAAGAATATCTTCCTAACTTCTAATACAAACCCAGTCTTTTTCAGTTTAAGGTCATTACCCCTCGTCCTATCACTAAATGACCTTGTTGAATGTGCCTCTCCAATTTTATTATAAGCCCCTTTTAGGAACTGGAAGGTGCTGTAGGGTCTCCCCAGCGCCTTCTCTTCTCCAGGTCGAATAGCCACAACTCTCTGAGCCTGTCTTCATAGGAGAGGTGCTCCAGCCCTGTGATCATCATTCTATGAACTATTGAAATTTAACAGCAAAAAATAATATTTTTTAATTTGCGAAGATGATGAAAGATGAACTACATCCAGAAAAGTGAAAAAAAAATCTCCTTGTGTAGATGAAATTGAAGAAAAACAAAAAATACTTGACTCTCTGAAAACTATATCTAGATTTTTTTAAACCTATTTCATCACTACTGTCTTCATCTACAACCCTATCTATAAATTACAGTTTATCAAAAGACAGAACTGGAACTACAACTGCAGAGAGTAGAGGAGTCTTTTTTTCTTCATGTAATTACAGGAACTGAAGTACCAATAATAGGGGTGGGTGCTCAGCCCACAGTAGGTCTTTTCATGTGGCTTCTTCTCCCTCTGACCACTATTTCTGTAAAACCACAGAAGCAAGCCAATGACAACATCCAGCACAAGAAAGCAGAAATGGCCAAAGTAGGTTATTTTTCTTTGGCTAAAAATATGGTTAGATGTTTCGTTCTAACTTGTCCTTCCATCATAGTGGATTCATCTCAGCTGATCTTGGCACCGATATCAGTCACCCTTTTTTCCATTTCTGCACCTTTCTAGTCCCCCAAACAGAGCTTCAGGAGCAATTTGGAGGTGGGGAGGGAAGTGTGTAGCCATGAGGCTGCTCTCCAGTGTCATCATCAAAGGTGTTCACAGTGCTGCAAAGTGCTTAGATCACCATCACCATCACCGTGTGAGATATAACCCACCAGTAAACACACTAACCCCTCCCTCCTTGCTTCCAGCAAGAAATGATGGAACTAATGCAACGTTTGCTGCCATCACATTGTTCACACTACTGTTTTATGTTATGTCTCTTCATTCACCCTGTTGATTCAGATTATAAACTCTCCAGAGGTGGGACCATCTGGTATTATTGCTTTGTAGAGAGCAAGAGCCTAGCAAATAAAGTCTTGTTCTGGTCTGGCACACACAGTCTTAAAAAAAAAGCCATAATAAATGGTTTTACCTCACCAGTTGATTTTTTTTAATTGCCAGTGGACACTTTGCTGTAATATGGACATTAAAAAAAAAAGGAAAATGAAAATCCAAGATGAGAAACAAATTCAGTTTATCCTAGTCATCTTTTATCCTATGAAGTCTCCTGTTTCCTATTTACACAATAAATAACAGTTTTAATACGCCGGTTGGATTAAATCAGATATGAGATTATTTTCTCCATCTTTTATATACAGAGGTGAGGATCTGACCAAAACACATAGAATCCACACTGAAAAGTACAGTTGTGACTAATTAATTACATCATAAGGTTAGACAATAATATAATTTTGCTAATTACATCTTGGGGCCGATTTTTCAGTGCAGCGGACAACAGCATGTGTTTATTCCCCATAAAAACAATAATGGGATACATCATTAACCCTACTTTATTCTTTCTTAATTTTTATAATACCAATAACAAAGATCATTAACCTCTGTTCTGTTTAACATCTAATCAGCCATTTTAGTTAAATAAATATAATATGAAACATTAAACATCACTTTGTTTAGCTAGATTTCCTCTCAGGAGGGGAAATTCTCCTAATTTTATATTAATACCAGTTGACTCAACTAGTGTTAAAACACCAGGGGCAACATGGTAAAAGATCCATTGCAATACTCAGTGTTTAAATGAAATCTTTTTATTCATAATTATTTGATAAATATTTTCTTTTAAAAAGAGCAACTTTTCCATTAAAACATATATAGAATATATTTAATAAATTTTCCTTTTGAGCATTCTGTTATGTTCTAGAATTCGAATATCACTTAGATTCAAGTGTTTATAGATGTAAGTATTTTGTTCAATCCTATCAATCATCCTTTCATTACAAAGGTAAGAGTAAAATTTACCTCTGATAGTACATGTAAACCAAATTAAGAAGGGGAAAAAGAATATATTTTTGCTGAGCAGAGTCCATTTTACATAAATGTCCCAAGGTGCAACACCATAATACAAGTAAAAGCATATAACCAATATTTTGAATCACCATTTCTAATGACTTAAAAAAGATAAAACAGGAAAATGGTGATATATTATTAAGCAAGAGGTATGGTTTTGAATGTCAAGCTTGGATATTGAAATATATTTGTTTACACAGGTATAAGGGTAACATTTAATAAGGCCTTAGTTTTTTAGGTGAGTAACCGTAACAAGGTAGTAGGGGGATATAATCCAAAGCAGGGATGAAATGACATAACTTTGAAAATTACAAAAAAAATTTTGGAAATTACTGAAAAAGGTTAGAGTAGTTCTGAATATTGCTGTTGAGACTGGTGGACTCCACGTCTTTTCTTATATTTATTTATGTATGAGCATTGCAAGCCAAGATCATCTTTTAGAGTGATGTCATGTACAGATCGATAATCAGTTGATTTGAAGAGAGCATCTGTGAAGCCTACACATTTAATACAAGGGTTATGGGATATTACTTATTTAGAAGTGATCCAACAGGAATACATAACCATTTGTCATTTTAAGGCCATAGAGAGTTCCCAAATGCTCAGATCTATGGGAACATGTTGATGTTAAAATCCTGTTTGATTTTTGATGAATATCTGTTGGGTCTGTATGCGGTACCTCTCTGCCTTAAATTAGATATATTGATTTTTTCACACTTCTGCAGAACTTCTGTAGTATTTATTCCATATTAGGCACCAACAGTCCTCTTCACCACAAATTAAGCATTCAGAAAATAAAAAATTGTTATAAGAAGTCACAATTACAGTAGAATAAAAAAGGGCATCATGAAGTACAAACCTCTGTTTTGAGCTTCTTTCTGCTATATTTAAGAATGCTAAAGGCAGCACTTAAGTTTGAGTTAAGCTATGAATCACAAAATAAATATTTGCCTGTTTGTCTACATTTCTTGAATTTTATGAGACTCAAAACTAATTTCAGTGTAACTTTTAAATTCTTGCACTGCAAGTCATGTATATTCTGAACAGTTTCAAGTAAGACTGTAGATTAGGAAGGACAACATTTTCAATTATAACAGCATAAGAAGACACTGTTTTAATTCCGTCACAAATGTTTAGGCTGCTACAAATCTTATGAGAAAGGAAATAGAAGAAAGTAATTCTCTCTAACTCAAAGATACTACTTCAATCAAGATGCCATTTAATACCATTCAGCTGCCACTGAGGTAGAGTTCTCTCCAAGGTGGTATTGCTTTATCCTTACATTTAGGTTAAAAATATCCTCTCCCTTTACTGCAATTCCTTAGTCCAAAAAGTTTTTCCAAGCAAGCAGGAAAACTGCATTCTTACTTTCACCAGACAATTGAAAATACACAGAGCATTCCTCAAAATTGCCATGAAAAGTACACCTAAGTGATGCATTTAGAAAGAATGAGGAATTAGAACTTTCTGTGTATTTCTAAAACAAGAGAGACGTGATTAATGCATATTTTTCCTGTGAATGAGAGTCCCTTAACTGTAGATTGTCTTTTTTGCAAGGAAAAGGGACATACCAGTTTTTCTTCAGCTCTACCATTTGATTCCTAATTATTCTAAACTCTCTTATAGGCAAGAAAAATTGATCTTCTCCTACTTTGTCTAGAACATAATTTTATCCATAACGTATAACTTATGTAAGCAGACAACTGACTTAGAAGTCACCAAATGTCTAGAAGATCATTATACACAATGAATATAGTAAGCCATACACAAGCTGATTTCCAAGATTCTAGTGGTTCTTGGTTTTCTTAACTTTAATAGAATTTCATACAAATCCTAAAAGATTACTTTATGCAGAGCCATGACTCTATGCTAATCATTGTCCATTCTCCCACTAATCCACACCGCTACTACACTGGAAAAAGCATCAACTTACAGCTAAGCTAAAGGAGAGTTGTGTATCTGTCTCCTTCCCCTCCTTTTTCTTTCTTAAAAGAATAAGGTTTGCAATCCCCACCTTCAAATGGACAGTTTTTCTTGTTGGTTTGAACTTTGTGAACAGCTTCTGAGAAAAATCTTAAACAGCATTTTATTACAGGTTAAACTATAGGTAAATAAAATAATAGCAATTTCTGCTATTTTTAGGAGGAACACAGGAACAAGAGATTCTAGTTGATAAAATGAAAAGATAAGTAAACTTCAAATGTTTTATTATAAGAAACTAAATATTAAACAAGCATTCTGGGTTTAGTTGGTGGGTTGGATTTCTTTTTGGTTTTTTGTTTATTGATGACAGCATTCTTGTGTAACACCATACTCCCTCACCTTTGCAGTATACAAGAAGATTATTAACAACTGTCTATAGAAGAGTGGTTTAGAATGCTTTGTTTATAATGTATTTCAAAGAAAGAAGAAAGTATTAAGAGCTGGCTGTGATTTAATACAACCCCAAGCTCTATCAATCGTTACTCAATATTAATGTGAAAAACCAAAAGGCAATAAGGTCTTTACAAGTGGTATCATTTAATTAATCTCTGTCTCTTGTAAAAATACCTGTTGCAAGAAGTATTCTGAAAAGTGGAACTTATGAATAAAAGGAAATTCTAGGGGTTCTTTGGACTTTATTGTTTTCAAAACCTGAGAATTACTTGTAGACATTACATATGCATAAAATAGATTTTTTCAAACAAAAGAAACCAGAAAATGAAAATAATTACGTCAACTAGATTTTATAAATAAAAATGTAAACCATCAAATTTTGTAACAAAATAATCTTTATAACATTTTGATTGATTCTCTTTGCTGAAAATCACGCTTAAAAATTATGTTGTACATTAAATTAGGCAATATACCCCCAAAAAAGGGGTAATTAAGCATGAAGAAAATCTATCTAAATTGCTCTCAGTGTGAACCAGCACTCATTGGTTTAGGTAATGAATGGGGATACATATCTCTGCACTTGCAAGCAATTCACATTTTTGCTTTTATCCTGGGAAGTATCACTATTTGGATCAGTTCTCTCTAGGAGAGAAAGACAGTAAAGTGGGTATGCCTACACATCAAGAGCTATTTGCTTTGCTTACACATAGCCATCTGTCCTGTAGTGCAGACATACACACAGCATTAAGACTATTTTTTAACAAGAATTATAGGATGACATAGATGGCCAGTTTCTCAAGGGCCAGTCTCAACATCAAGGTCAAACCCAAAGCTTACATGATTCTCTCTGTAGAAGATAGTGCAAAAACTTGCAAGTATGTACATTTCTTCTCAGCCCTGTTTGCCCAATTATTTTAAAAATATGTGTAGCAACAACAAAATATAATTTATACTATCTGAGAAGTCCAGTTAGGCATGAAGTGTGCTTCTCTATCTTCACTGCTCCACTCAGCCATGCTCTGTAAAGAATGCCTATTTCTGCTTCTGCATTTTCATTCTTTAACCTGGATGTGCCCTTTACACATACAACAAAGCTGACAAGCAGGTGCAATTGGTTTTCCCACACAGCATCAAAACTGTAGTCCTGGTTTCCAAAATAAGGGTAGATGAAAGGCAAGCGGCACTTCTGCATAATTTTTCTATTGTAGACTAAAATACAAAATACTGAGAAGAAAACTATGTACATCAATTATCATAGAAGATTCATAGAAGAACTATTGTGCAGCATCAGTATTTTGTGTTTACTTTAATGGGTGTATGTTTCATATTTAGCAGAAAATTTTAAAAATGCAGAATACATGCTAATAGAGACAGAGTTTGTAAAAAAAGAAAGTAGTGTTAGCAAAAATTGGCTTTGTTGTTAAGTGATTGCATGCTTGCTGAGGAGAGGAAAGAACTGAAAGTGGACACAAAAGGGGGAGTGACAGAAGGTCCACTAAACACCATTAACAGCAACTGCTGAAATAACTTTGTAACAATGGCAGGAATAGAGTTTTAGGGTTTATTGCAAGCACTATTACTATTATCATTCAATGGAAGAAAATAAACAAAAAAAAATCATGCATTCTAAACCCATGAAAATACAATAAACTCAGCTGCCTATTTACACAGAAGATATAAAATACTTCTGGAATGCTTTTTGTTGTTTGTGTAAGACCATAGGTATGTAATCGGGTGGTTTTAATGTGATACATTGTTTTATTTTCTTACTCTCTTCTTATATCCTTAGTTTAGTTACTTGTGCCTTTGACCTGAACAAGCCACAATGGCTGAGGCTTAGTATCTTCTTTGTGGGTGATAAATCCCTTTCCATCTATTTCACAAAGGCAACTCTCACGCATACCTTAGAAAGGATCACTTTCCAGAGCTCAGTATAGAATTATTCACTTTCTTCCAAAAATCTATGTAGATTTTTGAATCTTCTTGCATATAATTTAACCTCTTTCGACTGTTTATTTTTTAAATCTCTACATACAAAACTGTATTTTTTGACATTGATTTTTTATGGTAGGTTATAAGTTTCATGCATAATACTAATCCTTCAGCTAAGCTTGTCTCCCATCCATGCCCTTTAAGAAAGAAAACAGTCCATAATTTGCAGTCTCTTCTCAAGAGAAGACTTCCTTTTTTAATTTTAGCAATGCATATGGAGTAAAGTAGAAAGTTCATTGTCTATTTTGCCTATGGAAACTTACTGTATTTGTTGCAGCCTTAATTTTGTCTGCATGAAAGTTAATATACAATAATTTTCTTTACATTTCCTATTTACTTCATCACAGTTGTATTCCTATCTTGAACAGATTGCAGATGGCTATGATGCATTTTATAGTACTGAAATTTTTCTTGAAATTCATAAACTTGGAAAATTAACTTAACTTGACCTATAAATTGAAAACTCTTAGTACATTCCTCTGGGCAAATTTACTAAGGTCTCTTGAGAAGTTATTTTACTTGGTGGGAGGAGTTGTTAGGCAGTGCAGGAAACCTACATAGGGATTATTATATTGAACCCTCCTAAAGAGAGATTTTAATATTTTATAAATTATTTTCTTATTATTTTAATTTGTTTTTATTTTCAATTTTATGAATAATATTCTATAACATGAAATAAGATAAATTTCCCAGAAATTGTGTGGCTTTGCTTAAAGTTCCCCATCAGTAACATGCATTAATTCTGTACTGCTAAACAATGTGGACAGAGATTTACCTTATCATTGTATCCAGAAGCAAAGTGTCCACAAATGAAAATGTTTCTAAATTAATAAGACATTATAGATGTTAAAAATGAAGATGTGACAAATAAAAATATTTCTCTGTTCTTAGTAGGAAAGCAAACACAAATAACTCACAGTCACACAGATAGTAAAGAGTGTCTATGAAAAAAATTTGAGATGAAAGTATGTAAATCCAAGAGCTTGAAATTAGGAAAGAATTTTCTTAAAAATATCACTGAGATCAAATTTTCCTCTAATTCTTAAAGTTAGTTGATTGTTTCATATCACAGAGGAAGATATTTCATTACTTAGCATTTCCCTCCTTACTATTTTTATTATCATTCTGATCCTGAAATAACAGATAAGCAATAATCAATTAACAATAGTTCACAAAGAGTTCTTTCAAATCTCGGGCAAAGTCTATAAATAGACACAAATAACAGAAAAAGCTCCTTCTTTTTCTTTGAAATGCTGCACATAATGACCTAAATAGCACATGTGGAAGTAATTTCAGCATTTTATACTTGTAGCTCTTTATAGATGCGCCCTTTGGGCACGATCCAGCAAAGCTTTGCACATATGCTTAAGTTTATGCATTTTGAGTAGTCCCAAGGCTTTTATTTGTACTGTTTGTGCAAATGCCACATGATTGTTCTCTTTCATGTAATACCTTTAAGAAAAAAAAAAGGGAAAGAAAGGAAAAATGCTCCCCTAATCTTGGTCCACACTAGTTTGAAACCTCTGACACTCATAGCCACCCAAGTTATTATAAAATTTTGGGCGTGTTAAGAAAATGGGAGGAACTGTTTTATGCCTAATTATGGGTGTGATGGTTTCACCATGACAATGGGGAAAATCAGACTTGATTCTGATGAATTTTCTGGGTTTTATTCAAACAAATTTAATTAACTGCAGTATTTACCTAACAGTTTTATGAGAACAGACTTCATGGGAGATTTCTTATGCTCTTTGAGCCAGTGTACGTACAAGAATGCAAGACCAGCACTTTTAATTTTACCTTGGCCCTTGACTCAGAGAACCAAATACAACTAGGAAGTGCAGAGGAACAAGAAAATAGGAAATATTTTTGAAGCCTTTGACAAGTCCACTTCTGCTTTAGTTTGAATGCTGAGCACTAATTCAGGTTATCTCTTATTTTAGCCAAATCTGGAAGCCAAACCTTTGCTGGTTTTGCTCAACCTTTGCCCTTTCTTCCTGTCCCATAGTCCCCAGTTCACACGCTACCTGTGAATCTATTTTGACAGCTGTATTTTTCCAACAGGAAAATACTTTGCACATCTGTGGTAATTTCAGACTCAGAACATGCAGCTCCCTCTCTTACCTCCATATGCCTCCTCTTCTATTCAGTTATGCTTGTGCAGGCACAGCCTAGCACGCAGCAGATAATCTCATCAGTGTTAAAACACACTGAAGACAGTGTATCTAATAATTTTTGTATATTGCCTAAACTTGTAATATATTGCCTTGGGTGTATCTTGGAGTCAGGGAAAGGAAGTTAAAAAAAACGGCCTTTCCTCTTGGAAATATCTTCCAAAGGTTTTAGACAGCTTTTGGTGTAAAGTAAAAAGATGTTGTGGCAAAAGTGGTGGGAAATGAGCAGTGATTTTAATTTACTTTCTTGTTGTTTCCCCACTAAGTTCAATCTAAGGTGAAACATCGTGTTGATGTCAAATTTTGCTTCAAGCAAAACAATAGAAGAGCTCTAAAATTAATGTAGGTGTCCAGTCAGAGGCCTTATACAGCCATTAATGGCAGTACCAGTTTGAGATAATGCATTATAAGCATGAAAAATTCAACAGTCATTGCTGTGTTCTGATCTCTCTCCCTTTTTCTTACTTTGTTTCCCAAAGAATCTGCAGCACATTCCCAAACTGGTCTTTCTGCTAGTTTACCCCAAAGAAATGCACTGGATCTGGATCATTATGACTAATGAAATTGCTGAGAAGCAATTTTTTTTTTGTCAAAATATAATGCCACTCTAGAACTTTCACCATACATTAGGACTCTGTAACAAGGGCTTATAGTTGCCTGAGGCATAACTTTGATTCAGCTTCATTCCATCTTTAGCCACCCAGTTCAATGCACTACTGTAAGATGAGCTGAATACTGAAATTCATTGCAACTGGGAGATGAATGATATTTTATAGCTATATACTGTAAAATTGTTGGGGCTTTTGTTATCATCTATTGACTTTCAAAAAAAGTGAAAAAGCTCTCTGAGCCCATTTAGAGCATAAAAACAAATTATAACAGCATTAAGGCACAGAGTGCTGCGTTAAAGTGAGCTGTTGTGCACACTGTTCTCCAAATTCCACTGTAAATTTGCAACCCACAGGTTGTGGCTTAAGCTTCAAACCTGTGAACACAATTACTGTTGGCCAGTATGCTTTTTATTTGACAAATCACTTGGCTGACTTAAAAATCAAGTCTTATAGTCTCCAGAGGACAAGATGCTCTTATCCATGAGCTTGAGGCTCAGGGATATTTCACATACAGCTTTCAAAAAAGAAAACACCTGAGGTGCATTGATGCTTCATGTAATGAAATCTTTCATAAGAGCAAAAAAGAATGTGAGTCTTTTGTTCTGGACACAGGTGTACATAAAAACATTTAATTTCAAGTCAATAGGTTTGCCTCAAATTAGCATTTACTGGACTAAAGACAGGAATAATTTGGTTTCCCTGAATGTGTTGTTATCATTATCAATTCCTGCAGCCTCACAATAAGTTTTCCATAAATTTAAGATTAACTATTATTTTCTCACCTATAAATAAAATATAATCATCTTAAAAATCAATGAAGGGAAAACCATCAAATCCATTAACCTGACTAAAAATTCCTTCAGGCCAATAATATGAGCTGCACTGCACTGGATCTTTCATTTTATTGAGCTATATCTCTTTGTATGGCAACCAGTAGGGGAAAAAAAATATCAAATCTAAAATCAAAGACTAAGGGGTTTTGTTCTGGAAACCAGTGAAGAAAGGATTGAATATTTTTTTATGCCTGGAGTTAATTTTTTTTCACCTTAATTTGCAATCAGACATAATAAAAAAAAGATATTGCCCCTGGAAGGAAGCAACTTTATTACCATTCCAACTATTTTCTGTACTTTTTATCACTTCTAAATCCTTTGTTTTTGAATTCACCTCCATAACCTTGCAACAGTAAACACATTTTCTTGTCTTTGCTGACTGTCAACCAATACCATCTGCTCTTTGGAACCTTAAAAATAGTAACACATATATGGGTCACAACTGTATTCTCTAGATAACCATGTAGCAGATCCAGGTGATTAATTTTTCCACAACCTTTATCTTACCCAGGGGCAGACTTTTGCTATGTCTTTCCCTAGTGAATGTTTCTCATAAAATGTGAAATTAACAAAAAATGCAATCTTACCAAAAACCACTATTTCATAGAGGACCCATGTCAACTAACAGAAGAGGTTGTTAGTCAGCTGCCTTGTTTGAACTTGATCCAAAGGCATTTCTACTGTCTTTCATAAACAGAAGTGGTTCAAGCCATAAAACTGTGAAACTGGGACAAATCAACAGGGGTCTTTTTTCTGTAAAAAAAAAGAAAAATAGTGGCATTAGCTGCTGCTTTCAGGATGTCTTGGCAGTGTTGCTCCTCTTAAATACTACTTTTTCGGTCTGTAAGTTGGTGTTCTACTTATACTGTTTCTCATGATGCACACATTCAAGCTTTTAAATCCCTGAACATTCAGGACAGTTTGATGAGCTAATTGACAAGATGATATGATATACGATATTCCTAAGTGATCTATTTCAAACTCAGATTAGATGGAAAACACGAGTGTTAAAAAGGCTAGTAAAATTATCCAGGCGAGCACTGATTTCTCTTTGACTTTGAATGCATAAATTGCATATATATATGCACTACTATAACCCCTTAAATATTCTTTTAAAGACACAGCAGAAAATATTTGCTTAGTAATAAAAGGAATCCTAATTTTCTTCGTTTCTTATCATTTCATGTTCCACCGAAGTTGTGTTTATAGAACACTGTCCAAGTTGTACTATAAAGATATAATTACTTATTTTGCTTTTAAGTTATTCCCATAATCTTAAATTATTTTCTAATAATAGAAAATAATTTATTTTTATATGAATATGTCTGGTTCAGCATCCTTAGTTCTGCAGGACGAAGTTGTATAAAAGTTCAATTAAACATAAGCAGTTGACAAAGTCTGGGGAGAAGATTGGATCCAGCCACACCCAGACTCTTCTCTGAGGACTTCAGAAAGCAAGGGCTTCCTTTCTGCACCTCCCGACTCAGTGGGAGGGATTCACTAATAAACTTGTCTGAAGATCCCACTCTGCCCACAACAAAGTGAAAATAACCCATTTAGGAAATAGATTTTAATATGATTTTAGTATTGATTCTTTCAAATGCTTATACTATTTTTTTCAAATTTAAGTTCTACTGTCTAAAAAGGATTAAATCATAGCAAGGGAGAGGTAAGCTGGGAATTTGAACTACCATACTCCTTAACTCATACTCACTTAGTTATATACTAATATATTGGAAAAGTTCTTTCCTATTGAAATTATAAGTATTAGTAAAAAAACCGCTTTATTTTGGCACGTCTTGCTCAAGAAACTGTTTGTTTTTACTGACAAAAATATTCAGAGATTTAAGAAACTATTTTTAATTTGATTGTGCTGGGAATTACATACAAAGAAGGCCTTAAAAATGTCCTATTTTATGAAAGTGTTATTCATATAATTCTCTGTCACTTGTCAGCAGTAAAGTACTGAAATAAAGGATTGCCATTGTTAATTATACTGCAATAGACATTTTCTACATAATTCCTTTTCTTCCCCTACAACTTCAGAGACAAAATACAGAGAAAGATGTCATTAAAAGCTATGATATAAATATTTCCTCTTCCTTGGCATGCCCATGAACATCTATTAATGGACATGCACACTGTGCTGTGCCTGTAAAATAGTATAAGACCTCATAGCTAATGATAGGGTTCATCTAAAATTGTTTTGAATGACAATATCAAAATCAGGAATATATACCTATACAATAAATTGGATTCCAAACGTTATTTGGTTGCTGATGTGATAGATATGAGGGATGACATTTTGATTGGACAGATAGAAAACTTAAATCCTCTTGTGTATCCAGGAAATGGGTAAAATAAGAATCCCACTGACTTAATCTGGAAACTTCCATCCAAACACATGTATGTAACTGTATGGATTCACCTCCATATGAGTTTCATCATGAGAGTTGTGTGTATGCTGTGGGAACAGCACTCTGAGGCCAACCAGAAAAATGGAAGCTGCTCAGATGTCCAAATCAAAATGCAACATTTCAATTTACAACAATATCTGCTTCTGGAAAATAAAAACAAAAAAAAAACCCCACCGCAATAGAACAGAAATAGGACTTATACACCAAATAAATAATCCCTATAAATAATAGTACTTCCTATAAATAGTAATCCCTATAATAGAAAAAATTTTTAACTAGTCATTTTGTAAATATTCGTTTTCCATTAAAAATTTAAAACTTTTGCAGCAGGTATGTTTTGTAATGGATTGTGGTCAGAAAGGCTTCATGAAAATATTGAATATTCTCAATCCCTGGGGAGTCTGGGCATCACCAAGAATGAGACTTATACCTCCATGGTAGTAAGGGAAGAGTAGCTGGATTTTGAGCTTGATAGAAGCTCGATTTCAGACAAGACTAAGGAAGCAAATGTCACAGACAAAGTGGGAGCTTCAGACAAGTTTATTAGTGAATCCCTCCCACTGAGTCAGGAGGTGCAGAAAAGACCCCCTTGCTTTGTAAAGTCCTTCTCAGAGAGGAGTCTGGGTGTTGCTGGAACCGATCTTAGCCCCAGATTTTGTCAATCATTTACGATTGTGTTGGTTTTGGCTGGGGTAGAACTAATTGTCTTCACAAGGGCTGGTACAGGGTGGAGCTTTAGATTTGTGCTGAACACAGGGTTAATAACACAGAGATGTTTTTGTTGTTGTTGCTGAGCTGGGCTTGCACAGAGCCAAGGCCTTTTCTGCTTTTTATATGGCCTTGCTGGCAAGGAAGCAGGGGGTGCCTGGGAGGCTGGGAGGTGACACAGCAGAGACAGGTGACCCCAGTCGACCAAAGGGACAATCCAGACCATGTGACATCATGGTGATCATACGGTGGGAGGGAGAATGAGGAAGGGGGGAACATTTGGAGTGATGATGTTTTTCTTATCAAGTAACCATTAGGCATGATGGGTCCCTGCTCTCGTCGGGACGGCTGAACACTTGCCTGACCATGAGTAGCACTGAATTAATTCCTTGTTTTGCTTTGCCTGTGTGCATGGCTTTTGCCTTCCCTATTAAACTGTATTCATCTCAACCCATGAGTTTTCCAGCTTTTACCCTTCCAGTTCCTTCCCTGATGCCTCTGGCAGGAGTGAGCATGCGGCTGCATGGGGCTTGATTGCCAGCTGGGGTGAAACCATGACAATGTCTAAAGGATTATATAGGTGTAATTGAACCTTTAAACAGCTTTGTCCTGCAGAATCAGGGATGTTAAACCAAATATCTGTTTATAAAAATAAATTACTTATTATGAAAAGGGTTGGACTTAAAGATCTTCATCAGAATTACTTTGTGCACATTATAGGTAGCTATAACTACTTGCACAGTATAGTGCACTATTTTTAAGCAGTATTGAAGCAATTATATTGAAGCAAGCAAAACCAAAAAATTATCAAGTAGAGACTGATATTACTCACCCACACCAACAACTGCGGGCAAATGTCTCTAACTCAGCTTCAAGGAGTAACCTTGCAGGGTATCCCCATGCAAAGGGTGGAATCTCCACACACACTCCAAGAAGGGCTATGCTACAAGAACCTGCCCTTAAAAAGTTGGGCTGGACTTTTAACATATGATTTTCAGTCATATGATTCAGGCTGTCTCATCTCAGTATCTTCAGATACCAATAGCATCACTTGTTTATTCTTTTATCAGGTGTTTAGGAGGTCAGCCACAACTTTGCCTCACTATTAGGACGTTTAACTGAGGTATTGATGAGTGAGGTTGATTTCACACCAAAACACCAAAAGCAGCATGATGTCCCTTCTCCATTCAGCACTGATTATTATGAAAATAGAGCAGTTTGAGATATTTTAGCCCCACTCCGGTCAGAGATCCTGCTACAGTGACATAAAATGATCCATCTGTGATGGGATTCACTGAACACTTTTTCAGTTACTTTCTCCACTGGCCTTCACACTTATTTTTCAGTACAGGAAACACATGTATCTATTGCAGTATGTCCAGAAGAGGGACACCAAAATTGTCAGAGTCCTGGAGCACCTCTCCTGCATGAAAAGGCTGAGAAAGTTGGAAATGTTCAACCTGGAGAAGAGAAAGCTCAAGGGATACTTTGAGCTGCCTTTCAGTACTTAAAATGAATTTATAAGAAAGATGGAAACAGATGATTTATCAGGGCTCATTGCAACAGAACAGGAGATAATGGTTTTAAACTGAAAAAAAGGTACATTTATCTAAGGAAGAAGCTTTTGTTAATGTGGGTGCTGAGACACTGGAACAGGTTGCCCAGAGAAGTGGTGGATGCCCCATCCCTGGAAACATTCAAGAGCAGGTTGAGTGGGCTCTGAAGAACCTGGCCTAAGTGATGTTCCTGCTCATTGCAGGGAGGTTGCACCAAATGAGCTTTAAATGATCCTTCCAATTCCAAGTGATCTACAATTCTGTGAATAATCTCCCTACTATTCATCTATTCATTACACTCATTCATTAACTTCAAACACTAAGAAATTACAATTTGGAGCAGCACTGAAGGCACAGTAGCATCCTCCTGCAGATCTCTGTCTCTCTCTGTAAATATATATGTATATATATATGTGTGTATATATATATATATATATATATATCACAACAAACATTAAACAATAAACATTAAACAATATATCACAATAAACCTAATAAAGATGTTAAATATCCTGGGGACTACTCCATCAGTATATGCCTCATTCAACTCACATTTACTTCTGATCTTGCAGCATGTTTCCCTTCCACATAATAGACATTGCCTAAACTGTTCATTACTATTATTATTATTATTATTATTATTATTATTATTATTATTATTACTATTACTATTACTATTATTATTATTATACGATTCTACATGTTTTTTTCAGAGATGGAAGAGATGTTGAAATAAAAAGAAGGCAAGGCAGTGGAAAAGATAGACAGGAGTGTAAACAGATGAGAAGAATGCTTGCAAATTCAAAACAACTGTAAATGCTTTAGATTGCAGGTTCTCCCTACAATTTGTTTGGTGTTTTCCTCAGATTGGTCAATAGTTTGCAATGACAAATACATGTGTTCTGACACAGAGTAGTGGGAAAGTTGCTTACTTTTGCAAAATGGTGTTCAAAACTATTTCAGGAGGTAATTTCATAACCACATATATTAAAATACATGCCATAATTAGAAAAACATTAAAAAACAATGATAAAGCTAACACAAAGTTGAAAATTGAATAACGGCAAGAGCAATATCAAGGGTCTTTTAAGATTAATATCCTTAGGGGTAAACACGTGCTTCATCATTTCTAAAGCAGCATTTTCAAATAATCCAGTAACATAATAATATAACTTCAATAAATTCCTATAGAAGTACCAAAACTAGTTGCACTGTTGCAAAAAATACAAAAATGTACTACTTACATTCCTCTGTCACCTGTCCATTCCTTATGTGCCCCAAATACTGCAAATTCACCATGCCACTCTTTCCTTTCACTGGATATTTTCCATATAAATATTAATGTTCAAACATTAATTCAGATTTAAAGCAATGAGAATTCTTAAAAATCTTACTTTTAAAAATAACTCAAAGAAATGAAATTAATTTTTAAGAAATTTATTTTTAATAAGTTTATGTCTTGATTAAATACAGTAGGCACAGAGTTATAATTATTTTAAAAGTACAGTGAAAATGCTCTCAAAACCAGGATCTGTTGGTTTAGCTCACTATCTAGAAAAACTAGGAAAAATTATCAGGGTTACAAAAGAGTATCTTGGTTCTGTTGTGGATTATGCTATGTTGCAGTAACTTCCAAAATTATTTGAGATAAAATAAAGGGCATTAAAAAATCAAAGATACCACCTTCTTTTAAGGTGACCTTAAAAAATGACATAGAAGCCACATCCAAACTGAGCAGAAAGTGACATTCAAAGCCAGATTCCCCTGTGTGGCTGTAAAGCACTGTGATATCCCTCAAGACTCTTGTTCCTGAGGCTGTATTACACCTCGTACGGAAATAGCAGTAAGTAGCAGTAATAGAAGTAGGGGATTCTTTCCAGTTGAGTTTTTGCTGAAATGAGCCAATCAAAACCCATCAAAATTAAACAATCTGCAGGCTTTTTTCTGGGTAACATAATGTACTAACCAAAAAAATCCAAATCTTAGCTTTCTAACTGTATCAGACAAGAAACTCCTTTGATTTACTTGCTATTAAAGACTACTAACTATGTTTTAACATAAGCCAGAAATCAAAAGGAATTATAATGAAGTACTCTGAGTTTTATCTTTTGGGGCAATCTAAATTATGTATATTTGGTATTAGATTCAAAACACAGGACATTCAAAAATTTTTCGTCTTGTTTATGCTGTTGGAATATAAGATTTGCTCATATTAAAAAAATAATAACAGATTGTAGGGTTTTTTCTATTTTCTTCATAATTTCATGTTGGCACTTCCATGAAATATGACACAATAATTAATTAGGTTTCAGGATAAAATAAGAGCACAAGCTTTCTACTGAATGCACATGCAAAAATGCAGAGCTATTACCTGTAGAAAAATTCTAGCAAAATGTATGCCATTAAATAATGAAATAAACTTCAAAATTGTGTCATAAATGTATTTTAAATTATTACTTGCCAGCCTAAAATGATACAAGTTTCATTATTAGAGCTGTTATATTATTGTGCTGCTATGTATATTGACAGAGTATAATTTTATCATTAGCAGCACTAAGCCAAAATTTAATTTTATAACATCATTTCTTATTGGCAAGAGTCTCCAAATTTTACTGCAGAACAAATTCTAGCATGTGACACCCATTCAGTGAATACTCTATCATTAGTGCTCCTTTTTATTCTCTCTGTGTGCAAAACTTTATGGATGTTTATAAAACTATACTGACAAGGCATGATGGAAACAAGACAATGTCAAATATTTGTTTCTGATGTGACACCCAGCTCTTCATGCCAGAAACAATTCAGAGCTGCTGAAACAACGTATTACAGTCAAATAATGTCTTTGTTAAATGCTTAATAGTGACTGTATCATTTCTGTGTGATACACTTCTGGCTTACTTGTGGAGGAACTTTTGTATTTATCATTTTGAGATTTGTCTTGTAGCACTGTGAAAGATAAAATAGCAAGTTACACAGACCTGAAAGGAGAAAAAAAAAATCCTGTAATACAACTGATGGAATAGGCAGGCCTCCATAATGACCTATTATTTGGTTGGTTGGTTGGTTGGTGGTCTTTTCTTCCCTAAACCAAAAAGTAACAACCTCTTTTCCAAATTTTTGGTACTTTTTTCAGAAATTTTAGTTGTACAAATCATGAACGTGCATTTTTGGTGTCAGTAATCTTTTGAATAAGTTTTGTAGGGTAACTAGAAATGGCTTCAATCTGTTTTAAATATAAAGCCTCTAAAGTCCAATGCCTTATTTACTACAATTCAGACTTTCACTGAGTTCATTTAGAGCAGGATTAGATTCAAATTTTTAGATCATATACCTAGACCATGAAAACACTAGAAGGTACATGTGTTAAAGCTGTTCCTAACACAACAGTGAAAAGAAAATAGTACCTCATTCTCCACATTTTCATGTAGTATAGTTGCAGATTTGCATTAATGCAAAGGAAAAGAGAACAGGCCATCTGGAACACCTACCTGTTTGAAATTACTTTATCTTCCATTAGCATGCAAAACCAGGAAGTGCGGGGGAAGGTGTGCGTAGGAGGAATAGGGATGGGACACTAATGGAAAACTATGGAAAATCAAGATATACCTTCCTTTAATTACAAAAATTGAGTGGATTGTCATTTTGCTGGTTCCCTTACTGGGACCAGAAAGTCTCAACAGAGGAGTTGGTGTAAATCTTGACAACTCCAATCATGATCATGGGGGGCTGACTATCTACACTGGGAGCTAACTTTCAGTGTGGGCTGTGTTAAGATTTTCATGGTACATCAAGGAAAACTGTATAATATTTGTGTGAAAATTCTGATTTTAGAAAGACCTAGAGGAAACATGTACTTCTTCTATTTTATGTATTAGAATGTATACATGCATATTACATTAAAAAACCCCAAAGCCAACCTGAAATATTTCTGTATAAGAAAAGTTGTGAACAATGACAGTGGAATCTGGTCTAGCCAGAGATACATAAATGCATTTTCAATAAAGAAGATAGAAAAACCTTTATGTAAAACATTAGTGATAAATAACAGTGCACATGCTATTGAATGCATGTGTGTCACATAAAGCTTTCTATCTGATCCAGTCTGCTAACAATAGGTGGCTTTGGAATAAACACAGGTAATTTTTCAAAGATGTACTGTCAGCTGCAAGAATTCTATATGTAATTAATTTTGTATTAGAATTCTTTCTATGCAAATTTTACAGCATTACTATTTAAAAGAACACAAAACCCAAACAAATAGCAGTATATTTATATGTAATTTAAAATTTCAATTGATATAAGCAAGGATTCAATATTCTTCATTCTAGTGATAGTGTTGGATTGAAGTTTTTCCATATTTATTAATAATTAGATGTCCTCCTTTGCAGCAGGAAAACAAAGAAGGTAAATGTATAGGCATAATTTAGCAGATTCTTACAGCTTCCCGTAATTCCCTGAGCTTGTTAGTTGCATGTCTGCATTTTTTATTTCCTTTCCCTCTTCCTGCTGCTGCTGCTGCAGTTAGCAGAACAGAGCCCAGTTGTCAGTCCCAGTAGTGAACCAATCTTTGCCATATGCCTCTGTTTAAACTTTAAAGTGACTAAACAATCTCTGCCTGGCTTAATTAAGAACTTCAGTATTCTTTTCTCCTTTTCTCCATTGCTCTTCACTTTTTTAGTCTTTTTTCTTTTCTTTTTTTTTTTTTTTTCTGATAGATCAGCCAAACTATAGAGAGAAAAACACAGAAACATTCCCTGAAGAAAACCAAACATTATTTTGGTAGGCTCAATCTTAGTTTTCTGTTTTCATGTGGCAATCATTCATAGTCTTCCTTCAAAAACTGCTCTGAACAGCTTTCTATAAAGCCTATCAACATTAATCTACCATATAAAGTGTTATACATGCAGAAGCATGAAAGCAAAGGGTGAAGGGGTAAGTTGCACCATAGGACAAATTAGCTTTGCAGTCATATAATGCAATATGTGTCCAAACTGCATTGTTTGTTTTATGGCAGCTCTCTACGTGGGCTCAAATGAGAGCAGGGAATGAAAGGCACTGTGCCATCCAATGCACCTGTTCAGGCAGCTGAGCTCTCTATCATCCTTCTCAGAGGGGCTGCATGGCTTTGAGATGTTCAAGGGAAAGCTGGAAAGTGTTTCCTTTCTGTTTATACAGCGCTCTGCAACCTATCCAGGCTCATAAAATAACAGGACTAAGCATAATCTTCTACTTTTCTGGTACAACATTCTTGATTGCAGAATTTTAAACATTGAATTAAAGCAAAAGTCTCCATTCCACTGCCTGACAAACATCAGTTGTTTGCAATTGAAGTTTTCATCACCATTTGAGAACATTGATGCTATTTGACCTTCCCTGAACGATTTTATTTACTTAATTCTGACCTGGAATCCATGATGATTTTCAATTCTACTAATCTGGTTTTCACACAGGTGTTTCTCATTGCATTTCCATTTAAGAATATCAGCAGTGCTTTAGTAACAGTGACTTTGTTCAGCTAAACAGTTTATGACAGCTCATGCACAGAATTTTTATCTCTTTACATAAAACCCCATCAGTGGTGCTGGCTCACAAGCACACCTGGTAAAGCATATGTTTTTGATCTTTAAGTATATCTAGGCAAGCCAAATGAAAGAAAATGATAAGCTTAAATCTGTAAGAGATAGCACATCCAGGGATCAAGAATCTCTGTTTTGAACTTTCAGAAAGCATCTAGTTTCTGAAATATTTTAGTGATAATAAATAAGGAAAACAAAACCTATCACTGACATTTTAAAAAGAAATACAAAGATTAAATTCTATGTTAAAATTTCTGCCAACTGTGTTAAAAAGCATTTTAGAAAAACTGAATCTAGATGCTATTTAAGGTCTTTTAAATGAAGAAGTTTTGGAATAATATATTGTACAGAGCACCACCAATACACACACAAAACCCACGAACATGCAAACTTCAAAGCTCATAGATTAATTGGTTTTTTCCACCATGTAATTTTAGAGTTTAACATAAATTGAATTTTTCCACAAAACTAATAGTGATGACTAGTTCAATCCAAGAAAGTGGAATCATGGAAATTTCAAAGCAAATTAAACAGGAAGCTTCTGTATTACTTCCAAGTCTTGCCAAGTTTTTGCATAACAAAGAAAAGAGAGGACTCTTTCCCCATGGAAATTCCTTTTTTTAGAGGTTTTTATCCTTAACCAGATGTTATTGGTATAATTTCCAGAATGATAAACCAGCTGTCAGACAATAGACCATATAACATGAATGGATGAAGTAAAAAAAAAAAAAAAGCTAAAATTAAGCAGCATTTGTTTAAGGTAACAGCAGTTAGCAGAAGTTAGTCTATGCAAACCACTTTGAATTTTCCATGGCTTAGAGATTTTCAGCTCAAAGCACAGATTTAAACATATTCTTACAAATTTGTGGTACATAATATCAACAACCCATACATCAGTTCAATTTGAAAATGTTTGAGATTATGAAAGTTCATGAAACTTCAAAGTACAAGAGAATTAAGCTTGAAGACAACAGCTGGTAAGTCTGAAATTTATTGAGAAAAGTTAATGATTTTACTGTTCTTGAATCTGAAACATAACTCTAATTTTCCCCGAAATCATACAGCCTGTTTAAAGGTAATGAGATTGTATTGTTCTGGTTTGCAGGGCAGTTAAAAAATTCTGAAGCAATATTGCAGGTCATATTCCAAAATCTCAAATAATGTCACCTGTCTGTATTTAGCACCATCCTCTCATTGTGATTTTAAACATCCCTTCACCATTTAATCTTCACAGGTCTTTGGTATAAAAGTGAGACCAGACCATAATTTTCTGGCCTTATCCTCAATAAAATGAAATAAATCAAATAAAAATTTGCACTGCAACAAGATTTTTTTGTTCTACAAGCATTTCAAAGGGCTTTGCAAGACTTGCTAGGGCATCCCTACCTTTTAAGAAAAGAGGAAATAAGGGTAGTAGATAAGTAATTACACGAGACTCATAGTAAGTGAGAGGCAAAGGATAGAAGTGAATCTAGATTTTCCCATATTTCAGTCCTCTTATTTTCAGAAAATAAACATTCTCTGCCTCTGTCTTTTCTGTTGTTTCTTTTCATTTCATGTCACATATATTGATGAACATTGCACAACCTGAGTATGACAGCCCTTCTTTTAGAGAGACAGATACCAAGTGCTACTTTATATTACTGGCAGAATTTATCAAAATAGCTCTTCTTATAAAGTGGAAAAAAGTGGGTAATTTTTAAAGCAACTAACTTCCTGTGCTTGGAATCTTATGCTGTCACTTAATGATGGGTGCTTGAAGATACAGTCCAGTGAAAGCCACACTGCATTCAGAGTCAGAAAGGCAACTGATGGCAGAGAGAGGTGATTTTGGAAAACACCTACTCAACTTTATAAAGTTTCGAAAGCTCTATCTTATAACTACAAAAGCAACCTTAAAGAAATACGTATCTTCCACTTTACATATACCACTTATCTTTGGTAAAGAAAAATCAAACTTGAAGTTCCTGCAGCCCTACCACAAAAGTGCAAGGGGAGAGAACAGGTACAGAAAATTAATTTGGATTAGTCAGATTTCACAACTCCTGTGAGACCTGATTTCAAGCATGCAGAATACTTCCCCAGATGACATCAATGAAAGATGAAGATAGCCCTTGAGAAAATGAGATCCAAAGAGAACGTTATTTAAATGCAGGCCTTAAAGAATAATTTCTTATTTCTTTAAAAAAATACATCCTTCTGCCATGTATTTAATTTTTGAGGCAATGTCATATAGCATATTTAAGTCAGAAAGCACAAAAGATTAATGACCTAGTTAATGAAATCCATAGAGATCTCCATACCAATGTTGTGCTACACAGGTAAGACCAAACAAGGACAGTAGAGAATCCATTTTGCATCACAACACAAACCACAAAGCACTGGCAAATGTGTTCTTTTCCCTTGGTTTAAGAAAAGCAACTCTATTCATTAACAGCTTTTCACTTAGTATGACTTGTGTGTATTACACTCAAACACTCAGCTGTCATATGAAATGATGGGAGCTGACAGTTTGGAATTTGAAAGGTTTGACTCCTTTTGAATGTACTAAATGAACAAGTGCTGTCTAATTTTTGTTGAACTGAGCCCAACAAAAATCCCCTACAAGGATGCAAGATTTTATTATACCTTTTCTAGTTTAATATGCACAGTGAATATTCAGAGCTTTTCAGCTAGATACTCAGTTAATTCTATGACTAAGAAAGATGTCATTAGGTAGGCTTCAGGCAACAGTGAGCTACAAATGGAATTCCTTCCTTATTTTCTGAAACTCAGAGTTTATGATCCATATCCAATGATGAATGGTCTATAAACTCTCTTATGGTCTTTAATTGCATAAACTTTACATTATAGACTTACATTAGTTTGTGAACATTTTTTTGCTACAAGATGTAAAAAAACAGTAAAAACAGAAGTTCCCTTAGCTCTTACACAAATAGAATATGCAATTCTTCAGTATAATTTGTTCAGTACTTATGTCCTTTGTTTGAATTTGTACTTTTCTACAAATGCAGAAAAATAAGTCTTTACTTTTTTAATTCTTAAAAGTTTACATTTTTTAATGCTTAATTCCTGAAACTCATGCTGGCTAGTTAGCACTCTGTGTTCTATCAACATGAATTGCTCCTAACCCTGTCAAACTATTTTACCTTGTAGCTGCTGCTTGTATTAATAAATAGCTCCCTGCACCCTAAAAGTAGCATGCATGCTTCCTGAGCAGTGCACTCCTCCACTGGCTTCTGATGACATTTTGACTTGCTTTAGAAAGCATTAAATAAATAAGGAATAAAAGTTGACATAACAGATTTGATAAGTATTATAGAGAAAAGAGCCTCCAATAGATTGCCCATATATACCCTCGATGAAGATAAAACACAACCACCTAAAATTTAAATGTTCAACAGCAATTTATATGAAAATAAAAAGAGACTTGTCAACACAGGTTATTAGTAGAACTACAGGCTTTGTCACCTAAAGTGTTGCATGTTTTGCTGTCCACTAGCATGGCAAGTAGTTGAACCAAGTGCTACACATCACATCCATCTCCTACTATAAGGAATACTGACATCGCTGCTTCGATCTTTGGCTCAACCACTAATCTAGCAGGAAAGTGTCAGGAAAAAAAAAGAAAATACATAATTTCAGAACTGAAATAACTATATTTGGTACTGCAGATGCTTTCAGCTTGGAGAAGAGAAGATCCTGAGGAGCCCTTTAACACAGCCTTCCAGTACCTAAGGAGGGCTACAAGGAAGCCAGAGAGGGACTTATCACAGAACATACAGTGATAGCACAAGGGGGAACAGCTTTGAACTGAATTTTTGAATGAAGATTTTTAGACAAACATAATGGTATCAGGAAATTAATTGTGTGAATTGTAATGATATTTGTTTTGCTTCAACTGTATTGAAAAATCAACATAAATCACAGTTATTGAAATTAAACAGAACCATCTCATATGGAGAAAGGCCTGCTAGGAGGTTTTTTTCCTGTAATGTTTTGCAGTTCTGCTTAATCTGACTAACAGCATATCTTTAATTCCACATCCATTACCAAATAATGGCATCCATATCAAATAGCTTTAAGATTCACATAATTCTGAATTTTGCAATAATTTTGCAAAAGAAGATGTTATTTAAACTTTAATAACTCAAAAGACATCATCAATTTTACTCCTATATATACTTTCAGCATACTGTGCTAATGGGTATTCAGCAGGCCAAATAAACAAACTCCATCTCACAAGAGATCTCTTCAGTATCAACTATCATAATATTAGTAGGTATGGCAGTAAAAGCATGCTTGGGGTATTATTTGAAATAAACATGCCTCAGTACTGCACAGAAAACAAGCCTGTTGCACTCATGATTTAATTCTCATGTTGCATTAGAAAATATGAATGTTTTGGTTAGCTACAAAATAATTTCAACCTTTTCAGCATGTTAACCAATTGTTATTTGTATCTCTGACTTAATCTTCACCTAAAGGATCACACACTCTGTTATTACGACTGGTTATTGGCTGTCTTATTAAATTTCCACCAATAAAAGTGTTTTTAAATACTTTTATATGAATGTATGCATTTTAACAATTCTTGATTTCTCTATTCAGTATTTAGTAAATGGAGATGGCTTGCCTGTTAAATCATTTTCATTTAGTTAATCATTTTCTGTAATTAAATGATCTCCAATGATTCAGGAAATGAAGATGTGTAATAAACTTAAGGAAATTGAACAGTCAATAACTGGGATAGATGACAGCAGTTAACTACTGTATGGGGAGTTAAAAATTCCCATGCTCTATCTAATTGTACACCTCCAGCCGCTGTCTCTTCTCACACAGAGAGAATCTACGAAGTGTTGAGTATGAATAGGTCCATAAAAGCAGCTGCGTTTTGGGCATCTCTCGCCCATGGTAGGCTAAAGTAGAATTAGGATGAAATTATCACTGTAGAATTTATTTTCTGCTGCTCTGAAATCCTTCTCTGCATGCACTATTTATAAACATAGGTCATGAGGGGTATTCCCATTCCCACATTCCCATCCTAAATTGCTGTCGCCATCCACATCCTTTCCCCAGAAAAGAGGAGGGCTACTGAAGCCCTGTACTGCAGGATTTCCTGTAGACCATGTACAGTATGGAAGGAATTGGAAGAAGATGAAAGAATAACATCAATGGAACACGAGGGAACTACTCCAGGTCTCCCAGGCATTTCCACAAAATGTCATAAATCAAACAAATGTAAATGATTGGAAGGAACACGCTTTAGTCAAGGAGCTATTTAGGAATAAAGTGTCACACATTTTCCTATACATGCTTGTACAGACTCCAGCCTGGGACCAATCCCATTTTCTCATGATTTCTATTTTGGAAAATAACAATACAAAATTGAATAGACACTTGTGTTCAAATATTCTTTATGCTAATGACTCCTCAATGTTTTGCACAGTTGCTTGACATTAAAACAAATTATTTCATTCCTAATATAATGTATTTGTAGTAGGACTAATAGTAGACTTTCCACAGACTATTATAAGTTTGCAGTAAAACACAAGGCTTATGAAAGTAATTTCCTTTTAGTTTCTTTTCTAAATTTTAATATCCTAATATTCTTTAGACAAGATTGGGTTGACCAGTTCTTTCATTCCTTTCTGCTTTGACAATGTCTGCCTATTATAGGTAGGCAAATAAATATAAAAAAATTAAATTGTAATTGCTAGAAATGTCAAATATTGCCATTTATGCAAATAATATTTTCTATATACTGACAGAGTTGTGATTGTATTAAAGAAATTAATTCCTGGTAACAAACAGAAAAACAAGTGAACTTCAATGTTATCTTTACCATAGATAAATTCTGCAGATTAAGTAATCCTTTGTATAAGTAAATCATTCATTTAATTACTATATATGTCTAAAAGACACCACTACACTGCCTCAGGAATTCCAGAGTTCCTAAATAGTATAGAAATGTGCCTAGAACTCAGAAGATGTCCTTTTCCTTCTTGAACACCATTCAGAGTTATATTCTCACAGGAGATACCACATGAAGGCAGTAGCCAGTTGTAAAATTGCCAGAGAAGTATTATCTTACACTGAGAGGGGCCAATTCATTAAATTGAATAATTAATTAGTTTTAAGATCTATAAAGCATGTATCAAGACCTAAAAAAAAAATAACAGTATAAATTGCTTGTTTTCCAAGACAAAATATTTTTCTTGTGGAACCATTAAAATATAGAAAGTGTGAAAATGTAAAATAGTTCAGTGTTCCAAAACCTATTTTTGATCTAATTGGATACTGAAAAACATGTTGAAACACTGACATTTCTTACAAATCCACATTTCAAATACACTTAACAGATAGAAGAATAACAGCAAGACATAACTCCACCTCAATGCTCTCTTCCCACTTTATCCATGCACAGTACTCAGAGAAGACATTCTGTGTGCACACACTGCTTCAGAAGAAAGGCCATCACTCCATGCCAAGCTAACACATGAGTGTTTAATCTGGGCTTATAAACAATACAGCCCTTTCAATAGTTATAATTGAAAAAATGAAAATTCTGTATTTCTTCTGTTTTCATCTTTATACTATTTTTCTTTAGCAGTGCAGTGTAACTGCTTACGCGAATGAACAGGCTCTGGCCTCCTTAGCTTCTATGCTTAGACCTGAAAGGATCTGGGAGCAATTTGGCTTCATTTTGGGTATCCTGTTAAGGGATTAAAAATGGATCAACTCCCCAGTTTCCTTGCTGGTTTTATGTGCTCTTCATAAAAGGTTTCAAAAGTAGAAGAACAGTATATTTGTTATTTCTGGCTCCGTTAAACACAATAGTAATGAGCATTAGCTATTTAGCTCTTAAAAAGCATGCAAAACACAATATGCTTATGATGTATGGCACTTTAAACATATGCTTACAGCTATACACTGCCACCTAATCACCTGCATGAGAGCACTGGCACAGAATGCCAAGATTATACAGCCATGCTTCCAAATGGCCCCTAAGTTGTTTAAAGTTGTCTACTGTCTAGCAAATATTGTGATTTGAAAAACTCTTCAAGTATTACATTGCGAAAAGAATAATTTTCAAGAAAAGATGGATTGTAGATGAACAACCTGTGTCTAAGGTTGCAAATACAAAATATAGTTATTTTCCAAAGGATACAAAAAGAAATAAAAAATGAGTGCCCAATGGGCACATTCACTTGGCAATTTTATTTCTGTATAAAAGCTGCTATTAATTACAAACTAGTTTTTATGCAATTCTGCTTTCTTTAAATGTGGAGTGAATTCTCCCCATAAACTAATGAACTGAAGTGAAGCCAAATAGAGACCAGCTGGCTGAATTGCTAAGTAATTTTATCCACATGATTGACTTTATGATCCTTTCACTACAGTAACTAGTCTTTATTCTTACAATCATCATCAACCATAATTCCAGAGGGAGAGATGATTAAAAATCAAGAGAATAGAGAGGAGAGGTTTGTTTGATGTGGCACAGTGCATTCTTGCACACACTTCTTCTGTATAATAGGTGCAGAATTACAGGTCTTTATAGCCTCCAAAGCAGTGCACTGAATAGCTGCCTCAAAGACATAATAAGCAACCAATGCCTAAATAATCATTACAGATACTCCATTAACAGCATCTATCTGTGTGGCTTTTAACCATACAAATTGTTTTTTGACAGCTTGTAACCTTTCTGAACAGTTTCCTTTGGGCATTACACCACATTCAGATCTAATTTTAACTTTTGCTTTGTCTATAATTTATTACTTTCTTTGGAGACACATAATGTATTTCAGTGGAATGGATAAATTCAAATAAAAGACTTAAAAAATCAATTGCTGTTTTAATCTATTAAATCCTTGCTCTCTAGGAGAGAACTAAAATCTGATGAAACATAACAGGGGAAAAAGGCTAAATGGTCTAGAATTCCTGAGGGTATCTGTTTTACAACAAGCAATATTTTTTTCCTCAAATTATTTAAAATAGGGCATAACCAACTGAAAAAAAAAGAATAAAAGTAAAAACATATATAAATAAACCATAAATCCTTTAAGGCTGTTCCTAAGAGCCACAGACTTTAAATGACGTAATAAATAACGTTATAAAATAGTTTAATGATGTATTGCAATGGGATAAAGAGCTAAGAAAGATGTACAATTGTATCTTTTTTTCCAATGAGAGCTCATAATTACAAATCAGTAAAGATAAGTGACTTACGAAGAGCTAGAGGGCAAGCATGATTTTCAGAAACTGGTGGAAATGTTTAAAATGAATGTGGGGGATGATGTAACAGTATTAGGTGATTTGTATTGGCTGTCATGGCCATTATCTCACTTCTGGGGACACCATTTTCAGGAATAATGTCCAGTAAATCAATAAGTAGTAGCAATCAACATAGCAATACCACAGTTCTGGCAGCCAAAACTTCTGATTTCTTTCAAGACATTTGTCTCTTTTTCAACAGATTCAAGTACTTTTCCCAAAGTTTTCAAATCTATGTAGCAGGTAAACATGCATGTCCAATTGACAGAAGAATGATTTGAAGTAACCTAAGTGTTCACTGCTGACAAAGGTTCCTGTTCTTCACAGATGGTATGTGGTGGCTAGTCACATCAAAATTAACCATCATCATTGAAAAAAGTGTAAATTGGATAGACATAAAAATCTACAACTTAGAATCAAGTATTTTCCCATCTCCTGAATCTTAAAATGGGTCACTAAATCTAGCACAGTTTTCATAAATGACAGGGAAGGCAGAGTAAATCTTCAAATATAATGTGGAAATATCCTTCTCAGTATGAACTTAATTCATCATGCCAAACTCAGTGAAGGTACATCAGCATAAAATTAGAATGAGGCTGTTATGAATCTAGGAGATTCATGTCTAAATTGCATCTTACAACTCTGATATACCACAGTTTGTATATCTGAGGAGCTGAAAAAAAAAAGGCATACTTCTTGGCTATATAAAAGATAATCAATAAGCAGATTTTTAGTATAAACGTTGATAGAGAAAAGAAGTGTCAACGGAAGAAATTATTAGAAAAGGGTGATGAAAGTGTGAAATATAAAGATCTAAAAAAATTATAAGTATGAGAAAATCTCAACCATTCAGTTATTTTTTGAGCTTCATTCAGCATCATACCAATGATCAAGACTGTTTCATTGGTTTGGGGTTTTGTTGGGTTTTTTTGTGTTGTGGGTGGGGCTGTTTTAATTTGCTGTCAAGAACATTACTTGTAAATTATGATACTGAAAACAGAAAGATCACAGTCAGAATACTTTGACAGATTCTAAAAGATTTCAAGATTTCTTTTTGTTTGATTGATAGATATTTAATATATCAACACACCCAATGCACAGCTGCTGCAAGAATCATGGGTCAAACAGTGAAATGAGCTCTCTGTCATTTGATCAGTCAGTGTCAACCTGATGAAAACAATGAAAACATCCCTGTCTTAGCTATCTTAAAATTTGGGGATGGGGGGCTGGGGATAGGGGGGTGGGGGGGGGGGGGGGAAGGGAAGTAGGACTCATTAAATTCTGACCCATTTCATTACATAAGACACTTCTAATGACTGTAGACTTTTTCTAATTGACTTGCTCACCAATTTAGAGTACCATATTATACACCATTCATCATTATCACCAACAGTAGTTAAGGACGTTACAAAGGTGTCAGTATAACACAATTATCTCTCAAATATTTTTTCTTCTAGTCCTTTCCCGATCTTTCAACCTTGTCATGAAAGTACACCCAACTGTGTGAGCATTTAATTCCATGAAATACTGCAGGGATATAATCTGTCAGAGAAGCAACAAAATTGAAGAAAGACTGAGTAAACCAATATTCTATCTGATGGGAATTAATAGAAAGCAGTACTCTGAGATGCCACCATATGGAAGCATTCCATTTGTGGTACATAAAGTAATGACATGAATGAAATGACCATTTGAGAATATGGATTTAAATTTAAAAAAATGAGGCTGAGGTGGGGTGGGGTGGAGTAAGTAATTCTAAGTGCTCTTAATTTATTACTTCTATCCTTGTCTGGTTTGAGTACAATTATCTGGTTTTCTTCAGTAAAGAAGGATTAATCTTTTGGATTGTTTATGCAGTCAGATGTTATGAGGACATTCAAAATTGTATTATGCATGTCCTCTTCCACAGAGCTACTCCCCAGTCTATCAGTCCATTGCTGCAAGACCTTGTATTTGTCCTTGTTGCTGTCAGCCCATTTCTTCAAGTCTGCTTAGGTCCTCCTTGATGGAAAATTCCCATTGACATTAATAACCAGTCCCCAGCCTAGGGCCATTGCAAATTTGAGAGTGAGCTGTCCATCTCACCTCAGTGATAAAGAGGATGAGTGTTAGTGAGACCCCTGAATACCCCTCTCACAGACACCCAGGAAGATGACCTGAAACCACCGCTTCCATACCCAGTCATCCAACTGGTATTGTGAATATTTAGTTGGTCACTCATCCAGACTGTAAAATCCTAATATGGATTATAAGAATATTGTGCGGACAGCACCAAAAACCTTGCTAAATTTAATGACATTCACATTTCTCCCCTCATCCAGAAATCCAGTATTTTGATCATAGAGTCATTCAGATTCATCAGATGTGATTTACACTTTGTAAAGTCATGTTGTTAGTTACCTTCTCCCTTATCTCCAGAAACATTCTTTGGGAGACTCCATGGTTTTCTTGTGAATCACTGTGAGGCCAATTGGTCTGCCCTTTTTGGTATTCCCTGAAGATGGGTACAACATTCGCTTTCTTCCAGTTGTGAGGGACTTCCATAGATTTCCACAACTTTTCAAATATGATAGAAAGGGACTTTGCAAGGACACCAGAGAATGCTCTCAGCATGCTCTCAGTGATAGGAAGCCTATTAGGTTCCACAGTCTTATAAGGGTCGTCCTCTCTAAAGGAATTCCTGAATCTATTGTCATACATCATGGGAGTTCAGTTGCTCCTCAACTCCCTTTATTAAACAGAGGTACCTGGGACACCTGGGTCATGAAGACTGGAGTAACGAAGACACTAAATAACTCAGATTTTTCTGTGTTTGTTGTCACTGGATAACCTGCCCCATTAAGCAACAGGCACACATTTTTATTGTAAAGCATTTTACAACTAAAATAGCCATGCATTTTTGTCCTGACTCATTGACAGCAATAATCAAGGCCTCAAGAGTGCAATCATATCCCTTCTCCTTCAAATATGAATTGTTTTCTTAACAACTGGGGGAAAAATGGGGGGGGGGGGTAATAATAATAATAATAATAATAATAATAATAATAATAATAATAATCTTCCTTGTATCAAATGATTCTGGTAAAGTATTGAAGTTAAACTTCTGCCCTTATGAGACCCACATGCAGGTCTGGAGTCCTCAGCACAAGAAAGATGTGGACCTGATTGAGTAGGTCCAAAGGAGGGCCAGGAAGATGATCAGAGAGCTGAAGCACCACTCCTTCAAAGACAGGCTGACAGAGTTGGGGTTGTTCAGCCTGGAGAAGGCTCCAAGAAGACCTTACAGCACCTTCCAGTACCTTAAGGGGGCTTACAAAAAAGAGGGAGAGGGATAGGGACGTTTTTACACAGGCAATCGTAACAGGACAAGGGGCAGAGATTTTGAACTAAAAGAGGAGACATGCAGATTAGATGTCAGGAGGACACTCTTTACTCACAGGGTGGTGAGGCACAGGTACAGTTTGCCCAGAGTAGCTGCTGATATCCCATTCCTGGAAGTTTTCAAAGGTGGGTTGGATGGTGGCCTTAGCAACCTGTTCTAGGAATGTCATCCCTGCTCAGGGCAGGGGGCTTGGAATGAGGTTTCTTTGAGGTTTCTTCCAACCTGAACCATTCTACAATTCTATGATTCTGCTTTCAAGATAGCGTATCCTCTGGACACTAACAGGCAGGAACTGGCATGATCCTGATTCAGTTCTGTATCTAAACTGAAATTCTTTGATGACAATGGTAGGCCTCAGAATTATTGAAATATGTCTTAAAGAGATCTGAAAATAGCTGGAACACTGTTTGAGCAGAGCCCAGTAATCTCCAAATCATTAAGTTTTTGTTTCATTTATTTCTAAATATTTTACTGAGGAGGGTGATTGGCAATATATCTGAATGGTTAGCAACCCTTACTGTGAAAAAGGAACTGTTTACTTAAATTTTAGCCAGTAAGCCAAATCACACAAAGAAGAAAAGAAAAATTTTGTATATAACTGTTATTCCATTCCAGGTAAAACTTAGCTTTGTTTTAAGACAAACTAGATTTCAATGTGACCACAGCTGCCAAATAATGAATAAATCTTTCTTTGATAAAACCAGCCATTCCCCATATATTACAAAGAGAAGTTACTGTTGCAAATGCAGAACAAATGCTGAGCTCATTTTAGCTCTGATTAAAACTCAGTCTGGATGCCAAAACAGTGATGAATGGCACGATTTCTCCATTCCTTCTCTGCTATACATGATTTTCAGTTGGCACACTGTGCACTAATTAAAATGGCTGTAATACACTCAAACTAAATTACGTAAAAAATAATTGGGATATACTAACTTTATACATTTTATCATGTATTTGTGTACATGTGCATATAAATATTGTAGCCTGGCTTCTCAAATGATGGAAAACACCAGTCTTCCACTGAAGTATGAAAGCCTACATCAGTAAAATATCTGGCCCCATTTTTCCTAGATGCACAATATTTACATATTTGTATGTGTTTATCTCCTAATCACTGCAATTTCAAAAGATTTATTGACAACAGAAAGACAGCTAACTATGTCAACACATTCAGATTTCAGTTTTCAAGAGTCAAATACTTACACCTACAATGTAGATCTAAATATGCTTGGAAATTTCAGATTTCAGGAGTAATACCATGTGTTCAGGAATAATTTCTTCATGGAAAGGGTTGTCAAACATTGGAATGGTCTTCCCAGGGAAGTGGTGGACTCACCAATCCTGGAGGTGTTTGAGAAATGATTGAATGTGGCACTTAGTGCAATGGCTTTATTCACAAGGTCGTGTTCAGTCAAAGGTTGGACTAGAGGGTAGAGGTCTTTTCCAACATTAATGTTCTGCTGATTCTATTTGGAAGCTGAAAATAGGACTCATGGATACTTGGTACCAGTATTATATTATAAAAAAACCTCATATATTTCAAGTTCATCCTAGAATAAGGTCTGCGTAATTTCTTTGTAATTTCTTTCTGACAACTCTTCTGATTTTATATCCTATCCAGTGGACTGTAGTATGCTTAAGTTGAAATTATTTAAAACAAAACAGACACAAATTCATTTTACTATTCTTCTTCTGAAAGTTTTCTGGGAATTTTCCAGACAAAAGGGGAAGAATTAAACATAGGACAAAAATAGTCACATACAGATTACCTTGAGCTTTCTCTACACATATTTTTCATTTAAAAAAATAAAATTAGATGACTGTTAGGTCATCTAGAGGACAGTAAATTAAAGAGTGAATAAACAAAGTCTTTCACAATAAAGGAAATGATGGAACACAGATTTTCTCAGTATAACGAGGTATGGGATCTGGCCTCAGAACTTCACCACAATAGACTAAATTAAGTATAGCAGAGAACAAGTTAGAATCATACATGGTTAGGAAAAAAGGTCTTGTTTATAAACCATAAAAAGAGGTATGCTATCAGTTGGAGCACTACAGTATTTTGAGATCAGTTTAAACAAACTTTCTCTCAAAAAGCTTTCCCTTTCTCCATATGTCAACAACATATGTCTTTTAAGACCAGTTTATCATCACTTTAACCTAAAGAATTTCTCCTCCACACACAGGGCAAGTAAAACAAAATCTTAGGGATCTTTAAAACTGAAATATATGAGGAGAAATGTATACTGGATTGCACTTGTATACTGGAGCAGAAGATGTGCAATCCAAATCTTGATTGCAATTTGACTTAATCTTCAGTTTCTTTAAAAATAAATACAGATAAACACACTTAGCTTCAAAAACCCAAAACCAACTTAAAAAAAAAAAAAAACACAGAAAAAAACCCCACACAGCAAAATCCAACCAAACAAAAATGGAACACTTTTAGAAGTCAATTTAGTTCCTCCCATTCCCTTGAAGGCTATCAGAGTACAACCACACATTCAGGCTTTTGCCACAGCACTTTTGCAGAATTACAATTAGTAAGTAGTGATTTTTAATTAATTATGCTATTCTACTTTCTACAGACATCCCACATTCTGAATTTGGTTAGTAAAATCATTTCTTCTCTTCATCACTTAATTCCTAACCTCTCTGACCCAAAAGCACTGTCTCTTCTTTTATTTGTTATAATTTGTTAAATTATAACAAAATTTTAATCCTGGAGTTTACTAGAAGCTAACTGCCCTCAAGACACTATTCACAAGAATAAAAAAAAAAAAAAAATAGAGAAGAGCAGAAAAAACTGCAACAAGCAGGTAGGTTTAGTAGTCTACAGGCCATAGGTGGATTTCAGCATATTTACCTTCATTTGACTTAAACATTTGGACTGCTTTCTAAATGCAGTTCCAAAGTCAATGTTCAACTTAAGACAACCCAACTGCACTTGAAATTTTATGATTTTAGAAAATAATAAAAAAAATGCTTCCAAAACAGAGAGAAGAATACTGAGAATTATAACCCACAATCAAACAACACTGTAGTGAAACATGGTCCAGTTTCATGTAATTTGTCAATAATCTGGTTTGCTATTATAGATGGGTAAATTCTCCATGGACCCCAAGACCTCTGAGAATGAATGAAATCAATCCTTTTTCTTGCTTTTTTTTTTTAACTCACAATTTTATAAAACTACTTACAGACTTTCTACCCTTTTAAATATCCCCTATCAGTGGGCCAATTTCAGACTTGCAACAATTGCTAACAAAACTTTGCACTTAGCAGTTAAGAGGATTTACACATTAACCAGAAACCATCTGTAAATACCTGTAAAAATCACTGAGGCTGTTCAGATTAAGAAAGATTATTTTGAATTTTATCTGAAAACTCAAAAGACACCTACAGAATACAATGAGTTGAAGTTATACTTTAAAATTGGATAAAAAGTATATATTCAAATTTTTATAAGATAAGCAATAGTGACAACATGATAAAAGTAAAGGTAGGATGCATATGAGCATCAACCACAGCCAGAAATGCAAACAACTTTTCTTGCTATACCTGAATAGAATCTGGGAATTTGGTCCAAAACACTTATTGTAAAAGATAATTATATTTACAGTGGAGAAAAATATTACAAAACTCTCTCCCCAATCAATTAATGAGTTTTAAATTCCCCAAATCAGTTAAAATAATAGAATAATTTGTGAAGGCATGTATGTTACAAAATCTTAATTGCATGGAAATTGTGGCTTATATGTTTCCCAAATGCTTCTAAACTTAAAGCTCTCTCAAAAGTAAATTATGCTTAGGGCATGCTGACAGCTGTGTTGATCCCAGTGACCTAGTCTTAGAATTGGGAGCAAAATGGCCATCAGTGGTGTCATGCAAACTGAGTATGAAGCTCGATGTATGATGAGGCAAGAGGACCAACACTGGAAGAGGCTTCCTAGAGATGGTTGGTGCCCCCAGACTGTCACAGGCGGAGAGGAATTCTGACAATGCCCACAATAACACGCTTTAATTTTTGGTCAGCCCTCAAGTGGTCAGGCAGTTGGACTGGGTGATCACTGCAGATCCCCTCCAATAGAAAATACTCTATTCTATTCCAGAAATAGCACCTCTGCAGAGTTAAGCTCTTGTAACTGGATCCACTCCTTGTGTCCTGTGTCCATCCCTTCACACAGCTAGCCCTTACTCATTCCTTAAGGACACAGATGCACTTTTGGAAAGGACAGTCAGAACATGTGATGGCATTCAGTGGGACCATCTATTGACAGGCTGAGGATCCTGAACCACAGCTTCAAGAGACTGGCATCATTGGTGTACTCTGAAATCCAGCAGACCTCAACCTATACTTAACAAGTATAAACCTTGGTCTTCACTGATCTCAGAATTACTGAAATTCTATAGCCTCAATCATGCAGAAGCAGATGGTTTTGGCTGCCAGATCCTCCTGAATCTAACAGGAGCTGGAGCCCAGCTAGCACTGAACTGTACTTGCCTTTTGCAGCTTCAAGTTCAGCATTGTGTTGATAGAGTCCAAGGTAAAGATCATTCTGAGATGTCTTTTTGTTTACACTGTATTGTCAATTTACATGTATCCTTTGCTGATTTCCAAGCTCAGCATCCTTACTATCTGCAATGTAAACATGTTTACAACTGTGTAAACAAGTACATGAAAGGACCTAACAACTACAGCTCAAGGAGCACTGTAAACACACACAAAACTTTTTAGTGGAGAGATGTTTCCAGTGTATCTGTACTGTTCTGCTGCTGTGAAATTTAAGTACCATTTGACTTCACTGCAAGTAGGAATTAGACTGTTATCTAGCAAAGGGTCTACACTGATGTACAAGATCTAACATCTCCAGATACAAAAGAAAAAGACCATTCAGTGCCCAAACTAGCTGAAGTTTATATCCAACTTACAGCCTTTAATTGAAAAAGTAGAGAAAAATACCAGAAACCTAAGAACAGAAATGCCAATTCCTTTTTTTTTATCTTTTCAAGGTCTTCAATTTTACTACCTGAAAATACAACCTGCCTGCCTGCAATTATATAACAAATTCTACTTGAATGCAGTAAGCATCACATTCCCACAATGATTGATGACAGATGTCCAATCATGTTCTTGTTACTGGGTGGGATCAGCAAAGCAGTTGCCAAAGGCCATAGGCAAAACCAAAGGAAAGAACAATGCAGATTCACAATTAGGGAGTCTCTGGGGTGTGGGAGGAGAAAGATTTGGGCATCTGCAGATTATTGCAAACCTGGTTTTATTTTGGAGAGAAAAAAAGCCTTATGCACTTTCAAGTTCCTGACCAATTTTTTGTCCCATAACTATTCTTTAGAACCCATAGGTCACTGTATCAGCTGTCATGTTTCCCACATTAGACAGCCTGGACCTTTTCCATCAGCTGCAAGAAATTTTCAACATACCTGGTATAGGCTTTTGTCATCAGCTGCTATGAGCCTCTGTGCAGAATGACTATCAATTCTTTCCACTGGCTGCTATGCTCTTTGCAGACCCTACTGAATCTCTCTTAGCAACTACAGCAACTTTTCACAATACATAATTAAATTAACATTTATAGAGAGCATAAACCCTGCAACAAAGAGGAAGTTTTAGTTAGCTCTTCCCTATTTTTTCCTCACTCCTTTATGTGATGCTGTAGGAGAGATTGATCTGACTGAGCACTAATCAGCAAAAAAAAGGAAATCTTCACTTGAATGAGTTCCAAAAATTGTTGATTTTATACAGAAATAAAATGCTGAAGAAAAAGCAGAATGCACCTAGAATGAGTGCCTAAGGTTAGGGTCAGAGTGCTTTTTCTTTTCACAATCATTGCAGATCCTTCCATCTCAAAATTCTAGCTGCACTATAGCCTCAGGCTGTGATTCCACAACAGTTAACATCAACCTGAAATGTCACCCTTGGAGTCCTTCTCCCTTGCTCTGTTTCAGGAAATAAACTAGCAGGAGACTGTCCTTATAAGAGAAAACAAGACAAGTCAAAAACATTTGCTGATTTTCCCTGCCTGAGCTAGCTCATCACAAGATCAGATGAGCATCAGTGTCAACAGAGCAGATTAAGGGAAGGAGCTGCATCACAATCCTGGGGCCAAGGCAGGCAGGACCACAAAAGTGCTGACACAGCTTGGCTTCAGATGCATCAAAAGTGCTGCTGCTTGTATTTTTTTTGTTAGAAATCTTATATTGTCACTTCACTGAAGACCTAGTCTGCTTTAGACTCTGACACCTGAATAATTCTGAAGATACCTCAGGGGTATCATCACAAAGCTCTTGGTGAAGTCTAAAAAACTTGTCTTAGTTGGTTGGTGATAAAATTTAGGTGTACCAATACAGACTGAAAAGAACTTTGAGAAAAATATAATCAAGATTTACTTTCCAAATGAAAAAGCGTTTTCACAGCTGAATTAAAAACTGTATACATAAATACACGAAATGGTTATTTACAGAAAAAATCATAAAATAAATGTAATTTTCTCTATGAACAAGTTAAAAATACATAGGTAGTCATTAATGCTGTGACTAAAATAATGTTTTATCAAAAGAGATATAAATAGGAACAGAGAAAAAATTGAAGTGAGCAAAAATCAGAATTATTCTATTCATAGAAGAATAATAGCTAAAAGATAAGTAAACTAAAAATTGACAGCATTCTTTTAAAAAGATACATATTCTTAAGAATAAACAATTTAATATTTTACACATCTTTGAAGCTATAGTGGTTTTTTGCATCTAAATTATAAAAGAAAGCTGACTGTTAACAATTAATTGTGAGATTTTTAACTACCACCTACCTTTGCCTAACATAAAGTACAAAGAAAATGTCTACCTTGGGTAGTTTTCTAATAATGGTGAGGGAATAATTATTCTGCTTCACTGTCATGGTTCAAATCTCAGAGCTCAGGTAAAGATTTAAATTAATTTAGGCTACCTTTAGTTACATTTAAAATAATACACCTAGTAATTAAGATAACAAACCACTGCAGAATTACATAGAGAATGTGATTCCTTTTGTTTAAGCTTTTAGCACCATACAGAAAAAAGCTGGCATTGAAGACTTTTATAGAACAATCCCAAAATGCATCTGTTTTGATATCGCAGATTTATTTACACAAAATATAGGTTATTCACTAGAAAAAATTTGGACATAATCAACCTCTGAAGGTTTTAATGCCAAAGAAAAACATTTATAACGAGATTACATAATAAAAAAAAAGACAAGGGTAGACAATTAGAATGCTTCAGGTGTTTACATATCCCTACCTACATAAGCTGTTACACATGAATTGACTGTATCTCTGAAGAAGTAGCTCAGAATACTAACCAAGAAAGAGAGTGGTAGGAAGGAGGGGGGAAGCCACACTCTATGAAAAACACATGTTCATTTTACAATACTGATCTCAAATTGGTCTAAGAAAACATAAACGGAAAGTAGATCAAAATCTTGAGAATAATTTATTAACTTAATTATCTCAAAAACTAAACTCCAAACTCCAGAGAAACAAAGACATCAAAGTAGAAAATTATCACAAAGGCCTTCAACGTCTGCTGGAGGGCAAAAAATGGAAACTACCTTACAATTTATCTATTTCTATGTTAAAATCAAAATAAAACTAAAAATATTGACAATAAGGTAATTACCAGAAAGTGACCAATTACAGAAGAAAGAATAGAGCACTGAAAAACACTTTCAGTCAGTAATACTTATGATTCCCTTAGGTAAATGTAGGTTTGAATGCACATGTACTTTAGACAAAAGGCCTGATCAGAGCAAAGTCTGAGACAAGAGAGAATAAAGGTCTAATATTGTAAATTTCATGTTAAATATAAATATATAAGTATAAATATATATGTTGGTTTATACCAATGCTTAATAATTGAATGATATCCGCTACAAAACCAACCTGAAGAAACATTTCACCAACGTTATTTTAGCATTAACAGCTTTCCTCAGCAAAAATGAAAAGGAACCACTGTTCAAAGCAAAATGTAGGAACTTGTGGAAGAAAGAGATCTAAAGCAATAAAGCAGTCACACTTAACAGAGAACCTGCAATAATAAAGGTCCAAGACTAAAGGACCAAGCAGGTATAAACACATTCAGTAAATATGCAGCTAGAGCCTTGTTTTAACAAAAAAATCCGAAAAGTTTAGCTCAAAAAAAACCCCTAAAAAACCTTATTCAAAGCTATCCAGGTTGTGATCTTGCCAATGTTCTGTTTCAGTAAGTGGAAAGTCTTCCACGGTGGGATCAATATCCCACTGAGTATGATACAGGAGGATATTAATTTCAGAAATAATGTCCTGCTATTGCTCATTTGACTACTAAGTTTGCAGATTAGTCTGCTTTATTTGCCCCTCTATTTCATGAGTTTTCTGCATACAAATTAATTTGCAAATGTAACCAAACACTAAAACAACTTTCACATGCAGCTGATGTTTGTGTTAACAAGTTAAAAGAAACTGCATATAATTTCATAATCAAGCATAGAGTCTGGTTCTGTATTGTATTTTGGAGCTACATTCACTGTGTTACTTCACTTTAAGAAAATTCACCAATTAAAAAAATTGAAACTGAGGTCTTTACAAGGCTGCAAAATGACAAGATTATATTATTTTTTTCATTCAACAGTTTAAGGAAAGGGGAAATTCCACATAATTATACCCCAGTCTTTTTTGCTACTTGTAAAATTTACTTTCATTAAAATCCTGAATATTTTTTAGGGTTTTGTTGATACAATGTGCTTAAATTCCATAAGAGAACAGGTCAATTTTAATTTCAAAACAGCATTTTTTAAAAACACAAACAAATCATCTGACTTAAAATAATCACTGTTGTGAAACACAGGCATTAAAATACACATATAATATTAAACACATGACAAACAATTAAGGATATTATAATGGTAATTGTACCATTTATTAAATAGTTGCAGTGAACTGCTTTATTGATCACTGATAAGAACAAGCAGTTAATGTAATGAACTTAAACTTCTTAATTTTAAAAAGGTCAGCTTTCTACTCCTTCTGAAAAGTTTAGCCCAGTCACTTACTTCACAATAAAATACACTGATATTGGAGGTAGAAGAGTGAGAATTAGTCCTCTGTGTCCTTTCCTTTCCTCTTATCCTCCTTATAAGCTTTTGTTTCAATACTGGTTATGAACAGCACTTGCCAGTCAATATCCAGGTTCCTTTATGCATAAAATGCACATGAATAATATGGTAAATAATTGTTTAAATTTATCAGAAATCTTCATATTTATTCGATGTTTCTTGGACATTATTCACTGTACTGTATTCACCCAGCTCAGCACATAAGTTGACAGACAAGTCCCCTCAGAATATATGCCTTCTAAGAAAATCTGCTTTCCTCTGTTAAATCTCAATACTACACAACGGCAGTGGTATTGTTCCATTTTTTAATAAGTTAAATATTCCAACTGATGGTTTGTAACCTCAAAAATTCTATTCTATCACAGAAAAAGAAACTCAAATAGAATTAGTTTTCAGGTATTAGTTTCTCTCCAAAATATTTCTTATTGATTTTTTATACAGCAGCTTATAGACAAATATATTACTCATCTCTTTCATGAAAGTAAGTAAAGAAAAAATGTAGTGGTCCTCATATAGATGCTTATATTTTAAAATATTCTGGTTTATTTCAAAGTCCAGAACCATGTTCTAGGAGAATAGAAGCTTTTTTCATAAACAGATGTTATACCAAAACATTTAATCACGTATATACCATTTAACTAATTAAAAATGTATTCAATAAATAGTCTTGCATGTATTATTCAAACGATGCAGTATGTTTACCTTCACTGCACAAAGGTCAAACAGAGAAAGTAAAGCATCTTTTTTTTTTTGTCACTTTATTTTAATAAGCTCATTTGTATTTAGCTAGAGTGCTGAGAAAAATATGTAGATTTCCTCTGAAGCTGTTTGACATGTTACTATCTTGCTTTAACCCATTTTTCTTACCTTCAATTTCTTTCTTAATTTTGAAGGAGAAAAACCTGTGATTTGCATGTTACAGAATTTTCTAGCAAACTGAAGCAAACTGCATTTGATCTAGATTTCATTCTGGTTTTTCTTTACCTGACATGCAACAGGATTACTAAGCAAAAAACCCCATCTAAACAGACTTCTGATGAGATGACTGTCAGACTTACATTCTGCCAGGCAATCATTAAAGTGACCCAAATGACAGTTGTCACAAACACATCAACTCTTGCTTTTAAAGTATGTCTCTAGACCAAAATGGACTGAACATTTTAGCTGAGCAATTGATGAGAACAGTAAGCAAATACCCAAGAAGTCCCTTAATGATACGTTCAGAGATCTCCAAATTCAGTAAAATTTTGTTACTCTACTCATTTTTAGTTTCCTTAAGATAAGCTGTTTTGAATTCAACCTATATATTTGTTCTTGTTTTTCTTCATGGAGTCGCAAAACAAAATTGTTTCATTTGGAACAAACACAATATTTCAAAACCATTGGGAAGATAGTCTAAATCCTTAGAGTTATTCCTTGGGTACAATTCTTATCTGAATGGAGATTTGTTCCAAATCTCTCCTCTGCAAGGGAGGTGAGGATGTGGTCCATATCACCTCAGATCTCTGAGATTCTACCACATGTCTAGAGGAAGAATTTTATGTGATGCCGTGTTCTCAGCTAATTTATACTAATTCAGGGGTTTTTTTAAATGAAGGCAAATTAAGAGGTCTCACTCACTAAGGGAGTACATATGTATCAAATCTCTTATATGTTTTTTTCTTTAATGTCAACATCTAAGTTAAGCTGCCTCAAGCAGTGAAACATGGGGAGACTGAGCTGCCTGGAAATTCTTTTTGGAACAGGAATCTGGGCAAAGACGAAAAGGATCTGAAACCTCATTCACAGCATACATTTAAATACTCCTTTCTTTCTTAAAGATCATGCTGACATCCCTTCTTTTTTTGTTGCAGTTTTACAAATTCCTAGGAAAACTTGCACACAAAGTTATCTCTACTTGGCAAATTCTGGTGTCTTCCCGAGAGGTGAGCTGAAATTTCCCAAAATGGAATGGACTCTCCAAGTTCCATATTTCAGTTGCATGACTTGACAGCATCTATTTAAGCCTCAGTTGCTAAAAGGGAAAGGGTAAACATTCCCCAGAAAATAACACTACAAATTCAAATTCTGTTAACTGAGTAGTCTTGATAATATCAGAAGCAACTTTTTGGCAATTTTCAGCAGATCCATCACTCATTACAATATTCTTGCCCAGTTCTAATATTCAGCAGTGCTACATTCTCAGGCTTGCACTTACTTCTTAGTATCTTGATCATCAATAATTGCATGAAGTAGTGACAGTTTTACATGATATTCTGCATATCCAACTACAAGCTTTTATGCAGTTTATACATAAATGCTTCCAAATCTAGCTGTTAACATTAAAGTCTTGTTTAACCACTCTTTATCTTTGTTCTAGCTTTCGTATAATATCATGCCAATTATTTTAAAATAGTGTTTAACAAGTTATCTTCTGAATTCTATTTCAAACTGTTTAGCGTAGCTAATACACTGTGTCAAATAGTTAATAGCAGCTGCAGGTAACATGCTTGGCTTCTATAAAAACTTAATGTCCTGGATTGGAAAGCAAAATATAAATGTCCTTTATTCCTGAAGAGAGCTTTATACGGAAACTAGCTTATACTCATAAATATGTACCTTAAAAAATGCAGAATTGATTTAAATTTTCTTCATAGTCTGTGAGCTCCAGATGTAGTCCCTGCCTGCTGTTTATGGCACTTGCTTGGCAGTAGCAGAACAAAGCTACTTGACTTAGGGTTTCAGGTTGGAAGTAGTGTTTTACACAAGCAGTCCTTCAGCCTGTGAGGTCCCAATAATACCTGAGACCCTGAGTAGGATATAGCCCAATATTAATAGCAATTAATACCTTTTAAAAAATCCTTTTGTCCTGCCAGACTCAACGGAGAAGCAGAGAGCCAGTTGAGTATTAAAGTAAAAACAGTTCTTTTCAGGAGGACATTAAGACAATGAGAAGACTGTTAAACTCACCCCAGTTTGAAATTATAGAAGGATAAAAATTTGAACTAGTTTCAAAGCATCAGCTTTTGACTCACAATAAATATGCTTGAAAAGGGATTTATTATAGTGCAGTTAATTTTCTAAGTGCTATATTTGCTCATAAGGCAGTCTGATAAAATTTATGGTAAGAGGGCAGTGCTAGGTTAACTGAAGGGAAGACATTAGATATTAAGACCCTGTATAAAACAATCTGTGAGATCATAGGGAAGTGGGGAAAAATCATCAAATTAAATGATTTATACCTAAGAATAATTTCTGATTGGAATTACCATTGATAATTGTCCTCCACATTCCAGGATAATTTTGAGGGAAATAATTGAGAGATTCATTGAGAGGTACAGAAATCTGTTTTCTTTTAAACAGTTTTCTTGTCAGATATTCTTGTATCCAGACAACTTCAAAGTTGGCTGGGGAAGGGTTAACTTTCTTTAGATTTTTGCTGAACACAGCGTTGATAATATAGAGGTGTTCTGGTATTGCTGAGCAGGGCTTAGAGCCAAGGCCTTTGATGCTTCTTGTACTGCCAGGCTGGTGAGAAGACTGAGAGTTCACGGGAGGCTGGGAGGTGACACAGCTGGGACAGGTGACCTCAACTCACCACAGGGACGTTCCAGACCACATGACATTATGCTCAGTATATAAAGTGAGGGGAAGGAGGAAAGGGGGGACATTTCGAGTGATGCTGCTTGTCTTACCAAGTAATCATTACATGTCATGGCTCCCTGCTGTCCCAGAGATGGCTCAACATCTACCTGCCCATGGGAAGCACTTATTTATTTTTCTTTGCTTTTGCATTCCCTATTAAACTATCTTCATCTGAATTTACAAGTTTTCCAGCTTTCACCCTTCTGATTCTCTCCCCAGTCCTGCTGGTGGGAGAGTGAGGATGCAGCCCTGTGGGGTTTGATTGCCAGCTGGGGCAAAACCACGACAAAAGTAATAAAGGAATCATTGTCAGAAACAGACAGCAATATTGGATGTATTAGAAAACCTTGTTCAAGAGGATTCAAGTTCAGGAAGTTAATTGAAATCAATACAGATTCGGTTTTCTAGCAGAAATGAGCCCTACATGGACAATTATGAAATTAGGTAAAATTAATCTCTTGTCTATTGGAACTACTGTTAATTGGGATCAAAGTTTGACCTATTGTCCAACAAGCAACTTTTCTATAAAATCTGTACCATAATGCATTAATAAATCAGCAATACAGTTTAAAAAAAACAGGAGTATTAATGGAATAAATAGGATTATTAGTTACTAAATGGACAAACTCATCTCACTTGAAGTTTGACTTTATCACCTACAAGTGGAACTTGATACATCTCCTGTAAATACAGAAACATAATGGGTTTTTTTTTTTTGCTTCTGTAGCATATACAAAGCATCACATGATAGTAACTGCATTACTGATGGTATTATCACTTGATAATCTTGCACTTTTAATGAGATTTTTGTGTTTATTAATGCTGCCTGTAGAAATTTTTCAGGGAAAAGTGTATCTCACAACAAGTCAATATGACAGAACACATTTTTTCAAGGACTGTCCATTTAAAACATAGCACCAGATTTTTATTAGTCTTCAATAGAGAGCTCAGTAAAGAAATCCAAACTGCTATACCATTTCTGCATTAAAATAAACCTTCTACAGACAATATAAAATACATATCATACTGGTAGAAAAACTTGGTTCAGAGAATTAACAAAGGCTTTCCTGCATGAGTACTATTATGTTTGAATGGTAATCGTACACAGCTAGTGTTTTCTTAATGTCCTGGGGAGCCTGATCATTGTAAATTACCTGTGACATCTCATTAATCCTCTTTTTCCTCACAAACGCATAATTAATGGTAACATTGACAATAATACACAAATTAGCTAAGTGACGCTTTATGGTGTTGGTTTTGATTAACGTCAGGAACCCAAAAATGACATTAATGTAATGCAGATCCCAAAAGGCAACCTGCACTTTGACCTCAGACATACATTTTGTTTGCACCATCACAAAGATTAATCCTTCCCTGGATGAAGACAAGACAAAACTCTGGCCACTGGCATTGCGTGCTGGGCTGTCGCTGAAAAACAAACTGCCTCAATTGCATTTGTTTAAGAAGGAAATCTTAATGCATAGAAAACAACGGCTTAGTGTCATTTCCTATTGTCTTGTTAGGACAAAGATAAATGAGCTACTGTCATGATTTAGATCAACTGCTTCTCTGCTAACTTCTATTATTTGCTTATTTATGGACTAGTGTTTAATTAAAAGCATACCTAGATACAGGACTGCACAATAAATTAAAAATGCTTTTTCACTTAATATGCGCTTATTTAGGGGATCAACTTGTGTTTAAACTCTTCACATGGTGTGGTAGACACAATACTGATGTTGTAGGTACAAACAGGGAGTAGAAGACTACTAAAATGAAGCAATATCTTTATCCTAACTTGAACTAAAAGGATCAAAGGTACCATTTATCCCACTAAGTTAAAAAATAAAAGACCAAGTCTTTTAAAAATATATATTTATTATTTCAGAAGTTGTATTTATACATATACGTATAACTGAAGGTATGTGGCTCAAAACAGTTCGAAAACCCATTTTCCAATTTAAAAGCACTGTTTGCAACTACCTCACCACCTCAGAAACTAAGGTTAATTATGACTATATATGCAGATACTCCTTTCAATTAATTCATAAGTTTTACCTTACAGAATGTAAAAAAACACAAAAAAGGTTGCTACTATTTTGATAGGCATAACAGTCTAGATTTCCTCTAAAACAGGGTATTCTTTCATCTTTTCTCTCATTATACATTTTGCTGAAAAACTTTATCTGTAAAAAGCAATGACTGATTTAGTGAGAGTTAACATTTTTACATGCATCAGATTTTGTAAGTAAAAAAACCATAACCAGACTCCCCTGAAAACTGTGGAACACTTTATATTTCCCATTGCAATAAAATGCAGGTTTGTCTTCAATTAATGTGATTTTTTTTTTAATATCTCCAGTTTTGTCCTGGTTCATTAATATGGGCAGATGAAAAGGTGTAGGTTTGTCTTGGACATTCCAGGAAGGAGGAAGTAAAAATTACACAATAATCTAAATCACAAAAAATACTTTAATACCACAAATATAAACAGAAAATTATAGTTCAAAAGAGAATAATTAAAGATGTACTGGGTAGAGAAAACTTTTCAAACTTTAATGTTTTGATTAAAATAATAAATATATAATATAATTAACATACAGATTTTCAGCCTTTTAGCTTTCAAATGCCTTATCAGCTGATCTTAAATGCTTTATTTAAAACTGCAAGGGGTATTTGAAATAACTTGTATAGCTTGTCAACATTATTTTTGAGTTTCATTTCTCATTAGTATAAATTTTAAAGTTTTGGGTTTTGGGTTTTGGTTTTTGGTTTTTTTTTTTTTGCAAAACATACTAAACTCTCTCTAACTCACAAATACATGTTAAAGTACTGTGGAATTTAAGGAGCAAAAGGGAATCCCATAGAGGCCATATATTTATTCTAACTAACCAAGACATAAATCCAGATTACTGCAATAAATTATTTCTATTATTTGAACAGAGTAAGTACAGTATCACATTTGAAAGACATTTGAGTTTAATTCATATCTTAAAATTGACAAAGATAGACAATCTCAGCTACACCAACTGAAATGTACTGATGAATATGGGATATACAAGCTAGACCCAGGAGCAGAGACAAATCTGTTCTTTATATCATCATTGTGGCATAAGGTCATTCAAAATGCAATTGTACTTCTTTGTAAAACATAAAAATTGTCTGGTTGGAGCTGCAAATTTTGAATGGCTTTGTCTGTGCAGTAATTCTTTATCAGCTAGTATGAAGCTAGTAATTCTTTGTTTCATATGCAATTTGCTGGCAGACTACAGGAACCATTTACCACTTTTACTTTGCTGACTTAATATTCAGGCAGATACAACAAAAAACTCCTAAAGATACATCTGGAAAGAAAACAGCCCACTTTTAACCCTTCCAAGTTATTTCAATTTCCTCTTCACCATAGATATGATTAATACTAACCTATTAGCCTGTATCATTTTATTTTTTCAATTCCATGCCAGCCTTGTAGAAAGCAATCTGTCAAGAGATACATTTAAATAAATTATTTGTTTCAACATTTAAGTGCGGCCTATTGACTTTTAGTATTTAAAAATGGTTACAGCCAACATTTTTTTTAAAGCCTCTAGAATTTTGTGCATATGTGTGCATGAGAAATGAAGTCAGTGTGTAAGGAAACATAATTTTCTCACAATTCACATTACACTAGTACTTTAGCAGTTTCAAAAAATCTTATTCAAAAACATAATCTTATGAGAGTTATCTGTCTAATTAAAATTCTTGTTTGTTGACCATATCTTGATATTCAAGATCTACTTGAATTCTATGGCTGAGTAATATTTATGGTTAAGGCATTTCCTTATTCCACAGTTTTACAGTAACCTGATGACAGGACAGGTCCAGAAGGCAGTGTCAGTTTAGGTTTCCTTTATACTTTGGGATCATCAAAATATTTCCATAAATATGAAAGAACACTTAAAACAGTTAAATATGGATTCAGTTTTATCTCCTCAATATTCTGCAATTCATACAAATGTGAGTCACTAAAAATATATGCAAAAGTTATGTTGTGTTAAACTCACATACAGAAACACTTTGCCCCAGCTGGATTTAACATATATGTCTATAACTATATTTCATCATAGAACAAAACAGGGTATTTTCAGAAACTATATTCAGAATTTTATAAGCCCTTTTATATATACACCTAATTCACAGGAAAATGATTTTCAGAATACACAGGATTCTACATTTCATGAACTTAATACTTATTTCACCACCATAAATGTTTCTTGCAGTGATGGAAGAAAATTTTAGACATGTCAACATTTACCTGTTGCTCTCTGAAATACTGCACAGTGACAACATGCCTAATTACTTAACCTAGCTGTTAATTGAGAAATTATTTCTATAAACATTCTTTACACTTTCATCTGCAGGTGCTTCAATTTGTTTTCTAAACACTAATAAAAAAATTAACATAAAATCCAAAGAACATGATGCACATATACATGGATTTGTGCTGTTTCCCCCCATTTTTTGGGAGAGAGGTAACAACCCTATTGAGACTGTACTTTATGAAGGACTTTAATGAGATTTCTGACTATATATTTTTACCAAGAATGTCAAATAAGCTTCAAAAGCAAAAGTAAACTGTAATGCAAGTGACACATACTAAAAATAACCCTATAAATCTGTTCATTCTGTTTAGATAGTCTCCTAAGTAGTAAAATGCGAGACTGTTTAGCTTTATTAGATGTTATGGAGAAAACTAATTTTGGGGAAATAGGCCAGTGATAGTCTTATACTGTTCTAGTGCAATACAGTGAAGACAGCTATTTTTAATCTTCTGTAGTATCTTAGTAATAATTAGGCAAAACCTTTTTCAGTGGACTTTTAGAGCCATAAACATACAAACTCCAAATAAAATGAATATAGATAATTTTATCTTTTAAAGTAAGGTTGTGAACAAGCTGTGTTTTGCTAAAACAAAGCTACACATCTCAAAGAAAAATTTACAGTCCGTTCTAGCCTGTCAAAGCAGTTTCAGTGTTTCCTACAAACAGCAACTATATCTTAATATAAATCTGCTTGCTGAAGGATTTTTGTAAAAAATGAACACAAAAATTAGTGAAAACAGAGGCTGTAAAAGTTTTACACTTCAGTTTAAGATAGTACTGTTTGAAAAAAAAATCAAAGAGCGAATTTGGAAAGCTGTACCACATCGTATGAAAAAGTACAAATAAAGGGGAATGTATTTTAAGCCTTCTTGTATAATCTGAGAGCTTTAAATTTTTTTCTACATCTGAAAAATGATACTAAGCAGAATGTTACCACTGGTTGCATTTTTTGTGTTTGTGCCCAAAGCGACAGCACTCCAGGGCTTTGTTTTGGGATATCTTAATTAAACCTAAGGATGGATAAACAGATCTACACCGAATTGCACTATGACTAGTGAAGACAGACAAGGCTCAAAAACTGGCACCATTCCTTCTAGTCTTTTGAAGAATATAAATTGTAAAAATTGTCATAGCACATTCCTTCTTATTTTTAAACCAAGGCATACAGCATACAATGAACCATTTTAAGAAAATATGATGGCTGAAGGGTTTCTGCCTTTGCTCCAGTTCAAGACAAAAGTGTAAAACAGCAGTTTTAGTGCGGCAGTTATTACAACCATAATACTCTAGTAGACAGTGCCAAGAAGTCATTAATGCAATATATATCTCTTTGATTCCTAAAATGCCGAGTTAATGGGCCAAATTTCACAATACCTTGTACTTGCAGTGCTGTCATTTTTTATAGCTATCAACTAAAAATAGTATGGCAGATATTAAACAGGCATTTCTTGTACTGACCTCGATTTTGTTAATCTTATAGAAAGCTAAAAAAACCCAAAAACCCAACAGCTTAAAGAGGTTCTCATTCTTTTAATTTTGAATGTATGTTTCTATGTATATATGTGCATCTACAATTTTTCAAAATATCAAAGTAGGTTTTTGCACCTGCATTCAAAATGTAATTGGTTATACTAAATGAATCATCAATTAACTTGTTCAGATTTTCCAAATCTGGGAAAGATCTTAATTCCTAAGTGAAATATGACTTATCTGTAAAAAATTACATATAACTGTCTGTCTCATCCAGTTTTTTTCTACATATATATATACATATATAAATTCAGGTAAAGAAATATTCTTGTATTTAGTGTTAAATGAAACCTATTAACAGCATGGGAGAACTAATCACTGAAGCTCATAACAGCAGGGACCGTAGTAGTTTGCATCCAAAATAAATTAAAAAAAAAACAAACCAAGCATTCTCAAATCAAAAACTAGGTTAAATTGGAAAAATGTAAGTGATTCTTACTGTGAAGGAAAATGTACACAAATATACCCAAAAGAAAGAACAGGCAACTATGCATTTAAGAACATGAAACCTATCAATTGTGAATATCTATACAGAACATATGGAAAACTTAAGAAGTCCATTTTCAATAGCTATCAGTTGAGATAGCAACTAATGTGGTACTTCTCTGTAATACATTAATATTTTATGTAAAAGTGACACTGTGGCATATATTAAATTTGCTAACAATCTAATGGAAATGCAGTGTGAGTTTAAAGGGAAGAAAATAAAAAGAAAAGCTAGAATGCATGATCATGCTAAGACTACTGACAATAATTCTCTAACCTCTCACAAATTACATTTTAGCTACTGTAGGGTATGTATAGGCTCGTCACAACTAATAACATTTTTCTTTCATCAGGTTTGTGTTAACATTCTGCAAATCTGAAATGTTTACTGTAACAAAGTAATGCATTATATAGATAGCATATGGTTGCTGGCTTTGTTTATATAATTCTTAAATATCTGAAAGGACCGGTTGGGCTAAAGAGCAATGTTATTGCTTCCACAGTCAGTTGATGGGTTGTTTAATAGTATTTTAAATGTTTGTTAATGATAGTCTCAAGGAAACAGAAAAGCACAGAAGCAATGCAGAACAGCAATACCACAATAGCTACAAAGATTAAAATGCCACTAGGGGACAGTAGAAAGTCACAAAATGAGGTTCTGCTGAGGAAACCAGAACAAAAGGCCTTTCTTTGTCAAAAAAGAAATCACAAATATGCATTTCTAAATAAAAATCATTTCACATGTAAGGGTTTTAAAATTCTGCATTAAACAGCAATGCAGAAACTGGAAGACACTTGCATGAGTCTATTTTTAGGTCTTTTATATTTATATCCATGTATTTTAAAATACGCAGCACTTTCCCTTTAACAAGAATAAATTCATGTGTGAAAGAATTTATTTGCAGCACTTTTACAGTACTGTGATGTTAAACTCCAAAAGGTATTCACCATTTCACATTAAGGAAAACATACAAATTGGCCCTTGTAATACTGGCAGTTTACCTGGCAAAAAATTATTAGATAATGTATGATATTTTGAGATTTATGAAGCAGTAGAAATAAATGTCTAGAATTTGAGGACTTTAGAAAATGGTTAGGAAAAATCTGTTCTGTTATGGCCTATGTATGGGCACACACCCTTCACTCAAGAGCAAAGCAGTGCTCCTCAAAAGCTCATAATAGATTCCAGTCTTCATATGTTGAATCCCGGCAAAGTAAAGCAAAATACAGCATTATCTTTCCAGGGAAAAAAGGTATCAAGATAGAAATTATACATTATTTTTCTTCATTTAGATCAGCCATGGACTCCAAACAATAGCTCACAGATTAGAAAGTTTGGTTCAGATAATTGTAGTTATGGAACTTTCACAGCTTGCATAAAAACATTTAAAGGTTGTAACATCAGAGAAATCTGCTGGGCTTATGGGTCCTTCAGCTCCCATGAGTATAGGAAGTAAATGTCTATTTCAGAAACACTTAAAATCTTTCATTTCCAAAGTAAGTGCATTTCAACCTAGAAATTATCTAGGTATTGGGAGCATTTAATCCTCAGCCATGCATTTCACAATACATAGGAGATTATACACTAACTATGGAAAATATTCTGAATTATTTTTTGGTTTAGATTTGTTTTGATTGTAAAAACACACAAAGAGGTTGCAATTCCTGAAAGATTTCCCCATTCCAGAGTGCTAAACCACAGATTTAAAAGAGCAATGCAATTGTCTCCTCACAGCGTTATAACTGTAGTCATCTGATAGCAGCATCAAGAGCTTGAGCACATAACAAACCTTAGACAAAAATATAATTAAGCATTTGTTTGAAAATAGTAAATCTAAGAAGTGTTGTTCTATAATAAGGGATGAGACTGTTTTCAAATGGAAAACTTAACTAACTTATCTTTATGTGTGAGCAAGAGTGATGAGGAAGTCTGATGAAGCAATGTATGTGGAACAAATACATAGGACAGGTAGACAAAAACCCTGTGCATGAAAAGACAACTCTTGTACTGTAGCACTGAAGGGAGTGTGAGAGAGAGAGAAAGAGAAAGAGGGAGAGAGAAAGAGAGGGAGAGCGAGCTTGATGTAGGGGTTGCAGAAATGGAGATGAAAGGGAGAGAGATGTTGGGTAGGATAGAAAGGAGGGGAGGAGACAGGGAATGTAAAAGGGAGAGAGGAAGTGAGGAGAGAAAGAAAAAAGAGAATCATCTACACTAAATGTCTAAGAATTTGTATCAGACACCACAAACACAGAGAAGACAAAAGCTTTAATATACACTAAAATTCATAGGTCAACAGCATAGACGAGGGACAGTCCAGAACCATGAGCCCATTTCTCAGGCAGTACTGTCAAAAAAAAATTTTAATTGGTGTTGCACTTCAATACCTGGTTTAATGAAGCAACCCTCAAGGTAAATACACATACTACATGAATGCAAAACACAATACTGCCTTAATCTGTGATATTTTTGTAACAATTCTTGTGAGATGGGATGTTTTGCTTTTGAAAAAATGTTTCAAAGTACCTGGGTGACAGATGATTTAAAATTAGGCAGGGACGTACTCACTTGTATGAATACAATACATTATTATGTCCTTGGAAACTCAGCTAAGATCCCTCCTCTCAGGAAAAAAATGTATTTAGAGGACAAAAGGACTTCTAGAAAATGACCCAGGCAAAACACTTCAGCTAACAGTGCACTTCTTCAAGCACTTCCTCAAACTCGCTGAACTGTTGTATAATACAACAAAAATATTCTTTAGTGATTTGCTGAACAGCACAGACTTATGATGCATTCTCAAACTGTAATTAAACACATTTTTTACTAAATTAAAACCCAAATCCTAAAAGGCAAAATGTGCTCAGAAATCACTGATGGCACTTAAATTAGTCACAAAGTATGTAAGCCACAAAAATAGAATAAAGTCTGAAACTACAAGTCACTCAAAAGCAAATGAATCTGAAGTTCTTACAGTTTTGTGCTAAAGGTCTCAAAACTTTAGGGACACTACAGAAATGATACCTTATCAGTACAAATATTCAAAATACCAGCAATCATGTAAAAGGAATTCATAGGCAAGGAAAGAGTGAAATCATTAATTCAGGGTTAGTAAATATTTTTATACTCATTTAAAAAGAAAATAGATTCAGAGATGTTTCAGAAGGCTGATGCTTGGATCCTTCTCTAATACTATTTTTGTGCCTCACTGCATTTTCAGCATTTTTTTCACTATATTGGATTTCACATCTCTAAGAAGTGAATGATTTGTACTCACTTTTCCCTTAGCTTCTGACAGACACTTTTTAAAATGCTTTACTATTTCTTCCAATTGCCTCTCAAGCAAGACCATTCTGCTGCAATACTTCCTTCCTGCTATTCTCAAAACTCATCCTCCCAGTGCTGCATCCCTTCCCTACCTTTCTACTTCAAGATTCGCAGTGAATTGCTGTTTTAACTTTCAGCGGCTCATATCTCTCTGATGTAAGTTCTTTCCTTGGTCTTCATCTCTTTAGTTCTTTCATAATCTCAGAAAGTCACATAATAAGGTAACAACTTGTGATTTGGTATTATCTTATAGGTCAAAGTTAGGTTTTCCTACATCAGGACACACATTTGTAACAATTAAGAATCTTGTGCTTTGATATGTTTAGTTGTAATTCTCTCAGAAGGAATATTTCTTTACACATTCATTTAACTCTAGGCTGTAGTTGCTTTTAGCTGAGCTCTGAAATTTCAATAGAGTTTGTAAAAAATAATGGTCTATTCCTGTAAGAGGCACATTAAATAAGATGCTGTCGCCTGTCTTTGTATACAACAAAAAAAAGGATTTGCACATAATTAAAAAATGACATTGTTTGCAAAAATACTTTGAAAATTGTGGCAATATCATATTTTATGTAGAAATTAATATTCAATGTCCTATAAAAATTAAGGAAACTAGAATAGCTTTTCTTTTTAAAAAATATTTGTTAGTATTTTATTTCAGGCAAATCTATTTTTGAGACAATAACTTGTTTCTCTATATTAAATATAGAAAGCAATCTGGAAAAAAATAGTGCAAACATGCTAAAACTTAAATCTACTGATCTCCCATTTAATTCTTGGTACACGGAAAACAGTGGATAGTTCTGATACAGCACCTGATTGATATTTTCAGGGTGTGAAAACCTCCACCATGAGATTAGGCTGATATTGCATATTCAAACACATACAATGATATATTTGTCATTGCTATTGACCTTTATCTCTCCAGTTTCCTGACAACCTTCTACAGTTATTGACATTACAAATACCAGCGACAACGTGCAGGGCAAAGTATAACCTTTCATTTACCTTCATGTCCCTCAAATGACTCACATAGCTAGTTTCAACAAAAGCTGCAAACAATGATACTGTTGATTTTTTTTTTCTTAACTTGCTAAAATGTTTTCCATTTTCCTCTTGTTCTCTGAAAATCATGCCAATAACTCACTACAAAGGAAACGATTTCAAATGAATACAGGTAATTAGAAGTGTCAAGAAATCAGCAGAGTAGGGTGTCTGCCATCATTTCTGTGGAAAGAGTGCCAGATTCCCTTTCAAAAAGGTCTTTGTCATTTTTTAATAGAAGGTAATTAATGTAGACTACAGTAAAGTGTACAGGATCCCAGTCACTTGTCTTTCTTTCCTTAGAAATGGGACCATAAAGATGTTTTGATTTCTAGAAACAATCTCCTGAGGTTATTTAAAAATGACTTTTAATTACAAGCATAGTCTTTTCAGCACTTTCATTAGTTTAATGGCGAGAAGAGGCAGAATTTGGAAAGGGCACATTTATAAAGACGAAAAGAAAAGAAGTCTTCCTTCAAAAATTCCAGAGGTAAATAGTTTGTTTAGAAAGTGACAGGAAGATTTCACATAACAGAGTGTATCCACTGAGAAGAACACTAAAACCAGACCCGAACATGGAAATCTATCCACTTGTAGCTCAACATTCAACCATCCAAGTACAGAAAGGAGAAACATCAATGCTTTTGTAATGAAAATTACAGATATTCAGCTTGTTGCATGTTATATACTAGTGGTAGCAAAAACCAATTATTTTGTCATTTGATAACCATACCTCTGACAGACCAATGCAAATCATCTTAAAGCTGTACAAAATTTAAGATTTCAAACAAAATTGTGCACTTTATGGAAAACTATTTATTCTGAAATCTGAAAAAAAAATCAGAGAACTCATGGAATGTATTGAGTTGGAAGGGACCCACAAGGATCATAAAGTCCAACTCCTAGCCCTGCAGAAGACACCTAAAGAGTGTCTTCTCTTCTTTCATGTGCCTGAAAGCATTGTCCAAATGCTTCTTGAACTCTGACAGGTTGGTGCTGTGACCACTTCCCTGGGGAGCCTGCTCCAGTACCTGACCACTCCTGGGTGAAGAATCTTTTCCTAATATCCAGTCTAAACTTCCCTTAACACAACTTCATGCTGTTTTCTCAGGTCCTGTCACTGGGCACCATAGAGAAGAGATCAGGGTCTCCCCCTCCTCTTCCCCTCATGAGGAAGTTTTAACGGCAATGAGGTCTCCCTCGGTCTGCTCTCCTCCAGGCTGAAAAAAGTGACCTCAGCTGCTCCTTGTACGGCTTCCTCTCAAGGCCCTTCAGCATCTTCTTAGCCTTCCTTTGGATGCTTTCTAACAGCTTGATATCCCTCTTATACTGAGGCATCCAAAACTACATGGGACTTGGGGTGACTCTGCACTAGTGGGGAGCAGAGCAGGACAATCACATCCTTTGATCTGCTGGTGATACTGTGTCTGCTGCACCCCAGGACATGGCTCACTCCTGGCTGCCAGGACACAATGTTTGTTAAAAAATGTGTACAGGAAAACAGAAAGTCAAATCATTATATTGCACTGATCAGTAACTTTCCTTCATGAGGAGTTAAAGCCTCGTGACAAAGCAACTCACCATAATAAAAAGTATCCAACAATGCATCTAATCAATTGCATAATTCTAGTATGCTGCTAATATGAACACGTTCTTTGCTGTCACAAAATTATCTAGAACTTTTCCAATATTTTCCTTATTTCTTTTCATGTTTCCTATGATATTTTTTGCCATTCCTGATCCTTGAAAACACAGAGAAATAAACATTGAATTAAGAGAGTAAAATATTTCCTCTCTTTTCTATTTCATTAACATGAACATCTAGAGGGCCTCATATTTATATTTGTATTGATACAAAGAGGTATATCAATACAGGAATTTTATTTCAGACAAAAGACCATGTGTGTAGAATATGATTAGGCATTTTGAAATACAAACATCAAAACTTTTTTGATAATGAAAAAAGGTCTTAAAAATCTGGGAGACTAGTAAAGCACAGTATATGTACAAAGGAATATCACAAATTTTAACTTTGCATTTCCATCTGTATGTTCAGTAATAGAAAAAATTTATAATAACATTTACTAACACTATTTATTTGTGTTACAATGAGGTCATCCATTTGGATTTTAAGGCAAATAGACATCTAAAAGGAAGACGCTGACAACCTTCTGATTTATGTAAATCAAGCCTAACACATTTCATAGTCTGCATGTCACTGCCAACAGGAATTAAAAAGTATTAACAAACATAAACAGCTCTCTGCTTTGTGGTTCAGAAAATAGTTGATAGATCTTGGGGCAGAAATTTCCAATCTCCAGTTCACATCTTTTCTTCAAGCAATATTTCCTACTGCACATGTAGTTTCACAACTTTAGGTGCTCTCTCATTAGGAATTGCTTGTGCTGTAAGATAAAATCAGTGGAAAGATGTTCACAAATTCCAATGGGCATGATATTATTTTCCATAGCAATAAAATTCAGAAGAGTTGCTACAAGAAATCATAAAGGTTCGTTGCCCACTCTACAGCTCTGAAGAATGAGAGTTGGAGAATCACTGTTCTTCGCCAGGTTTAATCTGTGTTTCTCACTCCCTTGAGCAAGACTGGCAAAGGTTGGAAAGAGCAGACCCGTAAATGTATTTTAATGTTAAGAGGGAGTTCAACCTTTCTTTGATCTTGGGACTAATCTGGCAAAGCCACAAGAGTACTGTTTCAAATCAATCCCTTGCAGAGAACTGTACTTGAGTATTACATTTGCTATATAAAAGTATAATATTAAAAAGGTTGATAGAAGTTGAGGCAAAACAGTTGAACCCTGTATATAAGAGAACAGTTTTGTCCTGAGAAGACATGAAATTACATAGAATAGCCAGACAACACTTCTGACAATTTTAAATTCTTGTTCTCCTATTTTTTTCTCAAAATAGATTAAAAAATTGAAGTTAGCCTATTGCTGGACTAAGTAATATGGCAGGAATCAATAACATGGCAAAATTATCTTAGAAAATATAGTAAAAAGCAACTATCCATATATCACATAAATCTATGGATACCACATAATTTCTTAAAAGCATCAAAGTGAGCAGACAGCCTAGCAAGTTCTCTGTTACAGTCATAGCTTTGCAATGAGCCAGTGGCATAAAGTAATCCTAAACAGCACAGCCATCACAGGCATTAATGAAAATCAATCAGTATTGGTCTGGTGTATGAATTTAGAACACTCCTCTAAATTTAGAACCTATAAAAACAGGTGCAAGCTTGGGTCGCTATTTTGCAATATCCTAAATGTGTGATCTAAAACTAATCAATTCTTTATCCTGAGCAGTTGTTGTAAGCTCTCTGTGCTTGCTATCCCACTGTGTGTAAGACAGCAGCTCTGTGAATGTAATGCATTAGTAATAGCATTAAAACATTTCAGAATTTGACATAGCTGGACATGAGAGTTGGAAGCATCTATTTCAGGGAATGGGAATTATCACTGGCTATATAGCAGGTATCAATGGTACCTAGACAAATTCAGAGTTGGTTTCCTGACACATCAGGTAAATATCTCACTATGGAACTCTATAATCTATCTGCTGCACTAATTAGAAGTCAAATAGCTCACAGAGGAGCAAGAAAAGCTACTCCTATTCATGGCACTAGCTACCAAGTTGAGCTTCTCACATTTGGGAAATGGCTGACACTGATTAAATACTCATATTTAAATGGACAGCAGCAAAACACAAAACCCTAGTCAACAGGCATCTGAATATTTAAAGGCCTCTGTTATTTTGACAGAAAATTCTGCCCCAAGCTTAAAAAAAAACCAATCTGTCATAAATTCCATTACAGTGGATTTTTGAGAAAAAGTTTCTGCTGAATTCCATTTTTGTTCTAGTAGGTAGTTTTGGTTTACAGAAACACATTTAGTCCAAGAAAAAAAATAAGAAAAGAACACAACAAAAACCATGACAGTAAAAACTAGCTCCATTCCTATTATTCTACTTATCCCTGTGTTTAATGAAAACAGTAACTAGAGCTGGGCTGAAATTTATACACACGCAATAGGCTCTGCACCCATTGACATTCTCTCATATTCTTGTCCATTCTTTATTTAAAGCAGAGAATATGAAAATACTTCTATTTGAATTGGGAATTTTAACATAAGAAAACAATTTTATTTTGAAAGCAAGTATGTAATACAAGTCAAATATTTTTTAATTATGGCAAAGTGTATAAATTTATGCTATTTTTTAGCTTACTAAGCTAAGTATTTCAAAGAAAACATAAATATTATATGGAATATGTACAACAAAGTTATGTAATCAATTATATGGAATAGTATACTAGGATTTATACTTCCAGTAGGTTCTTTTTCACCCTTAATAGATTTGTTTAATTATTAGCAAAGATACAAGTGGTTGTCTTTTAGCCATCTACTAATATAGAGAAATAAACTAGGCAGAGCTGGAATTGTGTGTTAAGCATACAACTTTTGTTTTCAATTATAATATGCACTTGATAAACAGAAAGGGAAAGGCCTGTATTTTATGATAAAAAATAAACACAGTGAAAATTTAGCTATGATTTCTCTGCGAAGTTAAAGAGCCTCATTCATGTGCAAAAAACAGTGAGTTTTGTAACAATAACTTCTCTTATTTCACAAAAAAAGGTTTTTTCATGAAATCTGTATCAATATTTTATAACTCAAGTATATTAAAACAACATCAATATTTAGAACCTGCACAACACAAAAAGAGTAGCTGGTCACAAGGATGTGAGTGTCCGTCTTCACATTGTTACTACTCATGCATCTCAGTGGGTCAGTTACTTGTTAAAGGATGACAAATAAAGTAAACAGGAAGTTGTTTTAAATTTGCAATGGATGTTCCCTCAAAACATTTCCTAATTTTCTTGCTACAGAAGAACAGATTTCACTGTAGCAGAGTTCAGCATAGTAGTAAATAGTTTCCTCTTGCAAGTGTGCAAATGCATGTAGAGGTCTCAATAGTATGTTGGTGGAACAAAAATTGCAATATTAACAGCAATATAAGGCAATATAGCTTAGTAGAGGTTATCCTATTTGCCCTTTGTGCAAGGTGCAGGGGCATTTTGAATATCAATATAGTTGAAAAACAGCCTTTAACCTACTGCATGTCCATTTTTATCAAGCTTGTTATTTTGAAGACAAGAGAAGGAGATAATCCTTGAAGAAGGAAATAATACAACAAGTTCTATAGATTCACATGATTTAAGCCAATGTGGAATGATTCAAACATGTTTACTTATTCAGTGAGGACATCTCTTTTTGAAATTTACAATAAATTATGTGTGTACTCTCTCCTTTAACAACAAGAAGCAATATGCAATAACAAGATAATTATAGTATGTAATAATAAGATTAACAGCTAATAAAAGAACAAAATCTAAATGTAAGCTTAAACATCAATACAGAACATATAAAACATGAGTTAATTTCTTAAAATTAATTTTGAAAAGGAGTTAATAAAACTGTGTTAGCAATTTCAGTTGCTGAGGTACCAAACTAATTCAATATGAATACAAAACTATGTCAAAAGCATCTTCCCACTCACATCAGCAGCAAGAGGAGTCCCTGCTACAATATTCTAAATAATATAAATCACTACCTTGTTAATTCTAGAAAATGCAGGCGCAAATTATTGCCACTTAGTATCACCAAGAAATTTTTCATTTTCATTGATATTGTATTTATTTCAAATTTAATAACTAATTTTGCAACTACTCCCTGCTATAGCTTTCACATTTCCTCAAGCAACTGATGTGTAAATTCCTGGAAGGAGATATAAAATCTTTAACTAGGCAGGACTAGAGATATGAACACTGAATTTAGAATTAGCAGCAGAACAAGATTTAGAACAGTACCAGAATATCTGAATCAGTGTGGCATCTAGGAAGATCTTACCAGTGGTCTTTGCCTCTTCATGAGTAATAAGGAATTATCTCTCCCATTTACCTCAAACTGTGAAAGAATTAATCACATGATTAAGGAAGATCTGAATTGCCTTGTACATGTACGATCTCAGGATCTTTAAGCAGGAAATTGGGAAGTTTTACTTCTTTCAGGTTTGCATTTTTGCTTTTATGAACTGAAATCTAAAAAATATTTTGGGGGTTAAAAACAGAATTCAAGCCCATCCACTCTCACATACCATTTTAACATACCTAGAAACACTAAAAACAAACCAAACTTCTCAATAGCATTCCAGTTTGATTGTATTTTACTCAGGATCTATGCTCAAAGTTTTGCTCAGAATAAAAAAGGTTCGGGCTTCTTTTCACCTGCATAACTGAAATACAGTGATGCAGTCCAAAGCAACAGAATTAACGAAAGAAAAAACAGGTATTGTTAAGAAACAGTTAAGTGAACTCATGTTTTAGCTATTTTGGCCTTATAGCTAAATGCTAAGCTTATGCTAAATGCTAAACTTATCCATGTCCCAATACAGCTCTGTTGATTGCAAATAGACAGGCCAGATATATGTGTCTCTTCTCCCACATCTGCTTTTGACACTCAGAAAAAAGTCTATTTAATGGAACAACAGACACTAATTGCATGAAGAAAAACAAAAGGGCCATGAAGAAAGAAGGAAGGAGTGCAAGATTTTCATTATGAACAAACACAACAGAGAAAAGTCCTGGGAAATCCCATTTTTCTTTTAGAAGTCTACAGCTCATAGCAATCTAGTCTAATGGATCAGAAGGATGAAGTTCCCCAAACTTCATATAAAAATAAATGTGGTAATAATATGAAGAGTAGAAAAAGGAAACTGCCTCCTACAGAATTCATTACCCCAGGTAAGCAGACCATTTTGCTTTAACATTTGTGCAGCAAAGCCCACAAACAATTTTCTCTACATTCTTTCATATTTGTCAAATAAGAAATTCTGGATCACGTAACTTTTTTCCCACTTAAAATCTATGTAACATTGATATTTTTTTGCATTAACATAATTGCTATGCAGTGTAGCAAATGTGACTCATTTTAATGCTATATCGATATGTCTGACCTCATAATAAATATTACGGTCCTGATCTTTAAATGTTGAACAGCAATTCTTGGGTCAATGGCATATTAATTGGAGTCAACTACTTTCATGAATTGTTAATTAATTACTTTTGCTGTTTTGCACATTATACTAGTTATCAAAGAAAAAAAATTTAACTTTTCTTCCATAAGACTGAAGAATAACATTTAACTGCTGAGCCAAAATAGAGATAATCCATTTTGTTTCAATTGCGTACATGCTAGTAGGAGCCTCCTTAAATATTAATATTAAGATGCTTTGGGTAAGAAAAAATACTAAGAATGTTTTGTAGTATGGTGGGACAGCTATAGAGTTGACACAGAAATAAGCAAGTTGAGTTCAAGCTCTTTTATTTCAGGTCTTTCCACGTGAGCAGAGCTGTCTCCAGTAGCTAGTTCATGGTGCAGATCTACAAAACATGTACTACTTAAAGATAAAATTGTATTTACAAGTATGCAGGCTAAACTGTTGTAGCCCTTGTGGACACTGAAGATTACTTGATAATCTATGTATCATACAAAACAAAAAGCAAACTGTGCTCCTGTATAAAAAGAACAAGATTGTCCACTTCCCCGCAGCCTCTCTAAAGCAGTGTAATTTGATGAAAAATATTGTGGAGATTCTCAGCTCAGTAGAAGAGAATTCTCCCAGACTTCAGGCCTGAGAAACTTAGAGAGGAAGAATGAAAACAATTATTATCTCTCTTTCTGTTCATGCTGTTTATAAATACGTACCTTAAGAGTGTGCAAATCATAGTTCACCGATAGTGTGAAAGGTTTTTACTTTGAGACTAATCAGATTTCACCTTAGTAGTCCTGGTTATAAAAGGATGATACCTCTTAATAAAGTATCTCTTTTTCACTTCTGAACCATGGAGTCATCTCGTCTGTCCCTGACTCAACAACATCAAAGTATGGTTATGTTAGTCTGAATTCTACATATTGAAGACTCAGAACTACAAACCTAATTGTACTTCTAAAATGAAGAGGTTACTGAGAAAAACTACTTGAAACACTCTCGACTTCTTAAGGAAACACCACCAAGAATATGTTGAAGTTAACTCTTAGGAAGTCAGGAAAAAGCAAAATTCAAATTAGCCAAGTAACATTAAATATGAAGTGGTATATTTCATAGAATCAGAGGATCACAGAATCACATAGTCAGAAAAGTCTCTTAAGATTATCACACACAACCATTATTCCAGCACTGCCAAGTCCACCACTAAACCATGTCCCTAAGTACCATGTCTACATGTCTTAAATACCTTCAGGGACAGTGACTCAACCCAGACAACCTGTTCCTTTCAGCAAAACAATTGTTCCCACTATCCAATTTAAATGTCTCTGGCAAACTTGAAGCTTTTTTCTCTGGTCCTGACACTTGTTACCTGGTAGAAGAGACTAGTGCCCACATCACTGCACTCCCCTTTCAGGTAGTTGTAGAGAGCAATTAAGGCTCCCCCTTCTGCCTTCTTTTCTCTGGCTAAACACCCCCAGCTCCCTCAGCTGCTCCTTATATGAATTGTGCTACAGACCCTTCCCCAGCTCCATTGACCTTTCTGGACATGCTCCAGAACCTCAGTGTCCTTCTTGTAGTGAGGAGCCCAATTCTGAACACAGGATTTGAGATGTTGCCTCACCAATGCAGAGTACAGGGGGACAATCACTGCTCTGGTCCTGCTGGCCACACTATTGCTCATACGGACCAGGATGTCATTGGCCTTCTTGGCTACCTGGTCACACACTGCGCCATGTCCACCTGGCTGTTGAACAGCACCCCCAGGTTCTTCTCCATCAGGCAGCTTTCCAGGTAAGCAGACCACTGTGCTTTAACATTTGTGCAGCTAAGCCCATAAATAATTTTCTCCACATATTTTCATAATTGTCAAATAAGAAATTCTGGACCACTCCTCTACCAGCCTGTAGCACGGCCTGGGGTTGCTGTGATCCAAGTGCAGGACCTGGCACTGGGCCTTGTTACATCTCACAGGATTGGCCTCACTCCATCAATCCAGCCTGTCCAGATCCCTCCGCAGAGCCTGCCTATCCTTCAGCAGATCAACACACCTGCCCAGCTTGGTGTCACCTGCAAACTCACTGAGGGTGCACTTAATCACCTTCTCCAGATTGTTAATAAGGATATTAAATAGAACTGGCCCCAGTACTGAGCCCTCACAAGGGGGGCTGCCTACCAGCTGGATTTGATTCCGTTTAGCACCACTCTCTGGGCTTGGCCATCCAGCCAGTTTCTATTTACTATAGTCTACTGTCCTTAAATACTTTCCCTTTATTAAAATCCACATTCTATGCCTTAAGCATTTTATATTTCCCCAATTTGCTTAACAAGCATATTGTTTTTAATGCCATCGTAACCCTCTATATCGATATATAGTTAATATATTTTCCATCAAGGGTAGAACAACTCACATGTTTAATTCCAATTCAGTTACTTTTGCCCTATTTACTCACAGCTGAGGAGACAAGACCATTTGGGACAAATCAGCTTCAAATTTAGGTGGCCTAACTGAATGCCTAGAAATTTTCATTATCAGTATCTGTTATATTTACCATACAAAGTTTGGTGTAACAGCTATGATATTTTCACATTTCCCATATTAAGAGTATGATTACAATTGTTTTGTATGCAATGATAAAAACATAAACACTTAGCATCATCAAGCCATTCAAGAGGGCTCGAGGTTGCCCATGAAATTTGTATTTTAAATTCCTTAGTTTTGCTGTTTAACAATGCAATTTTTAAAAGGATGAAAAAGCTTTGATAAAATATATGATTTTTAAAATATAAGAAATATAGGACTTGCCCAACAGGTAACTACTTGCTAAACAGCCTCTGAACATCCTAGCTCATTCTTCCTCAGACTTGGTTGAGTACAACCTTCCTGTGCTGAAAAATTACAATTAAAAGATCCACTGATACTGCTGAAGCAGAAATCCCTTCCTGTTTATCTGTCAGGACTGCAATTTCTCAAGGGTTTCTGAAGATCCCCAGTATAGTTATCAGTCAATTTTACTACACTTCTAAGTTAACACCATGGTAATACACAATAACAAGACAACAGGGTGTGCAGTAGTCACTACTGTTTTGTGAAAATGCATTACTCAACCAAAATACAAGAAGTATTTTATGGCTGTTGAGTTATCCTTCTGCTCAGTCAGATTGCATGCATTCAATAATTTTTAGAAAATCATGTGGGCAAAAAGAATGCAAAATGAAAATGCATATATTATCTACTACTAATATAAGGTTTTTCAGAAAGCAATTTTGAAGTGTGTTACTTTATCCTGTTTCGTTTTTTTTAAGCTAGGAAGCAAGATACATCAGACAGAGCGAAGAAAGAAATCTATTCCACTAGCAACACACTATCCAATCACAGCACATCTGCTTTTCTTCTGTGGTGATAAGCATGCACAGATGTTTTTTAATATCCATAAACCAATATGCTAACTATAAAAACAAAGGAACACATACAATATACTGCCAGTAATTCTATTAATCTAAGATAAAAACAAAGATGAAACAAGAATGAATCGGTTTCTTAAAACAAACTTCTTTCTACTTATAAATCAGAGTACTAAAGAGAAATAAATACATATGTATCCTAGTGATCTAACACCCATCCCAAGCTAGCCCCATCTTGTGTCACTGCCTAAGTCATGCAAATTACACCAGAACTGCCAGTTGACTAAGATTAATGACACTGCGCCAGCTTCTTTGTTTCTCTCTGCGGCCGTTTAGTGTGAAATACTATCCAAAAACATTATCTATCCTCTATTAATCCCACAAATTTGTTCACACCATGCACATTGTTTAGGGCAATTTACAACAGGAACATACTGAGCACAATTGCATTTAATTACTTGGGTTCTAATTACATTCATTAAAGGCTAATAAAATAAATGAAACAGCTTTAAAAGCTTCTGCAAAACACATGGGTCTTGTCTCCCTCATGAAGCATGCTATAGAGGTTTGATGTGAAACATAGATTTCAACATATATGTCTGCCTATTATGTATCTCTAATATGCACAAAGACACATAATGCGTATTTATTTATTTATTTATAAACCATATGCGCTTCAATTTGAATAATCCTGACTACTGCTGATATTACGTATATTACTGGTCATGATGATGCCAGGCACCCCAAACTACTCTTTAATGTGGTACGTTGAGATGAAGGAATATCAGTCTTAGCATTCTGATCCAGTTAATTTAACTCTTTCCATCTCTACTACAGCATTATTCCCCCATTTTCTCTCATACCTGCATTATAAAAGACACAAACTAACATCAGAAATAGAGTAAGATAGTAAGAAAAAGAAGAAGAAAATAGCAGGGGAAATCACATTTCTTTTGGTATATATTCTTAAAAATATTTTGTTAAGGCTCATTTCTAACATTCATTTCTAACATCTGAGGATCTGGATTTTTTTCTCAGTAGCTATTGACATTTAAAAACACATTTTGCACACTAGGCAGTCTAAATAAATCCCCCATGGTGGTTAAAGATGCAGCCTGTTAATAACACAATTTCCTAATTCTTATGTTTTTATGCTATTTCCATTGCCCTTAGAATGCAGTTTATGGCAAAAGACTGAGCCTGGAACATGCAGTTGACAACTGTGCCAGAGAGAATTCAGCACTGGATATTTAGAAAAAAGTGCTTATGGTGAGCTTTGCAGTTATGACTGTTCATTGTTCTTGGATTTACAAAAAGATGATCCTAGTAATCAGTGAAAGAAATAAAGTTCTGCTTTATCATCATAAACCTCATACTATGTATGTATGTGGTCTTAACTGAAGATCCAACTTGGCACACTTGGAAATTTAAAACTCCTAAGTATTCTGCATCATCAATACAATGGTAATCAAACATGTCTGCCAACAATTAAAAAGTATACAAACTTGCACAAGTTGTGTTTTATGAAGAAATTCAAATAAAATTATAAAGAAAATCAGCCCTGCAGAATTTTAATAAATGCTTTTAAGTGCCATGAAACACTCAAAGATTTGGTAGAGATTCTGTGAAGTAAATCAGGTCCACCCACCTCATCTGTCTTCCTCTTATTTAATAAGCATTCTCTAGCTAGAAATTTGTTAATTTAAAAATATTTTAATACTTTCTGTAATTTTAGTCCATTGCTGACAAAATAATTGTATTTTACCTTAAAATAAAAGATAAACCAATTTTTCTGTTTGGAGTATGTTTCACAAGAAGCAGTCTGTGCTGGAGCAGCACTTCAGGCAGTTTAACTGAGGGCAATAAATTAACAATGGCTATACGCACCATTTTAGAAAGTCCACCTTAAAATTATACAACTTTGCCACATACACGTCTCAAACTGTTTCTTATTATGAGCACAGGATCAATTCCTTTTGCAAACTATTTAAAGAGCAGACATATAAAGAAATCATATTAATCCCTCATTCAGATATATAAACCCCTCATTCGTGAATCAACATTTGCTTTGGAGCAGGGAGGAGGGGCACCCATCCTGCACAACAAAGCGGCAGCTCAATACAGCTGCCATCTGGCTTCCTCCTGCAGCTCACTTCCCATAGCAAACAAGATCCACAGTTTAAGGAGTGTTGGGGAAGGGAGAGGGGCTGCAGTTTTAACTTTACAGCTTTATGATGAGGCATTTTTCCACTCTATAAAAACCCCTCTTAATATAGGAGAATGGAAGGCTCAGGAAATTGTTAGAAAGATAGAAAGCCTTTCACTTCTGTGTTTCTGGTTCAGATCCATACCAACTCAGTGGCAACCAAATATAACTGCTACCTAAAGGACTTTTTAATGAAATGAGTTAGCTGATCTCAGTACAATACCTAGTGAGCATGAGTCCATATCACTAAAAACATCAAATACAATAAACTCATTCCTCCTCACTACGAAGGAATTGCTTCTCACCAGTAGCAGCTAACAACGCCAAGGCATAAACCAAACTATTTTAACTACAGCAGAAGAAAGAATGCTAAAAGCTTGACACAGTGAAGAATCTGCTGTGTGATATGCTGTTTCTGCTGAAGTTCATAAAAGCGCCAATTTGTCAATTTTCAGGTAATGTGCTAATGTCTATTGTCTTTGCCTTACTTTATACACAAGTGGGGGAAATCTAAGAATCTAACTGTTTAGCTTTTCATTTATATCGGGCAGCTAAAAAAAACTGATGGCCAAAAAATCTCTCCTTTTCTTACTGTTGTCTTATAGTGCGCATTCACCATTTTGCTACATTTACAAAATACTGAGACATTTACAAAGACTCAGGCTGTGTGCTCTGGTGGTTCTGAGAAAGAAAGACAAATACATTCTGAAGCAATGATAAAGGTGCTGGTTTAAGCAATAATATAAAACCTAGCAGTTTACTTGTTGCAAACAGTCCTTTCCCAATAAATTATCATTAATAACAATGAAATCCCTAAAAGGTTTCATTGACCTCACTGGAGTTTTTTTTATTCCTTCAGTGGGATCTGATTTTATACACATTACTGTTGAGGTAATCAAACTGATATACAGACAGTTCACAGCATAATGAAACATGAGATAATTTCTTCCCATATCTAAAAAGTAGTATCCAGTTTATAGCCAAAGTAAAAAAAAACTTGAAAATTAAACCTTCATGTTGTTGGCAAGGTCAAATGCTGCTCTAATACCATACAGCTGAATGGATAATATCCATTAAGACTGATCAGTGAAAAACACCAACAAAATGAATAAATAGATCCCAAAAGCTAATGACCTCCATCCCTAGAAGCCCCTTGACCCTTATTACTACAGCTGCTAGTGTAGGAAAGGATTAAAAGGGGCTAGAAATCATTGGGTTAACATACAAGGGCCCAGAAATTTGACCCTGGTTACTTACAACACATATCCTCTACTAGAAATGAGTATATGTGAATTAGAAACAGGGCTAGCAAAGGTCAGCTTGAGTGCAGATAAACTAGGAAAAAGGGGGCTTGAAAGGCAAAAGGGTTTTCTTTCTCCCACAGCACTTTGTTGTAATCAAGACGGTCTAAGGATAGAAGCAGGAGTAGGGTAGCTGCCATTGTTGAATATCCCAGATAAACTTTTAGGATGACAAACTTTCTTCATGTCTTAATCAAAAGCAGCAGCTTTCAAAGCTAAATAAAAGAACTACTCACCATTAGATATGTAGCACCAAGTCCATACTCCATTAGACATATGAATAACATTCCCATCACCATGACTAGAAAACTGGACTTCCTCATTAATTGAAATCATGCATTCAATAACCATAACTCTTTTCAAACTGCCTCTGAAATACTCCTATAATAAGATCCTTTATAGGTACTCAGGTCAAGATCAAAGATGGTAATCTACAAACTAATACACACAGACCCCCAGACTCACAAACTTATCTCCATAAACCTGCAACCATCTGATACATACACACACAGACACACACACACTCACTCACATTGGGCAACCTTAGATGCCATCCCATCCACCCTAAAAAAAATCTTGTGATACCAGCCACAGAGCCATTAACTATCCAAAGGATGCTTTTATTAAAAAGTACACCTTTACAAAAAGATTGTGTTTATTTGAAAGAGATACCTGAGCACCACAGAGGAAATTACAGCTGTCAAATAATGTCAATAATGTATCTGGCACTTCAAGAAAAAAATCACAAACCAATTATAAGAAATTCCAGAAGAAGATGTTATTTTAGAGATATTTTCCAAGAACAACCTTGGTGTTCTAACAGTCTCTAGCCCTCAGAAAACTCACCATCAGGAACAATCTAGGTACAATCCAAATATATGGAACGAATGGAGACCATATTTGAGCACAAAACGCAAAATCCCTATTATTACTGTAGTAAATAATCACTCCACAGAACCATCACTATCTTTCAATTCTTCAACTGCACTTTCAGGAATATAAACAGTTTATTCCAGTAACTTGCCATTGCAAGACCTATGATCAGTGTAAATCCACTTGGAGTGAACAGACACACTCTAGAGAGGATTAAGTACCCATACATGAACACCTCTCAATAGTCACTCTGATCTTTCATTCCTTCCTCTTGGATGGTTCACACACTGTGCCCTTATGCTCAGGTGGAAACCAGAAACACTTTTCAAATTATGGTAAGCAAAACCTGCAACTCTACTGGATGCCAAATGACATGGATGCTGGAAAGTGGTTTTATAGCACATTTTAATCTCCCTTCCTTCTCTCTCAGACTAACCAGTGTTTGACGTGCAGCAAGCACCTTTTTTCCCCATAGATAAGTGTCTGTCTTTCTCTCCTGTTCTCCCCTAGCCCCATATTATCCTGTCTCTTCCACAAGTACCAACTGCTTTTCTTTCAAAGACGGCTGAATTGATGCATGTCTGCTACCTCTGAGCAACTGTTCTCAACTTTTATTTTGCTGCTATTTCTATTTCACACACAGAAGAGAGACTTCTGTGCCTGTAAGCATAACTTTTTCAAATATTTAAATTGGTGTAATAAAAGCTAATACAGACAGACTTCTTCCCATATTTCTTTAAAGTCAAGCCTGTTGAAAACCAAAGTAAAAATATGAGACAACTAAAAAGTAAATCATGGTATAATAAAACTTCAGGTTCATTCTACTTTCAAAATTCTGAAACTTAGAGCAATTTTCAATACTTTACAGATTTTTTCAAGCATAACCAGTAAGCTTTCAATAGGTATAGGTATTCCTATAGCTCTGAATACTTAACAATGTTTAATTAACTTGTTTCCTTAAAAACAAACAAAGTTTGTTTTGTCACAGATATATTCACTCAACATGAATGAAGAAATAATTACTTCCTGAAGATGATGTCATGATTCACACACAACAGAGAACTCAGAATAGGGACAAGCATGAGAAGACACAATATTGGGTCAATTGTATTGTCTACATTTTTCATCATTAGTTTCTTGCATGAAAAAAAACAAATACTATGAAAGAAGTAATTTTTGAACCATTTGTGGACCTAAGCAATTACAATAAGATGAGAAAGAGAACAGTTCATGAAACAGGGATTATATTTCACTGAGGGTAGGTGAAGAGTCATGCAGTAGAAAAAGAAGTTCAAAGTTCTCTGTGCCTTACTTGAGAAAACAGATTGTGCATAATTGTTTGTGATATTTATGAGAGTATTGAGTGGTACTTATCTACTGAAAAAGAGAAAAAAAGATTGATTGAAACAAAAAAACCATAAACGTAACAACTAAGAAACCAAGGTGCGATGAAAGAGTCTAGTCTCAGTAACTTAGGTAACCACCTCTAAAAATCCTTACATAAATTTATTAAACTTTATAGGGGGAAACTATCTGGTTCTTTGTTGTATCTATTCATGAGGCAGCTGTAATACCTCATTTTATAAGCAGAAACATAATTTTTCAGTTCACGTTTAATAATAGCCCAGTTTATGATAAATTGCTCTTTTGATAACTGCCCTTTGCTTGAGAGAATGTCTTTCTCCTGCCTTGTGGTTTACTTTCCATTCATGTTTTCATGCATAACTATAGTACCACCTCCCAGTCTCTGTTTTACTAGACTAAGCAACCCAAGCTCTTTAATTTCCTTGAGGTTTACCTTACTCCATTTAGCTGCACTCATCTCAGTTGAACTCTTCTTTATTAAAAGCAGATAACCAAAAATGCAACACAGTATTCCAGGTGATGTTCAGACATATGAAAGTCTTGTATAATGGATTTAACACTTACCTGACTTAACTATAAATACATCAGATCCACAAGAACCTCCAGCTCTTTACATGTTTACAGTCAAAAAAGTGTAACTTATAGCAGAAATTGTTCTTATTTTCACCTCATATTACAGATTTTCATTCCATTTTGTACGGAATTTGTATTTTGTATTACTGCATGCTTCATGGTTACCCAGCAGTAAGGTATTTTTGCATGAAATCTTATCTCCTGTCTGCCCTAACACCTACTACTTTTTTAGCATGTTTTGTTTTGCCAGTGTCATTAACAGAAATATTAAATCCAATAGTTCCTTGAAACATTTCTTGAAGAATGTTATTTCAGCATGATATTTTCTTTTACAGTAACATCTGTGGTCTCACCACACATTTTTTTAATCTTAATTTATAAATGCCTTCATTAGTCTACACATTAAGTTTAAGATCAACATTTTAGTCCATAAATTTAGTGAAAGGACAATGAAAAAAGGTTACCCATCACAAATATGTAACTGGATTCTGACATTAACAGTAACATTTGTTCTCCATTCTGTATCTGGGAAGTCAATTTCCCATGGTTACAAAAGTCCTAGTAGGGTTTCTCTCTCTAATAATATTTCAGGAATCTGAATGCATCTAATATATCTAAATATATACTAGACCCCTGAGTGTTCTTCCAGTAGGATCTGTTTAAAAGCTCTTCCATAAGTGAAGCAGCATTTGCAACTCTAAAGACAAAGGTAGGCATATTCTGTTCTTTAAAGCACAGCATGGTGGCAATACAATGCTTTTCAAAAACAACATAAACAGGCACATCTTCTTGGCTTAAGAAGATAAAAAAGTATGTATCCCTCTGAACAAGAATAACTTTGAAGGAAAACAAATGCATATTGGGGTAAATACTGCTACAGTATTAGTACGCACTCATGAATGATTCTTTGTAAAAGATAAAAAATCACACATAATACTCTGCTGAATTGCCTTGTTTTCCTGCAAAGAAAACCAGAGCAGACTCTTCAAGAGCAAATCAATCAATTTTTCAAATTCCAGTAAGAACCTAACTTGGTAGAAGGCCTAAAAGATTTATAGTTACAATATTTTATTTTTATATTTTAAAAGTAATAAATAATACCAAAATAAGGCATATTATACTGCTGTATCAATAACAAAATGTACACAGAAAGCCCAAGAACTTGAAAGCTGAAGTACTGAGTTCAAAAACCCTACCAGGAAGCTTTTGGATCGTTGGATTTTTGGACCAAATCCCATAGACATTCTTGGACAAAGTCCCATGGGCTGTTAGAATAAAGTCAAAAGCTCCACACTTAATCATACAGAACAGTGGAATGGGTCTCATTTTTTCAGTTCATATTAACTCCACAATGAAGTCCAAAAATGAAGAGCTAACTAGCTGTTACTGGACAAATCAGTATTGAGATATACTAGAATGCACAATTACCCATTTTGCCATTGATTAAACCAAAAGTTTTTAAGGAAAGAAAAAAAGACGTACACAGATATTTCTTCCTTGGCTTTTTTTTTGTTTCTACAGATGCATGGACAAAAAGTGTGACAACAGTAAAAAATAATATATTTTCTCCCCATTTTCCACTAGAGCCAGAAAAGTTCCTTGCCGTTCCCAAGCTGTCTCTATTTAACAGTTTTGTAGCTTTGTACCAATTTCAAGCAAGTTGAAAATTTAACTCTTTATATCTTATATGACACTAAAAATGTAGATAGTAAGAATTTGTTTTTGAATCAACACAATAACAAAATCTCTAAAAGAAAACTGCATCTACACCCCAAAATTTTCCCAGAATAGCTCTCCACACTTCTGATTTGTAAATCCTCTTCTAAATGAATTATAATATGCTGCTTGTCTTTAATGGTTAGAATTTACATTAATACTATATACATTTCACTGTGCTGAACTTGTAAAATACAGTGTTACTGTATTTAGTAATGGTGAATACTTTTATAAGCAGCACACAAATACATTACTTTGAAGCTGGTTTACAGACACTGCTGTCTTAAAATATGACTTGGCTTCAAAGCCATTAATCCAAATCAGACTGTAGCATACCTGTGATGTCCAACAAGCACTAACTGGTAACATTTCCCAATTATAAACTTCATTCTTATGAATGTAGCAAATGAAGATGTGGAAGTGGATGAGATCTCATTTTGGATAAGACTCTAGTCCTTGTTAAAATGTTATTACTGCAGAGCTGGTTATACATCATCATTGATATAACAATAACAGATGTCTTACTTGTGCATTCCATTTCTGCCTGCCTTTCAGCTATGATTTTACAACTTGTAAAGGATTAGAAAAAATTGCCAAAGGACTTACAAGAGACTTCTGCAGTATTATTTAGAAGACAAGTGTCATATTGTTTTTACAAACTCGTCAACTAACATAACTCTCATTCGAAGGACTATATAATGTTTTACTTTCCTAGTCTGTGAAATTATTGATTAGGGGCTAAGTTTATCAGTAAAGATTACTACATATGGTATCACTGACAGCTAAGACCTAGTGCTAACCATGAGGATACTGCCTAAGAACACTCACATTTGCAAAGAAGTGCATATAAGGAACACTATTATATTCTTCCAAGGTTTTTATTAATTATTCATTGATTAGTGATTCTATAAATGGTTTAAAATAGTAAGGGGGATTGATTTGAAGCAGTTTCCTTTTCAATGCTCTTTCTTTTACTTAAATAAACAGGAAGACTATAATTACTATTTTAAAGTTCCTTAACCAAGGAAGTTCAAAAACTTGACCTATATTTTGGCATGGAAGTCACTGTCATGATTCAGGGAAGGGTTAACCTTTCAAAGGTATTCTTAGAAAAGCCTCGTGGCATGTAAAAGACATATTATGCACACCTGTAAAGTAATAGAATAAATATTCCAATTAATTATGAGCCTGCATTGTACCTAGAAAATAAGGAACAGTTCTCAAGTTCCCCAAATGAGCACTCTGAAATAGCTAATAAAAAGGCTGAAGCCCTACCATTTAACTTTGAACCACGAATGTTACAAATAATTGTTCCAGAATTTTTAGGTTTTGCCACAAATACTTACTATTACCTCCACTGGAAACTCTTGTGAGTATTGCATAATCAAATTCTTAATGTATTTACATTTTCAGTTTCAGTTAAGAAAATCAAATTTTATGCAAAAAATAAAGACGAGACGTTGTTCTTCAATTATTTTTTGCCAAAGCTATATAAACTCCATTCCCATTCAGTAACTAACTCACATTTATGGCAATACAGATGTGTACTGAAATCACACATCCACATCTGAGGTAGTCAGGGGAAGCCACACAATGAAGCTTACTGGATTAGCCCTGCAATATAAAATAGAACACTGATAAAAGTACCACCACACTGGCACACATTCTGCTTTCTGGACTCAAGCTGGACTCATCTTGACCAGTTCAAGGCACAGAAAGAGCAGCTCACATTCATTTGCATCACTCTGTATAGATACGAAAGTTCAATTCACCTCATTACACAGTTTTTCTAAAACTCTACCTTTTTCCCCTAAAAATTACTTTATCAGTTTAAAAATTCCTAGTATTACAATTTCACTCAAATGTGGTAAATGAAAGACACATAAAAATTTATTCCATTTCCATCTTTAGAAATTAGGCCTAGGTAACACACCAAACATCATGACAAGAAGAAAAATCTGTTTAAAGATAAAGGGTGTCATGTATAGATAGTATGCAATATTTTTGCAAGAAAGCCAAGCATTTTATCCACTGACAGTATATAAGCCTTTCTCTGACATCTCTAATAAGTGGGAAAAAAGGACAAAAAGACTAGTTCTGGGAGTCATCAGCTGCAACTATATGATGACTATCTACAGCACTACTCACAACTCAAATCCAAACTTCAGTTGTTTAAAGGCTGAAAAAGATTTTATGAGACAATATATCAAACACTGAAGACTTTATTTTCCTCCATTATCATTTATTTATGTTCTGCAGGCAGCATGGAAATCACCGCTTTAAGTACATAGGTATTTACATAAAAATTAGTTTCAAGGTAGAAAGAAAGGCATCCTTCCAACTGGCATAAAGTGTCCACAAGATACAGGAAAGATTTCTAAGTCACCACTGTATCTCTGGAAAAGTTTCCAGGGCAGAGAAAATGTTAAGGTCAGCTGAGATTCCACTACAGCGTTACTGCCAACGACTACAAACAGTATTCCAGAGCCAGCCTCAGCAGTGCTGCTGAGCAGAGAGAAGTCACTGACCTGCTGACAATGTTCCTCCAAATGCAGCTCAAGATACCCGGCCATTTTTGCCATGAGGGTACATTGCTGGCTCACAGTCAGGTTGCTGTCCACCAGGACCCCAACATTCTTCTCAGCAAAGCTGCTTCCAAGACAGTACATAGATTTAGCCTGATTAAAAAAAAAATGCTTAAAGAAGGCCTTTGAAGAACATCAGCAATACATTTAGTGTTGAGAATCTTAATGAACTTCATCTGTTTAGCTTCTCAAAGAAAAGTTAAAGAGGTGATCTGAGCAGCAACACTCACTTTATATTGATATATTTACTATTCAACTGACCAAAATCAGGAAAATAAGACACAGCAAAACTAAGTGATAAAAATATAGCTATACAAGCTCAAATCTGTCTACTTACAATTGACACTAAAAGAAATGAACCACAAAGAATTTAGTTAGAGTCTGTATTTCTGAGTAATTTTTAATTAAGTTCTAAGTATATTTTTGGGTACCATTTTGTCTCAAAATGATGCCTGCTAATTCAGGCAAGCAGCAATTAATGAATGAAATACCTAAAATATATATTAAGCAAGAAATGGTCACGGTGACTTTCCTTCTAGCCTTGAATCAGAAAGAACATTTTAATGTGTTAGAAAATTAGATTAAATTTGAAACTCATTTTGAATGCAATTGCTTGAAGAGAAACACATGAATAGGCTTTACATATATAACACACAAATACTATCAAATATATTGTTAACAATACTAGAACACTAAATACAGAAATCAGAAATTCATTTTAAAAAACACTTTTTTTCTTAAATGGCATCATCTAGTAAGCTCTTTTATTGCTTTGAGCAGTCTCATCAGCTTGCCTTGAAAGACAGCCATGCAACATGGCAGTAGTCTACATTTTAACTTACCCTTAGGGACTACTTAACCTCTTGTTTTACTTTTCCTAGAACAAAGCAACAGTAAGGATAACCAAGAGATGATATATATGTCATAACTAAGTAAAGGTCAACAAGGTTTAAACACATTGGGTTCTACTCATAAATATTTGACTAATAAGAGTGTATTTTTCATCTTAAACCCTAAGATTGCAGCAAATTATTCTGACTGAACATGTACAATACATGGTTCTCAAGTTGAATTTCTCCAGGTATGTGCCTGAATGCCAATGTCAAAAACCAAGGACTGGCAATAATTCTTCTCTTACCATTCCTTACATTATAAAGATAATTGACTACATCAGCATGAGTCATATAATGTGCCCAATTCTGATCCTGCCTACATCAACATTCGATGATTCTGGATTCACACTAGAGTACGTCAGAGCCTGGTTTTATACAACTCATTACTGACCAAGTGGAAGCTTCATTAAGTTTGTAGATCAGAAAGAGCAAACTAGTTTTATTGCAGGGGAACAGGCAACCTTAGTCAGGACTAAGGTTAGGCAACCTACACTGCTTCTTCACAAACCCTTGAAGCAACTGGTTTTAGCACTGCTGTACACATCTTCATAATAGAAATGCACTCAAAAGCTTTCCTCCCTGACAAAACTAAAACAAAACAACCAAAGAAAAAAGAAAAAAACAACAACAACAACAAAAAAGCACTACTAATCTAGAATTTTTTTTATTATTGAAAAGAAAATTGCTTTGATGTATAAAGAAGTAATTAATGGCTACATACTACTCTATGGAATCATATACTTTTGTATTTCAATTATTTAACGCCTCGTACATCTGTATCATGCAGCAGTATCATCTTCTCTCTTAACTCTTGAACTGAAAAACAACAGATCTGAACAAGTAGCCATGCGATTTCAAAGAGAAAGTCATCATATAAACCATTCTTTTTTCCTTCATAAAAAAGAGAGAGGTGAGGGGGAACCTAGACAACAATTTCATACATTTACATGTTTTCCAGGCTGTTGGATTAAGCAGGTTTTTCCCCCCAGATTGGTATGGCTTGAGTTAGATTTAAAATCTGTTCCCAGAGGAGGCTGATAAATGGATTAAAGTGGAACATAAATTCCCTGTGTCACCCAGTCCCTTAAACCTTGATGTCAGTAACATGCCTAATAATTCCATTATTATAAACGTCAAATATGTTTTACATGTGTTAGAAAGAATAAATGGGTAACAGAAGAAATAGAACACTCAAGAAACTGTAATGCTATTACTATGTTCCATGAAAAAATATCTACTATCTATATTACAGTGTTCATCTACTAGTATTTTTGAATCTTATTTTCTTGTATTTTGCACACTGAATCCCCTCCTGTAAGAGACGGACCAGCATATTCATTGTGCTACACATAGTTTGCTTTCCCTTTATGGTGCTACTTATATAAGCTAGCATAATAGACCGGAGAGTGAGCAAAGGCAGAATAAAAACCCACAGTGTGATTTTTTTAGTGGTTAATATGAGAAGCAGCACAAAGGAATTTTGCTTAGAAAATATGAGAATTTTTATTCTACTCAGCAAAAGGAAATGCCTCAGCTGAAGCAGTGTTTGCACTGGATTTTAAGAAAGATGTTGCAAAGTATAGAGAGCAAAAAATGACAGCCCTTTCAGAAAAATGACTTACAAGAAAGGACTAAAAGAACTGGGCTTGCATACGCTTCCAAAGAAAGATGGGAGAAGTGGATCAGCATTACAATAACCCTGAAACAAGTAAAAAAGCCAGTGATTTATCATTTTCCCATTTCCTCAAAGTACACAGACGAAAGTGCTTTCATTTGCAATCCATAGGCTTGGAATTAAATACTAGAAAGAAGCTTTTCAAGTTCAAGTGGAATAAAATACTGGAACATTTTACCAATGGAGACAATAAAAACCTCATTAGGAAAATCTACAATAAAAAATTAGAAATATTTTGGTATGATACAGCACAGACAGCACAGTCATATTTGATACTATCACATACTTGATCAGGTTGACTACATAATCGCAAAGTTAGCTGCATTCAACTTTTTCCTGATTCTGCGATAATGCATTCAAAGAATATTCCAATCCTCTAACAGTGAAAATATTTGATATGTAATGAGAGGTAAGAATTTTTGAATAAATAACCCAAAGTTCCCTAAAAACTGTTATATGCCTAAAAGTTCCAGACTACGCATAATAAGGTCCTAATTCTCAGGTTGGCTAATAATATATAGCTCCTACTGAAATCAAAACAGCATTGGTCACTCACTGCAAGCTATCTCTTTCCTGCTTTATTTTCTTTGTGTGTGTGTGGAAGAAGGGAGGCAGAAAAAAAGACCCAAATGAACACAACAGCACACAATTCTACAAATTTAAGTTTATATTGCCAGATCTTAGATACTGGATAAATAATCTGCTCTCTTGTTCACAATTCATTTTTAGGCAGAATTTGCTCCTCTTTCAGAGATTTTGATAGAAAGCAATAAAGCACAATACTGGAGCTAGTTTTAGCTTTGTACTTACTTTTCTATTTGAAGTCCTTCTGGCTGTAAGAAGAGATATAGACAAGTTACCTAGTTACTCTGAGGTACTATGTTTCTGTGAAGTTAATAAAAATAATGAGGCAATTCAGCAGAGCGCTGCCGACTCATAACAATGCTTCAGAAATACACTACAAAATTAAAAAATTTTCCTAATTAGCAAAATCCATAATGTAATCTATTAGTAAGTATACTTTTTATTTCAATAGTTGTACTAATAATTTTGTAATTTTGATTTATTTATACATCATAACATGACTCTTACTATGTTAAAAACTGTGAAACTTGTACATTATACCACGCATTTTGATGTTCAACATCATTTCAGACCTACTCCTTACCTGTATTACAAAACAGTTCCTAATTTCCATTTTTCCCTCCTTTGCCTTACTTACATAGAAAATAGTGCACCTCTTCTGTACTTATTTTAACTCTTAAATTCAAAATTTGGCCTCACTTATTCTTTACTGCCAGCGGCTCATGTCAGAGATATTAAGCATTACAACAGTATCTTATTGAATAAGACAAGCAAAAAAATACATACAAGTATATGTATTTTCAAAACACATTCTCCTCTGTTATGTATATTTTTGTATACTTCTGCACATGTGTGTACATATTTTTAATTCATATATATGTGTATGAGAGAAATCAAATGTGAAAGATTTAGCCCAAAGCTGTTCACTCATTCGGGCTCTCCAGCAGAGTACATCCAGGACCTGATTTTTCAGAGTACTGTGCCCAGTATGTTCAAGGTTTGACTGTCATTAAATTCAGCACCACTGACAATGCTTAGCATTTAGTGCAATGACACTCTCAAATGCAAACTCCTAGCAGAACATATGCAGGATAATCATATTGCTTAATGACTGACACCTAATTTAGAGGTCTAAATTGTGAGGTCAATCCCTCAAGGCTCTGCTACCATCAACAGAGAGAGGTAGCCTTGCATCCTTATTTCCTCCCATATGTCGGCACTTATATTTTCAAGGCTGTCCAGTGAGTTGAATTCACAGTTGATTTAGATGAAAAATAATAGTTTCAGGTGGGTTTTTTGCATGTTAAGTTTTCATCTGGATCAGGTGATCTGCCTGACCATGTACGCGCACAATCAGCAGTAGAGGTACTACAAATGCACAGGCATTCCTCTGAAACTGGCCAGAGCCAAATGGAATGACCTCTTTAGAGAATAGCTTATGGCACCAATGTAATTAAATTAGATGGCTGGCAAAGAATAACATGCATATTGTGTTGAAAAAAAAAGAATACATGGAAAGAAAACTCCATCAAATGACTTGCAAGCTTACATAAAATGTACGTAGAGGCAAAGGCAGAATCTGTATTCATTGAGTAGCAGTCCAATTATCTTTACACTTAAATTTTCTTTCTACAGGTCCTGCTTCATTCAAATGGTATGTAATCCAATTTCTGCAACAAATAAGGCAGGAGTTTTTCAGAAAAAAAATCTAATTCATCACATGATTATAGGGGTTTTTTCAATACAGTGAATAAAGCGGAAATCCTTTGGGGAAAAAGCAGTATACAGTAGTTAACACAGTATCTTAACAAATACAGACAAAGAGGGAAAATTACTTCAAATAATTTAAATAATTATAAATGTAATAATTACTTTAAATAATTGCATTTGAAAACAGAAAGGTATTTTCATGTAGGTTTCTGTATCTGACTACAGAGATCTTAAAAGGGCAAATCCAAGCTCCAGAAATTTCATCATGTGACACTCCAGGAATGTCAAGTGGTAGGGTAAGAACACTTTGGGCATGTTGCCATCTCAGTTACAGAAATTGACTTTTAAATAACTCATCATTTTCAACAATCTTTTACATCTTGTTACAGAAAATACATAAACATGCAGCTAAGAACCACAGAAGTGGCCCAAGTCCATTAAAATTGATAGACTTTCTATGGACCATAGATCAGGCCCCATGAGTATAAAGCAACGTCCTCAATATGTGGCAGTGCACTTTTCCTTTTAAGTACTTCAGCAGGCAAAAAAGTATTTTATAGAAACATATATCTAGTATAATAATAGTACAGAAAATTTAGATTGATTTGCTTCAATGACTTCTATAATTATGAGGAACAAATCTGTAGACACAGAAAGAAAACAATGTCTGCCCTTTTTAATTGGTACTCTGCTATGTATAATCATTCTATTGCTTCTATTGATGTCATGTACTTCACTTGTGGTATCAAACAATCCCATGTACACTTTTAGAGAAAAAAAACTTAGGGTGACTTACCATCTTGTGAAATGGCAAAACAGTTAATGTTTAACAGTGATGCATAGACCAACTCCTCCTTTTTTGTTTGTTTAATACATACTGAAGATACCATGGTTTGTTTCACAATACAAGTGCTTTCAGAAAGTACATTAAAACACATGGATATAAATTAGAACATAAATTGAGGGTTCTCCCTTTTTATGAGGTAACAACGGGATCCTGTGGAGGTGTTTATTAAACCAAGTTAAGTGGAATCATTATCAAGTTTTTTTTCAATGAAAAAATATCAAACAAGAAGAGCTGAATTTCACGACCACAAAAAAAATCCCATGAAATAGATTTAACAACTGAAAAACACTTCTAAAAGTACATCCACCAAAAGCATTAGACAATTCTAACTAGCATCCCAATCAGTGGCCAATGAGAGACTCTAGTTTTAGCATAGCTCCCAACATTAGCATCTACAATCAATAGATTGGAAAATATATATGAGTGCTAGCAGACTTTTCATTAATTTTGTTACAAAAAGCAACATGGAGCAGAGATTTTGTCTATGAAGAAGTGGGGTGATAAAGTAAAATGACAGCTGCACACAAGGCCATAAAAACCAAATCAAAATTTGCACTTTGTGCATGAATTGACTCCATATTAATATCATACTCTAATTATCTATTCTCAAAATATAGTCATTTTAAGCTTTGTGGAGAATAATGAATGGTATTTTAACTCTGAACTTAGCTGTAAATCACACTATGCAATCATCTTAAAGTAATAGGAGACACATACTAATATCACACACTATCAGGTATTACAAAGCAAAAAAGCAATGGAACAAAGGTCCATTACTTACTGTCCTACACCAAGTGTGCCCAAGATTACCTACAAGAATGGATGATCATCACTGGAAGTCCTCTGCCAGGTGTTTTGCTCTCTCTCCCTGTCCTTACTTTCCCCCAGTAGGTTACATGCCCTCTTCGTTTTTCCCCCGACTTGTCATTCCCAGCTGTTTGTTTTGCCCCATATTTTTTTTCTCTTTGCTTTCTTCTCAGAAGGAAACTTTGTTTTAGACAGACTGGAAACCAACTTCAAGGCAAAAATCAGGAGCAGCTGCCTCATGCAGATACCATGGAAACATCTAAGAACAAAGTGAGTACACAGTAACTACTTCCTGAGAAAATTCCTCCAGCATCTAGCCATTTGCAGCTCTCCTTAAGCCAAATGTAAATTTAAGTTTTTCCCACCTTTTATTTTTCTTATATATTTCATCCAGCTGCTTAATTTTTTATGCAAACTTCCACCATCTACATCATCTCACAATATAGATGTCCACAATTTAATTACACATGGTATGATGTTTATTTGATATAGTAAAACTGGAAAGGTGGTTTGATTGATGGAAAAAAGTATTTAATGGACTTTCTGCAAGGAAACCTCTCTTTTTTTTTTCTTCCTCACTAGATTTTTGAATGTTTCATTTGAAAACTTCTGTATTAACTAATTTAGGCAAAGAGTGATTTATACTTGGCACACAGTGTTTTGCACTGCACCATGCAGCAGTTCTCATCTGAGGGCTGTTAACTCCCTATGACAGCATAGTATTAGCTCCTCTTGGTTTCAATGAACACTCATGCTAGAAAGTAATCTGCTTTTTTAAAATTGATTTTGGAATCTACAAAACCTTGATCCAGTAGGAGAGACTAGACAATATATCCAATGTGTACATAATATGTACGGGAGATGTTTATAGTTTGGTCCATAGACTGATAACTTCGTATTGCTGTTCTAACCTATTGTTCTGTGCATTGTAAACTGAAGTGTCATTTGATTTAGTAAAAAAAAAAAAAAAAATCAAGAACATATACTAGTGAATAAGTAATATGAACAGAGATAGAAGTTACAGATAGCAGCATTAAGGTATTTAAAAACATCTTCACTGGAAATTATGCCACAACAAAGACAGAAAAACTGTTGATTTGTTGCTTTTTTGTTTTTTTTTAAGAAGCACTACCGATTGTTTCTAAGGAAGCAGTAGTAATGTAGTGAAAGACTATTTATTATTTTCTTTTAGATCTATTTATAAAGAAAAAGCCATAATTATCATCTTTGTAAAGATAGAGGGAAATTACCTTTCCTATGTTTAAAGAAAATTATATCCTTATGGGCCTTTAAAATGGATATCAGATTGAAAGAACCCCATCTTCTCTCCCAAACATACATATCTCTGACTACGCCTTTTGACAGAGCTAAAGAAAATAAAGTATCTTTACATTCAATAATACCCCTCATTAAAAGAATGCACTTTTTTTCAATTTCACTTATTATTTTTCAGTCTCAGCATGAGGAATAGAATCTGTAATTTGTCTTAGGTTCACTGCATTTCACTGTGGAGTAATTAATGAGTTTCAAACACTTATATTTAGGCCATAGCATCAGAAACAGCTGTTCCTAGGAGGGCTTCTGGTTCCAAACAAAACTCACCAAAATTCATGGGAGATCAAGAGACAGAGGATTCTGTGAGCATTCTCCATCAGAAACCTTAATGACTGACCCTGCTGACATACCCATGCTATTTGCTCATCATTGAAGTTCTAAATTTTGTACTCTTGCAATAGACTGTAAAGTTTCTAGCTAAGATACTGTAAAAAAACTCAAAATGTGATCCTAAAGCTTTCAAGAGAGAAAGCAAGAGAACAGAATCTATAATCTAGAAACATAAGAAATTCAGTTCTTAACCCATAGTTTTAAGTGCCTGAAATCTCAGGGCTAGGACACCACTAACCTGAATGTACCTCATGAATGCAATTTAATCAAAATCCATGGGGGTACTTGTATTTCTTGGTCACCTGCACGGTGAATTCTCTTCATAACCACTAGTCTTTTAATGCTGTTTTTAGGAGAGTATACCTATCTTTGAAATTATAAAAGTTACTAAAAACACCCAGCACAGATACTAAGACTTGCAGTATACTTACTGATATCTAAATGGTATCTAATAATATTGCTTGCCTAAGTTTGAGCCTTAACAAACTTTGAAGGAAATCCAAGCACAAACTAGGATGGTTCTTTCCTAAAATTGAGCAGGAGTCTTTACCCTGCTGCATGCCCTGTCCGCATCGCAGCTCTACTACTACAGCTTTTGTTTTCCCTTTGGGCAGCACGAAATAGTCATTTCAGCGAGACTTGCAAAAAGGGCCTTGAAAATGACACTTTTAAGGCGTTATAGAGCAGGTCCCGCAGCCCGCGGCCCAGCGCAGGCGCCCCTGCACACGAGCGAGAGCCAGCACCGCTGCCCCCTCTGCCCGCCGCGGCCGGGGCCGGGGCCGGGGCCGGGGCCGGAGGCGGGGCCGCCCGCCGCTCTTCCGCCCTCGCAGGCACCATGGCGGCTGGCAGAAGCGATTTGCGGGGCACCAAACAGGGCGCATCCCCAGACGTGAGGCTGCCGGCGCCCTGCTCCCACAGAAATGCCGGCGCTGACAGCGGCTGGGCCGGCCAGGAGCCGCGTACCCCGGCCCGGCGGAGCAGCTACGCAGAGCCGGCGGCGCGGCATGGCCGCTCGCACCGCCCCCCTCGCACCGCACCGCCCCGGACGGGACGCGAGGCGGAGCCGCGGGAAGCGGCGGCCGCGGCGGCTCGTGGCTGCCCGGGCGCTGGGCTGGTAGCGCGGGTGTCTCGGGGTTGCCGCTGTTCTCCGCCCCGCCATCGCTGGCCTTCTGCCTCTCGCCGCCCGGCGTGACCCGCGCCTCTCGTGCCGCCTCCGCGCAGCCCTAGCGGTGCAAGGCATGAAGCTGAGCAAAGCCCAGTACGATGAGATAGCCCAGTTCCTGGGGCACGTGCAGCCCACCCGGCAGAGTCTGAGGAAGCTGAAGGAGAAGTTTCCTAGGTAAGTGCATCCCGCCTTCCGGCGCGGGCCCCGGCGGCTCGGCCCGGCGGCGGCCTGCGAGCTCGCTGCGGCCGGGCGTGGGGCCGCGGGGGCCGCCGCGCCAGCTCCACCCCGTGCCCCAGTTCAGGCCCCACACGGTACAAAATCACCAGCACACGCACACGGTCGTCGACGGCGAGCGACAGCTCACTGAAGCTGCCGCTGGGAGCAGGATACTGCTCCACCCTCCGTGACCTGAGAAGTTGGCACAAAATAAAGAACACTTCCCCCGACACACGTCCAAGTGAGAGCTCTTGGGGCCCTTCATGAGCCTCTTGGACACCAAGGAGGTCTTCTGATGTGAATAAAGCCTTATGGTGCAGGACGAGCCGCTGTGGCTGAAGCCAAGTATGAAATACATCCTGCAATGGCAGTGCCCCTGTTTCTTAGGGCTAAGGGACTTTATGGATCCATAACTCTTTGCTTGCTGCTGCATTCCAGTTGAAACTGGAAAAGGGATCATCTTTTTACTTACGGCTATTCATGTGCTTCTTTGTCTGAGCTGTGTTCAGAATTCTCAAAGACATTTGCAAATGACCATGGCCTAGTATGGAAAGGTATTCATGACAGGATGTGCTCCATGCACCAATCTTCATCGCTGAAATTTACTTCCTACCAGCTACAACAGAGTTCTAAGGGGTGTTGCAATGTTTTTCCCTTTCCATTCACATTTAGGGGAAGGACTGCTATTGCTGAATTGGACAGGAAAGCAAATTGGGTTCTGTGGGGAGAAGAGTGGTGCTGATTCTAAAATCACAAGAAATAATACAGAAAAATGTGGGGGTTAGATACCGTATCTAGTTTGGTGAAAGAGGGAAATTAACAAAACAGAAAATCATTCACATGCTTCCTGAATGAACCTTACTAGTCTTTGCCACAAGAGTGGTGGAAGAAACTGACGCTGTGTGTAACTTACAGTATGTGGGTGAAGAGCCAACGTTAACTTAGGCTTTTAAACTGTCCAGTGAAATCCTTTCCTTTTCAGGAAAGTGTGAGAGAATTGCCCTGTTACAGAGAAGAAGTGATAACAAAGCGTTGTGGTTGGTTCAGGGAGTGCATTGAGTTGCGTTTTGGGAACCCAGTTCACTTTGCACAGCACTTCTGCAACTTGGAAAAGAACTTACCATAACAATGTGTGTCTCAGGAGCTTCGACTTGGCTTTATCAATTCAGTGCTAATGCAATAGGAGAGAGTGTTTGTGGGTAGTTGTATGTGCATGCATACATACACATGCACATGTTCTCTTTTTCTACTCTCCTTATAAATTTGTCTTGAAAGAAGGTTAGAATTTGGGTTGGTTTTTCAGGTCAGTCACTATTTTTAGGAACCTGCTTCCAAGACAGATCCATAGGCACATGAGTGTTTGTTAGTCAAATTTGTCCAAAAAAAGTCTGGGCTTTTCTGATATGTTTTACTTCCCAGTCCACTCACTTGGTGCTGCAAAAGATCCATTGAATCCTCTATTTCAGAACTTGATGACTCCTGAACAACTGTGTGCAACTAACAGTATAGGGTTATTCAGGAAAATAATTGTTTTTTTTTTTCTAAAGGACCTGCTTCAAGTGAGGTGAACACTGAAAAGCAGAGGTTAGCTGTAGTAGTTGCTTCCACAATTAAGTGGCTACACCCTTATCTTGTATTCACATTATGACATGAGAATGGTGTGTTCTGAATTTTGCTTGTAGATCTCTCCTGAATTTTGTTTGCCCATGCTAGGAGAAGGCTAAAGCATTCTATATGAGCAATGAATTGATAGCTTTTTAAAAATTACCTGTCTTAAGTATATTTTGAGGAGCTCTGTACATCTTCTTTCTGTGTGATATTTCTTTGTTGTCTCTTTGTTTATTTCTCATAGCAGGTCAGATGCAGAAGATAAACAATACATTCCAAGGCCACTGCTTTCCTTAGCAGTAAGGAAGGTGTGTTGAAATAGGTACATGTTAGGATGTGGAAAACAGGCATTCTCTATAACCCTTATATTGTAAAAGAGGCAAGCTGCAGAGATTTGTAAACTTGTATGCCGTCTTAAGGGGGAGGCTTTTTCAGTGATATGTTTGGTAACTGTGGAGTAAGTAAGTTTTTCTTATAATCTGGATATTTTATCATTCTCTTCTAGGACAAGAAGGGTCTGACTGGACTTTCTGGCTGGATTTCTATATTTTTCTTTATGAAAGCCAGAATCAACTAAAGCCACCCACCCACCTCAACTTTTTAGTTTAGTCTTTTTAAAAAAATATTCCAGAATCTGTCATGGTACCTGCAGTGTGATGAAGGTGTCCATAGCCAGTTTCTCATTATTATGTAGTAACAGTTGCTGATTCAAACTGGAAAGTAGTAACATCCATAATAGCTGCTTTCACCTTGCACTTTCAATCTTTCCCTGGGAAGGATTGGTATTCCACTGGTAATGTAATACATAAATTGACAGTTTTCAAGTATTTCTGGTTCCTACTGCCTCATAGATCTTGTGGGTCTTTGGATTTCTGCATTAATCTGCTCCGTTTTTTTCTAATACTGTCTTATCTCTTGGTTCTTCCCTCAGCTGTTGTATTTCCTGAAGCCTTGCATTTTATGCTCCTAATTTGTATAAAATCTCTTTCATGCTATGTGAAAGGGCCTACTCTTGTTCTGCAGTTTCTCCCTAAGAATAAATTGTAATTTCTGTAAACAATTCCCACAATGTCATGCACAGGTATGGTGGGTGGTAGCTGCCACCCTGATCTGTGAATCTAAACAAAATTTAACAGGGTAGTTTGTGCTTTACTATGATTGAACTACTTCAGGAGCTGAGATTATTACTTCAAATTAGTCTTGTCATGTGACTTATTAATGTCAAAAAGTCAAAATTAAACTGCTTCTCATACTGTTTATAAGTATTTTAATACAAGCATTGGGAATTCTTATATTTTACAACCCTGTAACTTTCCATACTACATGGATTTACTTTACTTTGCTTAAAATCTGGTTATTTTGCAAAAACTTGGATATCCAATTGCTCTTCTTTTTCTGTTAATGCTGTGCTTTGTATTTCATGCCTGGCAATTACCAATGTATTATTCATTTCTTTATTCTTAAGGTATTTGTTGCATCCTTAGCAGTTGTCTCCTAACATGTTCCCATTTAACAGCAGGGTATTTGGATGACCTGAGGATTATCAAAATGTGATTTTAAGCACTAAGCACAATAAATCTCTGCCAATATTGGATCACTGATCCGTAGTTCCTTTGATCTTTTTCATACGTACGCCACTGGACTGATAATTCTGTATATTCAGTGTTGTGCTTTTCTGTTGAAGTATACCACATTTTCTGCTTAGTTTCTCACCTGAATTTTTCTATTTGGTAATAATTTGTGGTTTTCTTCATTATTTTTGTATTATATTCTTCATCTTTCCCTTCAGCTATGGACTCCTGTTCTTCTGAGATACTCTTCTTCTCAGTGACAGTTAAAGTCTAAATTGGATGAGCCATTTTAGGACTGGTTTTAGGCCATTGCAGGAAATGTTCTGAGAAAGTTAAAATCCTTTTCTCTCTCTTAAATGGTAGTTAAGAGCTGCCTACAAGTAAAATCTTCTAGATACAAATCACCTTAGAACTACCTATTTATAGTGACATGATATAAGTTAGACCTTTAAAATTCTATCTTTTTTCAAAGACTATTTTAACTTGTTCTGAAAAGTCCAACTTCTGAGAGTTAAATTCATACCCAAACTGATATTCTAGTACTTCAGTTTACTGTTTTAGTTGTTTCAGTTCTTCTGTATATGGCAGAATATATTGTTTCTCTCAGAAACCTTTTCTAAAGCTTCTTATAGGTAGAACACAATTGACTTATGAGTAGACCCTTCTCAAATATATACCTTGTACATGTTTTCCCGTTCTTCTTTGTATCCAAGTCTGATTGAATATTATAGTCTTCTTGACCAAATCTTTGTCTTGGTTTAAGAGAATTTAAAGGGGAACACTCAGAAATGAGTTCTCCTTTGTTTTCACCAATTCCTTTCCATCAGTAAGGAGAAACAAAATACAAGTAGATGTAAGGGAAAAAGACCAACAGTTTACTAACAAGTGAGACTGCAAAAGGCAAAAATAAGAGTAAATAACCACTAGATAGAAAATGGCTAAGTCTCACAAACTCCCCTAGAACAAAGGGAGACCCAAAATGGCAAAAACACCCTTTCCAAGATGGTGCCCACCATGGGTGACCGCTGTAGGGAGAGAAGAGAAAAATGGTGCCAGACCCTGCCCCTGAGATGGTGCCTTTGCAGGTGATCACGTGGTCTGGGGGAAGGCAGGAACTTACAGAGCGTTTCCAGCGGCACGTGAGAAGTGCTGGCACCTGTGGGGTCAGTGCCACTGCCCACGAGACTCTGACGACGCTGGTGCTGATGTCTCCGAACTGTGGGTGTGTTGTGGGGAAGAAACCAGTCTGTCAGCCCTGGCATGAGGTGACCGGGCCCCAGCAACCAGCTGGCTTTGGAAAGTTCACCCCAAAACAGTTTTTAATTGTAAAATGCAATTGTTCCGAGTGGCTACTATTGCAAGCCCAGGAAAAAACTGCAAACAGCTTCCCAAAGTAAGTCCTCCAAAGTAGAGCGTCCACTTTTAGCACGTGCTGCCAGCAGTGAGTTTGTTCCTGACTTCCCAACTCCAGTTTAAAAAGGGACTGCAGCAATGTCCCCTCTGCCCCGTGGTTCCAGTTCTGGATGCGCTGGATCTTAAAAGAGGCCATAACAATTTTTGGGCGTAGATAGGTATGGAATATAGTAACATTTTGGGTTAACCCATGACAGTCTTTCTCTGGTCTCTACCAGACTTTCTAAGGATGTAAGCTTTGGTGACCCAATTCATTATGATACTGTCTTGAGTTTTTTTTAATGTGAGATTTTTTTCTGGCTTGGTTCTGTTTGAGTGCTTGAGTTTCTTACACCAGGTTGTGCTTGAATTGGTGATTCCAGAAACTTTATAGCCTTGAGCATCTTTTAGTGATTCCAAAACTCATGCTTTTCAAGTTCTTGCACTGATCTGTTGTGAAACGTGTTTTGGTCCATTTGAGGAGTGTTATATTTTCCCACAGCACAATTTGTGTAGCCTGTATTGTATCTCTTCCTTTTTTCAAGTTGTTAAAAAAACTTGGTGCCTCTAGCTTGACTTTCCTTTAGGTACCTTCACTTGCATTTCTTTAAAAGAAGCATTAGTTTCTGAGACTATTTAAGTGCAAACTGTGTTATAGAGATGTTCGCAGTACTAGTGTTTTGAAGTATCAACTGACTTTTATCAGCAGCTATGTGCCATTCATCACCTTTGTGCATCTGTTCAAAAAAGTACCATTCTCATTGTGTCCCTTGTGCGAAAACTTACTTCCACGTGATCGAGAGGATCTTTTATCACAGCAGAAAGGTGAGGGAACCTGGCATAAATATAAGAGAAGTACTTTTAAAATTTTTTCTTCCTTTTTTTCCCCCCCAGTAAGCAAGAGGAGAATGTGATGCATGGCTTCATATTGATATACTTGAGTATGGCTATTTGGTTTTAATGCATCTAACTTCATATTTGATTATTGGAATGTACACACTTGGTTCCCACAGCATATCAAGAGATGAGCATGCCTCTACATTGATGACCTCTACTCTTCATTACTTAGTATCACCTCAGTTTTCTGCACATTTTCAGTAGTTGTGTTGCTCTTTCTCCAAATTTTTGATGGATGGCTTTATTAAATGACACCCAGCCGGGAAACCATCTCAGCAAGATTTTAATTTAAAAAAAAGTATCTGCACAGTAATGTGTTACAATGTAAATTGGAAAAAATAAGCTGTTTATTATTTGCTCAATTTTATCACTTTCTCTGTGTTGATTCATATTGAAACAAAGGCCCTAAAGAAGCTTAAATGTATGGTTTGAATGTTATTTCTTTTACCAGCAGCTTAAGGCTGAGGAAGCATTTTTTTCCTTCTTTTCCAGTGTCATTGTTGCCTCTGGTTTTATTTTTTAGGGTTGGGGGGGGATAAGCCTCTCATTTTCCTCTTGAAGACAATTTTATTTACAGGGCAATATATTGCTTGATTTTGAATAATTTTATTCTGCTTTCATGCAGTTGTTTAGATAGTCAAGCAGTACTGATGAGCCCATGATGATTGTGGTGAGAAACAGGAGGAATTTTTTTCTTTTTTATTTTTCTTTCCAGTTCTGTATTCTGGTGTCTGGAGCCTGCAGATTGAGTCGAAGTGGAAGGAAAATTCTTCATGCTTTGCTCTAGTGCTCTTTGGAGCTGCTGTTACCTGGAAGGCAGACTGGCAGTGAGGCTCATGGGCAGAGGGCAGATAGCTGCCTCTGTGGCTCGCAGAGTTCGAGGCTCTGAACTCGGGCACAGGATTATTAGACAGGTTGTATTTATGAGCAGGCATCCTACTGCTGTGTGACACTTCACTTGCACTCTCTTCTGCCTAGAAAGGTTCTTGTCATAGCAAACCCAACATTATTCTTGTAGCTTCTGCTCTCCCTGCTCTTCTGAATACTTGATTAATTGTTTTGAAAAGCAGAAGAACTAGGCTATTTTTCATTACTCTGCAAACACTGATCTAGCAAATCTCATTTAGAAAGTTACCTTTGTGCCTGTGAGTGATAGAAACTTATTCTGAAAAAAAAAAGTTTAAAGGCACAATTTAAACTCCTTTCTCTATATTCTCAATACTTAACAATGACATAAATTCGTGCTCTGCCTATAAAAACAATCCAATCAAGTGGCAAATGCTTTGTACCACTGTATTGTATTTAAATATTCTGGAGGATTTAATGAGAGTATCAATGAAATAGCAGAATTTTCAAAGTTTTATATTTTCTTCTTTTACATTAGACTTCAGAATAAACAAAGCTTGACTCAGAGTTTGTATTTGTCTACTCTATGTAGAACAAACCTAATGTAATTTAAAATTTGTTATGTGCTTGAAGCTGCAGTAAATCTCACAGGTAAACAGATAGATAATAAGAGATGAGAAAGAGGTCTTTGGTCATTAATTGAAAAGAGAATTAGCAATGTTCAAGTTTCAAGAATTGACCCACAATAAAATGTAGCATATTTTAAATAATCCTAAAATGAAATAAAAATTAACCGTGCAAAGTAATTATGTGAACAACTGATAATACTCCCTTTGGAAAGATGTTCTTGTTATTTGAACCATTGGTAGAAAATCTACTATATCACAGCTGTGATAGGCTGAACCAGTGGGCAGTTTCTCTTTTCACTTAAATATCAGTGAGCAGTCAATATCAGAGAAGTTGTAATTTGTTGAATTTGATATGACTTGCTAACCAGCTGTTTGCTAGTGTTATGACCCAAAATAGGAAGGATACCAGTCTTCTTCTGTAATAGGAAATATTGTGCTAAAGAAATCAACAGTATCAATATATAACTCAGGAAAACTTTGTCTCCTTTATTATTCATTAAATTAAACAGAAGATAGTGACTTAAAAGTTAGGTATTGATAGCAGTGGGTGGGTTCAGAGTAGAATGGAAAATAGAGTTTTGCTCACATCTGTTGGCTTTCCCAACACCAACAGACAGGATTTAGGCAGAAAAGTTCCACTGGCCCAGGTAAATACTAGATTTTCAGGACATGGGTGCTTTCTTTTGTTTGGAGAGATAGAAGAGGTTTTTTTTGAGTTGTTTGCATGTTTCCTATTAATAGAAAAGTAGGTGTAATATATGTGTGTGTCAGCATGAAAGTTAATTTTGAAGGAAGTCTATTGTTTTCTGTCACATTTTTTATTGGTGTAACCATCTTCTTCCTTATATGCACTCCCACATATGTTGTCCATCCTAGCAAAATACAAACCTATTTTAAACGTTAGTCTTGAAATTTTGTTTGAAATATACAAGGAAAATTAAATTTTTATTTTCTGAATTCTTGGGTACTGATAAATCTCTTCCTTCTCTTTTAATGTTTTCCCCTTCCAGTTTGTGAAGTGTTACCATATGGGAGTACAGTTCTTTAAAAAAAACCCCAAAATCACATAGAACAGGACTTATTACACTTGTGAAATTCATTTTGGCTGAGTAAAGGGAAACCTTTTTTGGCCTTGAGGAATTTATACAAACCACTTAGAAGCCAGTGCTGTATCCTTTGAAGATTTGATGGTGAAATACAATGATTGGAGGGGGTCTTTTAAAGCAGATGTGGAAATTAGTTCCCTATAATTTGAAAATGCATTCTGAATCTGTTGGAGCTGTGTGTTAAGTGCTCTTGTTTAATTCAGAAGAAAAGAAATGGAAAGAGAGAGAAAAAAAGAACCAGAAAAAATGCAGAGAAAGGAGAAAGCAACAGGAAGAAAATAGAAAAATGTAGACAAGAGGAGAAGAGAAAAAATACAGGAGAAAAAGAAATTAAATGGAGAAAAAAGAGAGAAAAGAAAACAGAAAAGGAGCAAAAGAAGATTAAAAAAGGGAAAGGAAAAGAAAAAAGAAAATCCTTTCATATGTCAAAGCTGGGAGAGTTGTCTTGGTCAACATGTACACTACTGTGTTAATTTCTGAGGTTTAATTTGGTTGTACTTTCTGACACTTCTTAAATTCCATGGATGTGATTATCACAGGTAGGATAGGAATATAAGTCTTGTGACACAGTCTTTTTCAATGTATTTCATTCTAAAGTAAGCTTGATGTCATCAGACAGACCAACAGATGTCTGTAGATTTAAGGGCAAGATTATCATGGTTGTTAAGGGAGGATAAAGTGGAAGTTTTAAGACTGACCATATGTGCTTTTTAATTGATTTTAGAATACCATTATATTCATGTTGCTTATATTTAAGGAATATTGTGATAGAAATGGTAATTCTTGATTGTGTTTTAGAAACAGTTCCATAATGTGTCATTCTTCTGAAGCCTGAAAACAAGTCTAGGCTCAAGTTTTACGAGCGTAGGCAGTTTGCTACATCAGAATGGAAAATATTTTATTCATGCGTTGTTTTTTGGACAGTCATATTCTGGGCTATATTACAATGGCACGATAAATTGCTGAATACACTGTCTGCTGAATATGACCTCACCATGAAAAATTTGATGCATTAGAGTAGGAAAGGTTGGAATATATCAACCTTAGCTGACAAGGGACTTTGAATTTTGACCTAACACAGATGACCTTTGTGTGCAATAAAAGTGAGTTTAATCTCCAGGTCAAGGTTGAGGTGAACGGTAGGGCAATGTGGATTGGTATGTACTGGCTATGTCTGGATCACACCTAGCAAGCAAAGAAATCCAAGGTCTTTGCACTTCAGAGTAACCAGATGCTTGTTTACCTAAAGTCATATCTGTTATACCACATTTAAAAACTTGTGGTACTGTAGACAGCTAACTCCTCAGCAGCCATGGACTATTTCATTTGAAGCTCAGTGTTTCAGGCGTGAGGTATGTATATTCCGCTGCTATAGATCACTGAATAGGTAAATAAAATTTCCCCTCTAGTGCGTAGAAGAAAGACTGTTCACGATACTGCCTTGCTATGAAAAGGGTGAAATGTAGATTTGTTTCTTTGACAACTGGCCTGTATTTTGAACATCGGAAGTTTATTCCTGAGTGTCTTATGCTTCTAAGAGGAATGTAATTAAGAGAGTTCTGATATGTTTCACTAAGCAAATACAAAGAAAACAGATTCTTTTGAGCACTCCTTTGCTGTAAAAGGTATTTGATCAGAAAAGCTAAGTTACAGAATGGTTTGGGGATTGTCTAGGTTACATAATAAAGACATATAGATGAATTTAAATAAAATATTGTCGCATTTATAGCAGTCACAAACAAAATCCATCTTTTTAACTGGCTCATGTTCAAGGAGTGCTATTTCACTGATGTACCAAAGGTACAATTGCTGAATACTTTACACATTGAAGAGTGGTAGCAGTGGTGCTGTTGGAAGGAGAGAGTTCTCTTTAATTCAGCCAGGGAAAAAAAAGTTTGTGACTAATGGAAAGAACCTCTACTCCTTTAACAGAGCCTGCAAAATATATTCTCCAGGACTGATCAGCTCTGAAGGCTCTAGAGGTTTGATGATTGGAATGGCAGGAAATCACGCTTTCAGGACATAACGAATTGACTAGGCCATCCATCATTTGTTAGCATGCGCTGAAACACTGGGTTTGTGTGCAGAGGTCTGTGATTTAGTAAATACTTGGGAGATGAATAGAGCTTACACACAAGGGAAGATATCGCTGTCCTTCAGCAGCCTTAGACACAGATCCCTGCTGAGAAGGCCGTCTGACAGCAGCTCATCAGTAACTGGCCTGTCACAGTCAGTGATGCCCACCAGCCATCCCCAGTATATTAAATGCATTTTTAATATCTGCTTCAGTAGATTTAATGAAGAAAATTTAGTTTCCATACTCTGATCACTGCTTTATCAAGTGTTTTAAAGCATTGAGCGAAGCACTTCCAAGAAAGGAACTGTGCTGATAACAAGAGGAGTTCATTGAAAATCGGAATGAAACAGGGGTGTTATTATCCAAATAGTTTCCTTAAATCAAAACAAAAATGTTTGGAAAAAGCAGTGATGATCTTAGAAACAATTGACCCTCCTGCAGAGGGACCTCATGCAGCAGGCTGTGCAGTGGCAGAGACGCAGGGCTGGGAAAGGTGTTTGCACGGTGGTTCTATTTGGTGTGGCAGAGTTTGCCAAAAGGTAAAATTGCATTTCTTAGGCTCTCATGTGTCAGTACCAGAAACAGATCATTCTGTCTGGCTTTCAGGGTCCAGAGAGAAGGGTGGCTGTGAATGGAGGAAATGGAATAGACAAAGTTTTTGGTTGCTAGCATAGATTTTGTTTTGGTTTTGGCATTTTTGCAAGTGATGCTTTTGGTGAAAATAATTGTAGCATTACATGGTATTATATAAACTGATATAAGAAACAAACAGTAGGACACAATGGGAAATAAAATTGCTGGTTTTATAACTTTGCAGACTCATTGAGAGTTATTCAATATTGACATTCTGTGTGTAAGGATTGTACGGAATTATATTTTAACTTCATGGCAAATGATAAGATGTTTTGCTATCCATACATGTAGACAAACTTCATAGTTATTTGATTTTCCTTCCAACTTGCAGGGAAAACTTCTGTTCACATAAAAGAAAATAAGTTGATTTTTGTTTTGTAATGAGGTTCAATGCTTATGGTAGTTACTTCAAGACAGCAAGACAAACAACTTGATTTTGTTGCAAACATATATTTGAAACATTGACTTCTTGAGCTTTTTCTCTCTCAGGAATCCATTCTGTGTTCACAGAAGAGAAAACAAGTTCTGAATGAGGCCTATAAATTTGATTCTTCTGTGTCAAAACAGTAATGTATTAAATGCATATTATTATAAAAATTTAAGAAGTGTCCTAAATGCTTACATTTTTATAACACACAACATATTAAATAATACATTTTCTTGTTAGCATCTGTTTGCTGTCATTGTTAGCAGGACCTAGGATTTATTACTTAAATTAATGACTGCAACCATTTTGGTGCTGATAAATGCCCCTTATGGCTTATCCCATCACTTTAAAAACAGCATATATGCTTCTACGAGAGTAATTTTTTAATTGTTCATTCTTTTAAGTTCCTGGTGAAAATAACATCTGTTTTCAGTGTGAAAGTTTCAGAAGTTTGAATTACACTCTCAACTGAGTGAAATATTGCTGAGGATTAATTTCTGTAAGAAAATGCAATACAGAAACTGATCCTAATAAAATTGTCTTCTAAGACAAGCCTGATAGAGTATTGTTACCAAGAAAAAACAAAAACATTGATAGAGGAATGTAAAGATAATACCCTGTGTTCTTCTGATCAGGTGATGGTTAAAAGCCTTGTTCATGTTTTTGTTTCTGACTAGTTGGTACCGTACAACTAGATGTCAAACACCCATAGCTGCTCTGTTACTAGTTTTCAGCTTGTATCTCATGAAGTCCTTGTTGTCCATGGACTTCAAATGAAGAATTCAAAGTAAATTAACTTCTTGTCAAAAGACTTAAATTTGCCAAACAGGAACCTGTGCCTGTCATGGGAAAAACATTATCATTTGTGAACAACTTAGGATAAAAACTTCTGTTTGCAAGCAACTAAAGCAATTTTTTTACATGTCTTATGTTTTATTTGGGTACAATCTTTTTTTAAAATTCTTGTGTCCACAACATTTTGAGTAATGATAATGATTTGAGTAGAAGATACTGTCCCTTCCATGGCACACACCAGGATATCCAGTAGCCTGATTGATAGTGACAGTCTCATTGCTTTGTATTAGAGAATTGTTGAACTTGCTTTATCCTTTTCATCTGAATAGAATGCTAAGTGTTGCTGTCTATCCAAACGTAGAAAAAGGCTTCAGATCAGGATGTAGTGCTGAAGAGGGCTTTATTGTTTGGGCAATTGTCCTCTATTTGCATGTCTGTATTTATGCCTTCAAAGTCTTGGAAGCAGCTGATGGTCTAGTTTCCCATATACTTCGACAAACTTCAACATGGAATAAAAATGTCCTAAGATAGCACACGTTCTTCTTTCGCAGAAAGCAAAATGTTGTCAAATATTCCTTTGAACAAGACGTGTGATAGCAAAAGTACTCTCTTATGCAATGTAGCCTTCTGAAACAGTCTCAAAGGCAACATAGAAACTGTGACCAGGATGGAGGTAATAACTCCTGTGACTGAATTACTCTAAAGGGTCTTTTGGAGTTCCCTGTTGTTAATTGAGGACACAGACAACGCAATAAAGACATCACGTTTCTCTGTTTCTATTTGTGGTTGGCTGGGAGAAGACAGAACTTCTTATCAGTCTTCTGTTGATACTGTTGTACCATCCAGTCCTTTATTGCATCTCTTCTGTGGAATACAGATGCTCATTTGGAGACTACAACTTGTGGGGAGTACAGTAGGCAGAGTTTATGTTTCTGTATATGAAATGGCTGTTGAACATTAGCCATTTACAGCACTAATATAAAATGCATATTGTAAATGCAGCTCTCCTTCAGTTTTCAACACAGCTGAGCAATATGTCCTCCTAGACAAGTGTATTTTCTTAAGGTACACAAAATACAAAAGGAGAAAAAAACCTTGCAAGCTTGATCTCTGGTTCTTGCAGAGCTTAAAAAGGAAGATCTGCTTTGACCAGTTAGCAGGTATTCCAGTAAGCCAAGCTAGTTCCAATCCAAATGGAGTTCAATGAGTTTATTGCAATGAGTGATCTAACACAGGAATATATTTTCCTTTATTAGGAAATATGTTACCCTGTTATTAGGAACAGGAGAATATAATTGTTGACCAAAAAGAGTAAGTTGGGCTACGTTTTTTATCTCATTTGTATTGTGTTCCTTTGACATCAGTGGTCTGAGAAAGAAAGGAAAAATGGTCCTTTATGGAATAAATGTATAGTTTCAGTCTAAATATTTTCCTAGCCATATCTGTCTGCTTGATATGTCATCTAAGTGCTGAGCATTTTTTTCCAAACAAATTCCATTGGTTGCCCAACAACTATGGTTCACAAGCTTCCTGCTTACACTTTTTGTTTTCATTTGCTATTTAGACACAGACCTCGACAGTGACAGACGCTCATTCTTACACATTGTTATTTTTTGTGGTTTCAAGGTTTCTGGATAGAGAATTTTGTCCATTTATCTGCAATAGATGCCTGTCATTCTAACATTTTAAATCACAGTAATTTAAAGATAATATTCAAATGTTTCAGCTACTGTGTAGAAATGAATATATTTTTTGTAGACAGATTTAGGGAGGTCAGCATGTATCACATATTACTTGTTTGTGTTAGTTTGTTTTGTAATTTTAAGCTCTTTCGTTTCTTTTTCAAGGATATCTCTCAGTGGAACTTTGCATTAGTGGATTAGGATGTTTACTGAAATAACTGGTTGAAATTATTAAAATACGCAGTGGAAAGCAGTGTGCTTAATTTAATGTGCCTCTGAATATTAAATGCAAGTAAAATGTTATGTAGACATGAAGCCAATTGTTATATTATAGTATATGAAGCAATAGCTGTGTAAACCCTAACCTCGTAATTTTGCAAGTTCTACTTTATCATGTAGCTGTAAAAGGCAATCAAAATAAATCACGGAAGATGAAGAAATATTTTCTAGGGCTTTCTGTATGCTTTCAGAAGTGGTGCTTGATCCATGAAATTTTAGTAAGCATATTAAATAATACAATATGATGTGCGACGTGTCAGGGCTGATAAATTATTTTGTATAGGACATTTATACAACATATGGTGAGCTGCTATCTGAACAGCTTAATGACTAAATTATGTTAATCTTTCTTGCCATATTTACTTTTCATTTAAGAAAAGGCATTTTTAAATTTTTCTTTTACTTTTTTTATCATGTGTAGATATAAGAAAGGTGTAGGTCATCTCTGAGAAGCCGTGACAGTGATCCAAGGTTCCTCAGCTGTGCAGTGTACATAACACAGATGTTGGGAGAGTCATCTGTCAGCTATGCCTCTCCTATGGAGTTAAAGTTCTAGGGGGAAAAGAATTCGACACAGTGCTGTCACTGTTACATTTTCACAATAGAAGAGCATGCAAATAGTCAACCTCCTGCTTAGCAGTAGTGCCCTGTCTAATGTCTGTGCTGGTTAGAATAAAAAAATAGTGGGTGCATCTAGGGCTCATAGATCTGACAAAGGTCATGCTATGCTGGGCATTTGAATTGGAAATTGTCTGGACTTAGATTTTATAAAGCTCCCAGTGTTGTCGGGGAAAATTTCAGCAGGGTTTTGTCCCTAGAGAGGCCTCTTAGGCCCTTTTCTGTCCTATGAATGAATTTAGATGTGAGGGTTTCTCTTGCCGTAAAACTGTTAAGTTCATTTTGCATACATCCCTAGAGAGAAAAACTGGCAGATGCTTTTGTCTTGGAAGTGTTTAAAAGAAAACTGCAGAACAGGAACAAGGGAGAGAAGGGGCCCTGCGTGGAGTCCCAGAACATTTTGGAAATGGCCAATATGCAGTTTTCATCAGTACTAAGGCGGGGCGCAATATGGTGCCTGTAGCTCACTAGGGAATATGAATGTTGATTAAGCATACTCCCAGGCTTTGAAATCCTGAAAGCAGTGTCAGAATAATGGATGTTGAGCAAATGTCAAGCATTTGTTAATTTCGCTGTTATTTGGAGTTTATCTACCATGATCAATCAAATAAACTAGTGCTTCTCTGTTGTGGCATGTGTCATTGATATGGTGATTAGGTGGATAGAGAGGCCTTCTGCTTTTTTTTTTTTTTTTTTGGTTAATCCAGGTAACAGATTACATATGAACAGCCATAACTTTAGCTTAACTATTTCTTTGCAGTTGGTTTAGTGGAAAGAGTTGCATTAACAAAATACTTTGGGGGTACAGAGAGACAAAAATATTTGCATATCTGCTGTGATAAAAATTACATTTATACCATTATTTCCATTTTTGGCCTTATAATATTACTATCATGATGAAGGAGAAATTGCTTCTAAATAAAAGTTGATAGAGGGATCTTTTACTTGTTCTTAGAAAGATAAGTTTGAAAACAAAGTACTGATTTATGGCTTAGCTCCCTTCTTCACTCTAAATATTTTGGTTTCTAAAAACTAAAAACTTGATCTCAACATCCTCTTATTGATACCCTTTAGTTAAAAGTAGAGATTTCTTTTATAAGAATATGCACTCTCTTAGAAGATATATAATGTATAATGTATATATGTAAGTTGTTAGTTACTAGTGTGCAGACATGTAAACATTCCAGTTAACAATATTTTGTTCTCTTTCTCAATTTTCACTATTTTCTGAAGTCCTGATTCTGTTAGGGTGCCACTCTTAGAAATTAGGTAACATATAAAGACCTGATATTTAAATGTGAAGAACAGTTTAAGATTAATTTGAAAGAGAAGAAGGCTCTGTGGCCCTTGCTGCTTTACTGTAAAATATTAAAACTTCAGAATATGAGAGGATAGGGTTGGGTGTTTTGTGTGAGGCATTTTTGAAAGCTGCCTGAAGGATATTATCAGTCAAATTTCAATGAATTCCAGTGAAGTTTATTTAACACCCTACTCATTGACTTTTTTTTTAACTGTAGTACTTATGGACTTAATATAAAGATGGTAATGTATATTTTTATTATGTTTTTGATAAGTCACAAAAATTTAAGAAGTGTCAGTGAGTCATGCCATACTACTTAATGCATGCTGAGGTAATCTTCAACTTATTTTAACAGACAGCTAATGTTTGTTCTTCCTTGGCTTCCACATTTATTTATCAAAGCCTCTACCGAAACCAGTGAAATTTTGGTGCTTAGTGAGGGTGATGCTGTATAGTCAATCTTATTGACTGTTTATGTCAGATATGACTCTGTTCCATTAGTGTTCCATTAAATTCTGTTCCATGGAGTAAGAGTTCTGGAAAGCCAGCATTGGCACTGTGGGAAACAAAGCTTATAGTCATTTTATGTATTTTCAGGGCAATATAAGGAACACCAGAAAACTCCTCTAGAGAGGGGAGGAAGGGAAAGGAAAAGGAAAAGCCTGTTGATAGGAGTGGAAAGGAGTAGAGAAGTTTTAGGATACACTAATGTAATGTTTTGATCAGCTCTTGTGATGTTCCTTTCATAATGCCTTCCAGTTTTAGGTAGACAGCTTTTTTAAAAAGAGGATGCTAGAAGAACATTAGTAGAAGGAGATAGCTGGATTTCCTTCTTGTGCATTTCTGCAGTCTTTCCAAGGGGAAGTAAGTAGTGGAATTAAATAGCATTATTGTTATTCCCTCTATGGCATAATAGGCTATATCCCTGGGGCTGAAAGTAGGCTTTGTAAATATCTGCATGCATGGTACAACAACTTAGATATACAAGACAAAATACTGCACTGTTGGGTAGGCAGATTTTCTGGTTTAGGGCAAATTTGGGAGAAAACTTTCAAAGAGGACCCTTTAGTAAGCAGATTCAAGTCACCCCTCCACCAACTGGTTCAGGAAAAGACAAGAATTATTTGTCTTTTTTTTCCTTTTTTTTTTTGTTCAATAATTACAAATAACTTAAAAGTTGTAATTTTTTTTAATTATAAACACTGTCTAGGGCTCTAAAATCTCAAGGAAACTAGCTATAAATGGATTAATCTCTTGCCTTGAGTCTGCATCATAACCAAAATGGGAATTTACTAAAAACTATCACTTCTATATCATCTGTGTTTGCTTCTTGAAATTTTATCCTGAATATATTTTAGATTATATCCTGAATGGGAAGCATCAATAGGATCCTAACTTGTTTAAGGAATTAACAGTTTTGATTGGATAACTGGAAGCTTTTTTGACTTAAGATGTTCACTTTTTACCCTGGAGAAACCTATGCAACAGTGTGTGTGCTTGACATGTGATGCATGCAAATGCTAAATACAGTAGCAGCATGAGGCAAGTGTCATTAACAGTAATTTATGTAATGAAAGCCACCTGGCTGTCTTTGTAATTAATTGCTTCTAAATAGTAAATTTTAAATGTAGTTTATAGTTTTCTAAATCTGATTATATATTTTTAGAAGCAAATTGTTTAGGGGTGTTTAGGGATTTATTTAGTGCTGAACTATGCTTTTAACATGCAGGCTAATTTTTTAATGCAAAATGAACAAGCTAATTAGCTCTGAATTACCATTCATTCATAAAAAGAGTTTTCTAAACTTAAACACCTAACTTATACAGGACAATATAGTTTTGTTGAAAAAAAAAAAAGCTATAAAGTAGAATTATTTTTCCCTTTGTCCACAGTAAATAAATTTGGAATTGAAGTCTGAAAAGTTTACCTTAACTTCTGATCTATTTCTTTTCCTGGGCATAAGAGGAAGTAGCTCAATAGCCAAATCCAAACAAAATGAGAGGATGAGCATGAAATAAATATTTTAAAAATTGCTTTCTGGTAATAGTCTACTGAGTATATTTTCAGTGTGTGGACCTTGGCCCTATCAGTAGGGCAGATAAGAAAGGAGAAGGATAAACCCCTGGTTTAAATTCCATCTTCTTCACCTTAACTACTTGTTGGGATCCTTTGCTCTTGCGCCCTAGGAACATCTTTCTTTGCACAACCAACATCAGATAAGGAACTACTTTAGTGTATTTTTCAATATTTAGATTGAGCTACTAAGATAAAGATGTCAAACTTGCAAACATGTTTTTGGTACAGTCTTAACTGAAGTAAATTTAAGTAAAGTGTGGATGATGTACACTAGAGTGCAAATGTTCACAGATGTTTTTCCTTTTTCCTCAATCTCTGGTATGCTGCTGTATGCCTCTGCTTTCTTTCCTGGATATGAAGAAACTTTTCCTCTTGCTAAGTAACTTGCTAAGCTTTAACTAAGCAGTTGAAATGAACGACGTAGCAAATCATCTACTTTTGCTAGTCTCAAGCATTGGGGAACTTTTTTTTTTTTAATATTCGCAAAACATTTAATGGTAGAATTAAAAGCAGAATTCTTGAGAATACCAGGAAATGGAGATGTGGTGGACAAGTACTGAGATTATCAAGGTGTATGTGGAGACAAACCCTGTTTTACTCCTATCAGTTTCTTATGTCAGTGGATTCCCCGATTAGATACTTTTAGATGGGTTCTGCTGTCTGTAAGATGAGGATGTTCAATAGTCAATGAAGCCTGATGTCAGAATATTTGAGAGTTTTAATTTTATATTTTAGCACTGACAATGTTTTTCTTAAGCCCTGTTGTGAATATATATTGTTCCGTATTACATCTGAAAGTATTTTTCAGTTTGAAAATGTGACCTTACAAAATAGTTTTATGTTTTAATAGAAGAAGCATTAGTGAAATAATACTTATTTATAGAGGTCTCTCTGTGGATTTGGCATTGGAATAGGTTCCAAACATTCATGCAAAGCATTGTTTAATTCCAGAAAGAAATTATATCAGAACAGTATCTTAGGCAAATTACTGTCCATTTTCACTACTTACTTACTAAGACTATAAAGCTGAAAAAGTAGTTTCTTTTCGTATGGACTTGCTACTCTTCCATTGCTGTGATTGCTGGGTTTTTTAAACATGTTATTTATTTATCTACTGTTAAAGCATGATGCTGTTTTTCACAACCATATATATGTGAATGGAAAACCAGCATTTTTGTTTGTCTCTTTCCAGGTAGAGAGATTGATCATAAATACTTTGCAATCATTTGAATATGGGTATTTTTAGTTATGCTTACATTTTTGCTATTGGAAATCAGATTTTTGTGGTGTGGGTGAAAGAAGGTGTAACTTATCTCTGCAAAGAGCTAGCATTATTTTGGGATCACTGCCTATATTGGTTATTTGTACTTACCTCTGCAATTCATTTTTTTCACATCTGATACAGATTGTTCATAGTCTGCAGTTGTTTTAAAATATATTGGTAGACACCAAAAAATTAGGTGTCTACAGGAAGAATTGGTGCTCTATTCTTAAAGGAACTTCTAAGTCTTCCTAAATGAAAAATCAAACAGTATCTAATACTGGCAATTTTCCTCTGTCTGCTGCTAGAACTTATTGGCCAACTAGGTCAGACATTATTAAAGTTCAAGTGGCCCAGTGGGAAAAGTAATGGCCTTACACTACTATGAATTTTAAATGCTGCCATTTCTATGTATTGCACCATCATCTGTTCTCGCACATCACTAAATTGTATAGAAGTTGTGGGACCAACCAGTGTCAAGGTCATAGAAGTGATGACTCTTCTCAAGTAGCCTAGGCTGGGCTTTGTCATACAGTTATACTCATAACCCTGGCTGTAGGCAGCCAAATTGTATGCACATGCCTGAATTTAACCTTTTTATTATCATTGAATAGTGAAGCCTGTAATGTAGGACATCTTTCTCCTCAAAATCTTTACTTTGTATTTTATTTTTGATCCTGCCAAAGGTATGAAATTGACTTTGAGGCAAACACAATTTTTAGGGATCTATTTAGGTCTTTTGAGTTGAGCTGTTGTACAGCTTACTGAACTGGATATCAGAGAATTTTAAAATTGATTAATGCTATTTTTCTTCAGATGAGCTTGAATTTCATCTTAGTAATTTTACTAAGTCTGAAATGAGCATATATACATATGTGTGAATCACATACTTCTTGTCGTATATGTATGTATATCTACACACACACAGCATAACAAGAACAGTAACAACAACAACACAATAATAGTAATAATAATATATTTGTAATGGGAGCATTTCCTCTACAGAACTGTATTGACGTGATAGTTTCCAAAGGAGTAGCTACTAATAATGCTTCATTGTATGGAAGGCTTCTTATGCAGAAATAATAAAACTGATTTTGTATTCCAGACTTGAACTGGTGTAGCTGGAAAGCTGGAAAATTAGAAGATGGCCACTTTATAGAAGTTAGCATTTTGTAACTAAAGACTTAGATACTTTTATGTTACTTAGTAACTCTAATTCAAACTCACCTATTGATTTAAAAGTATATATGCACACACATGTATATAGACAAGTATATTGATTTAACTTAAATTGGTAATTCACTGATTTTTGATAAATCATTGATAGATTTGTGAATGATAAAAGTACAAATGTGTACAGAGACAGTACTCTGCTTTTTGAGAATTTTCATTCGGAGAAATGACCACAATAATTGGTCACATCATCCTATAAGAAAGATTGTTGTACTTGAGGCTACAGAGAAGAAAGATTAAAGCTGTAACTATTGTAGAGGTCAAGGTGCTTCCTTTGTTCCATGCTCTTCAGGCATATAAGCCTAACAAGCTCTGGGTAGGCTTTGGTATTCCTGAGCCTTCCTGGATTCTCTTCTGGAATCATTCAGACTGCTAAGAAGCCTTTTTGTTGCCTGGACAATTCCTGACTGTGTGGAAGAAATTGTGAAAATCCACAAGTTGTCACCTCCCCTCCGGTGGGAAGTTGACCATCAGACTGGCACTGGGTCATTTACAGGAGTAACTGTGGTGCTTGCTGCCCACATCCTGCAGTTCTGGGAAGCCACTGAGGCTGGATGCCTCTGTGCATGTTATGCATTTGAAACAATACTGCTAGATCTATTTGAAATCCTTTACTGACAGAGTTTTTACAAAATAGGGTGGACTGGTTAGCGTGTGATAAGAAGTATAAACATTGCTTCCTTTAGGAGTCCCTGTTCCAAATCATTTGCAGTATGGAAGATGAGAATTTGGCTGCTTGTATTTCTTTCATGTCTTTAATAATGTAACAGGAAAAATATGTTTTAGACACATGCTCTGAAACTTCAGGATAGATGTGAGGAGAATTCCCCTTTCACCACTAGCCTTGTAAATTTTTTGGATTTATATCTATTTCCTCACTTAGATTTTAAATCTGGCACGGCAGCACCACGCAGTTCTAGCCCTATTACTTTTATTTTAATGCTCAATATTGTACCAGTAAAAGGATTTTTAAACTTGGAAAGGGGAAGTATTTTTAAACATGGAAAGGGGAAGTTCTTTTCCAGTTTAAAAAAATAATGAGAGACTCTTGCTGTCTACTTTAGAACTTTCATATAATGAAAGATATGAGTAGGACTGCATACTCACTAGAGACTGTGGAAGAAGCAATTTTCCCCCCCTTACTGAATTCCTGCTATAGCTAAGTGGCACTGTATGTTCTTCAGAGAGAAGGTTTGACACTGCAGCTTTGGGATTTCTCATGTAGCAGCTTCTGAATTTTGGAAACACAGCTCCTGCCCCTCCACTTGGTTATTTAACCAATATATTTATTGTTTTAATAAGGTGGAATATTCAGTTTTGTGAAAAGAAAACAATAAAGCTATTCTGTTTATATATACATATTTGTCTTACGGACTATGCTTTCCCCCTGCTTGTCTCCACTTTTGTGAAATCTCTCCAGATACTCTTCCTTTATTCCATGATAAAATACATTAAATGTAAAACTGATTTTTACTCTTTCTACTTTAGGCAACAACTGTGGAGTTAAAAGTGAAGGAAAGGAAACTCATTCTAAAGCATGAAACATGAAACAATGGAATCTTGGTTGGCACCTCCTACTACTCCATGTTTTCAGTAATCTCAGAAAATAAAAGTAAAAGCTGTACGTTTCATCTTAACTGCAGAGAATTCATGATTTGCAAGGGCTGATAATATAATGTTTGCATAACATTTGCTATGCTTGGATTTTCTCCTTGTGAGGCTGAAGTAAGTAGCCAATATTAAGCTGGACAGCACTCCAAATCTTGGTTGCATCTGCAATTCTGCTTTGTTGCAGTGATGATCTGATACAATTAAATTGCTTTCATCATTAGTTGCTGCTTCTTAGCCAAAGTTTTGTATCTACTCTGGCTACAAAGCTGTAAACTACTTATAAGAAGTAGTAACTTATCTGTTCCTACTTTATATATGAGTACTCACTGCAAACCAGAACATTTCTGAAACACTCTCCAGGGATTATTATCTTCAAATTATGAGATTCATTGGAAGAGAATGGTCTAAATTTTATTCTTATGTAGTAATTGACCAAAGGGCATATTCTTTTCCCAGCACCAAACTTGCAGTTTTCTTTCTAGCTTAACTGATACCTAAGTTCTTAGAGATCATTTCTCTTCTCCCTTTTTCTGGACTGTCTTGGACATCCCATTCTAAATGTTGGATTTGTGTATTAGAAATAACTTTAATAACTCTAATACTTATTTTTTATGGCAAGCAAATTTTTGTATCTTTGTATCACTTGGAACCTAGAGCTTACGCTGCATTTTATAAAATAAAAGTAATTTTATCTTTAAAAAATGGGCAATTTTAGCCAAATTTAATTTCATGTTTCCGCTCAAATCCACTTGCATATTGACAAGAGCATGAAATACATCAAGCATTCAGATGGAAGTATGCCATTGGCATCAACATGGAATAGCAAAAGGTAAATTGGCGTCGTTGTGGATGCCAGTATGCAAGTAAAAGAGGATGTCTAAAGAGCAAGGCTGGATGCTTTGAACAGAGCTCTGGGACTTAGATTCATTACTGTCTGGAATTGCAGAAGAAAATGTTTCCATGAAAGTTTTCACTACAGAACTTAAGAGAAAAATTTGCTTATTTCACTGGACAATATACGTAGTTCTACAAGAGGGATAAAAGGTTAGATTATTAAATGTTTAAATGAGGTAGTACTCAGAATTATGACTTCTGGGTTTTTGTTTGCTTGTTTATCAGCAGTTATGTACCTTGGCTCTACAGTTGTTTCTCAAAAAAAGTGTCTGCTTGTCACAAACATCTATATTCCTAGTCCTCAAGTAAGCCATGAGGCTTACTATGTAGTTTATTCCATGAAAGGCCATAGCGCAGTTCTCAAATGTTATTTTGAATAAAAAGCCACTTTGAGTGTTACGTTTGTTTTCCTGGATAGCTCAGCAATAAATGTCTGCTCATTTGTTGCTTTGAAATCTTACATAGAAGTATCAGAGGATGGATGGAGCCCTGGGAATTTAGCTGCTCTTCTAAAAGTAATAACTACTATGGTAGTGTTCCTGCTGTCATATCAGCAGTTGTGATCGTGCTGTTTTGGTATTCAAATTCATGTTCATGACTTCTCTTCCCTCTCCAAGTACATAGTAGTGTCTTTTTCAGGGTTTTCTGAAACCATGATGTTTCAGTTTTCACTCAATAGGATCTTGCAATAGATGCTCCATCTGTGTTTTGAGGAACTACTTCATTTTGCCAGGAAGTTGTCTCAATGAAATTGTAGCAAGGAAACACTGAGTGGCAGATGAGTGGTTTTACTGTTTAAGACAGGAATGATGTTAACCAAAAAAACATGGAAGCAGCCATGTGAAGATATAAATCCACTTCTTCTGGAGAAGAGGAAAGATCATCTAGTAGTAAGGCTTGTAATTATTTGAATGGTGTTATTTATATAATTCTCTTTGTCCCAGTCATAAAGTTGCTGTACTGCAATCCAGTATATATCCAATTTGCACTGTTATTAGAATGATTTTTTTCAGTATTCATGCTAAGTCCTGTTCCATAGGAGAGGAGTGTTGAACTAAACTGAAGTAGGTCAAAATCCAAGGGCACCAAAGAGACAAATAAAATGGACAAGAATAAGAGAAACTTTTAATTTTGAGAAGACCTTGAAGGTCATCAAGGTCATTAACCTAGCATTTCCAAGTCTGCCATTAAAGGTGGAGTGTAAAGGGAGGGAGGGATAATGGTCTTAGGTTTTTTTTATATGTCATTGTCAGTGTATAATAGGATAATGGTAGTATAAGTACAGTTAACATATGAGAAATAGACTAACACCACAAAAATTGCTATGTCAATGGAGGAGAACTCAAACCAGAGATCTAGTCAAATGCTGTCCTGATTTTTTCTGGGATTTTTCCCACATCTATCTCTAAATTCAGTTCTACCATTATGACCATGTAAATCTACAAGGTAATAATAGTTATGTGGTGAGACATTAGGGGGCCATATGTATTGAACTTATTTATAGCTTGCAGGTTTGTTGGGGTTTTTTTTAACATCTTGAAATATCTTAGCTTTCTGTATAGCCTGTGTAAGTACATAATCTTAATCTAATTCCTTTGTTCAATTTCTAGTGATTACATGTGCAGGTTGCAGATTGTCATAAGTGGATTATGCACCTTTTGGAGAGGCTTTGTGGTATGCAGCTCCTGGCCTCTGTGTCGCATGCATATTTAAATAAATATTTATTATTTAAATACTGTTTATGTGAATATAAACTTCATGAAAATGTAAATTCTTTAATGTATTGGGCTGCTTTTTTTTCTGTAATCCATTAATTTATTAAATCTGTATATTAGTTTCTGTTGCTGTCATTTTTCTACAGTTTTAACATTCAGTCTCAGTTAGTACTCAGGGTGAACAGTCTCATGTGTAAAATACCAAAGATCAAGGCTCAGCTTACTGCTGTCACGCAGATGTTGTGCTGGGCAGACAAGCCCAAAATACAGAGTTATGGCAAAAAGCCTGGAAGCACAACTATGGATAAGACGTATTTGTAAGTTCTTTCTACAGCACTGCATTAATCTGGTCACTTTGTTCCTGATTCTTCAGCTGCTTGGTTTAGAGGTAACTTTATACCATGCTGCATATACATATTGTCTGTTTAACTCTGATCCAATCATTTAGTTGTTTTGTGCTTCAGTGTTCCCTTTTGAAAGTGAGAGTAGGACTTCCTTATTTTAAATTAGTGTTTCTGAAGTGTCACAGTTGGAAGGAGAAGGGTCATTTATGTATGGAGAGAATATGTGTTTTTAATGTAATTATGATATGATACAGGTGTTGAATTCACATACAAGAAATCTGACAGAAGAGTGAGACTTTAGACATTGTGGAATCTTTGAACTACCTATGCTGTGCCATAGTACGTAAGTTCATGGAAGGAAAAAATGTTAATTATTCATAATGCTTTGCTGTACCATAAAACTCGATTTATTGAGACTATAATTTGTTCAAGTTGCATGTAGTAGAAAAATATATCAGGAGTAATTAGTAGTATTCAGGATGTGATGAGGTAGATATATCCACAGAGGACAATTGAAAACAGTAGCGGTGTGGTATTGATTGCCTTTCAGAGGAAAAAAATCTTGTCTCTTTTCTAAATGTTAACAATTCAGAGAGAAAAATTCCCACTTGGGAAGAATGCTTTCCAGGTTGCTTCATTGCCAGGTGTTCGACATTGAGTGGAGCCTTAGATGAATGAAGCTTATGGCAGCTTTTGGAAATGACCGACTCCGGGGAATCTTGGCTTCCTGCTGTGAAAGTTTCCATTTTCAAAGCACATCAGTTTCAGTGGGAATGTTCCACTGGTCCCATATGCTACTTCTGACAGAGGGGGAAGTTTTTAACCTGAATATGAGACAGCTACTGAAGAAGTTCCCTTGCTGCTAACAAAATGAATTTCAATATGTTGCCAGTGAACAAGCAGCGTGTTCCCAACTGCTGATGGAATTTAACTCCATCATTTTTTAATGGAAATTTTGCTTTAATTTCCTTTTTTCCCTGTCATCTTTAGCTCCACTACTTTCTCCTGGTAGGATTTTTGGGTTCTGAAGTTGAATCACACAAATATGCTAGTTTGATTTGAAACTCTTGCTATATTTTCCTCCCCTCCCTCATACGCTCTCTCCTTGACCTAGCAGCAGGAAGCCTTTGTCTGAGGTGTTCATCTGGAACAACTTTTCCACACTTGTTTTCATGTTCTGTTAGATTACAGGGCAGCAGGCCTACCTTTGAAGCTCCCTTCTCTTTTGTTTCTTTGCAGTGCACTCCAGTAATTAACTTTGTCCTTCTTTTATTTGTTCCAGTCAATCGCAGTCCACTCTGCTGAGCATCTTCTCCCAGGAGTACCAGGTTAGAAGTTTTCTCCTTTGTGAGGGTTGACAGGTGCCTAATTGAATGATGAATGTCCCTTTATTTCTTTGTAATTGAACTGCCAGCTTTCTGATTGGTTTGGAGGATGTTCCTTTTTCCACATCAAGCACCGCCTGAGTCTCAGTGGATGGCTGCCAAGCCTACCCATCCATCTGTCTAATAACATCTAGCCTTTGCTTATTTGGTGGACCTGTAATAAATTATGCTAAACCATTATTATTCTGACAATAATAATTTCCCTGTGTTGCGTGGTTCCATGTGCTAAATGTTTGCTGACTTGCACTGTCAGTGCTGCTTTCCATTGCTGACAGAGATGATGATAAATGACCATTGCCGGAGTGGCAGAAGGCAAGAGAGGCAGAAAATGGAGTCATTTATCATGAGATGACAGGTGTCAGTCAAGTGGCAAGTCTCTATGGAATTACTTTTTGTAGTTTTTCAAATAAGTTGTTTTTAAGCAATGTTCTTCCTGGTTAAAAATGCCAATTGAATTGTAAAACTAGAGTGCACCAGACTTAGATGGAATTGAATTGAGGGAAAATTAATACAAAGGTTGAAAGAGAGAACAAGTTTTTCTTTGCCCTCAGCAGCCTTTGGTAAACTTATTTAGATTCAATTATTGTGACCTTACTGGCTTTTACATATGGTACATTGCAGTACAGTCTGAAGACGTTCAATTCAATAGGTAGATTGAATGTCATTTCTGTATGGAATCTAAAAGCATGGTTCACATCTATCAAAGTGTAGCCAAGGATCGCGTGTTTGTGTAGTCATGATTTCTGTGTTTTGATCTATGACTCCTTTGTAAAAGTCCTGTTTTTTTTCATTTTTCCAGAAACAAATCAAAAGAACACATGCCAAGCATCACACTGCTGAAGCTATCGAAACTTACTACCAAAGGTATGACCTCCCCACCCCAGTTAAGACTCTCATCATAGAATACTGGTTTTTACAGCAGTTGTGAGTAAATTAGCTTAAGAAGCTAATTTTATATAAGAATGAATTAAGAATTTGGGAATACATAATGGTTCACCTAAAAATATTTTTCACTGAAAATACAGAAATTTTTCAGGATTTGGTCATTCTGATTAAGAAGGAGTTTCCTTCCCTGGCTCTAAGTTAGGATAAGCAAATATTTTTTCCAATGTATATGATGTCATTTGTTATGTATTGCCTGTAGTTTGTAATTTTTAGGATTTCTGTGTCAAGAGTGATTTTGATGACTTCCTTACAGCGAGAGAGCTTGTTCTGTTACAGTTGCTTATTTAAAACAACATTTGTGTTACATTACAAAAAGTTACATATTCATGTATTGCCAGTTAAAGCACTAATTTTTAGATCACTCCTGTTTTATCAACAGAAGTGTCAGAAATAGTTTTTAAGGGAGGATGAAAACCTTTATGTCATTTTACAATTGTTTGCATCTTAAGCTAATAAACTGTGCTTGCTACACCTTGTAGTTTTTCTGTTAGTTCCATAGGCTTTACTAAAAAAAATCCAGTGACATAATTGGGGCATAGTGATAACAGGTAAAGATATGCAATTAAAATATTACTTTGTAGACTGACATATCTGAAGAGCATGCATGGCAAGTGAATTCATACTTGTGATGTATGATATTCATGCTTAATACTAATCTGTATGAATCAAGAAAATAAACAAAGAGCCTTCATTTGTAAACAATTAAATGTGCTTCTGCCAGAGTCATGTATTTAAAACTTAGCCACAGTCTGATTATATCATACACTGGTTGAGAATATCTAGTGTGTAGTGTACTAATTTGGGTGTTTGATTTTGGTTCTTTAGTAGTTGTATTGTTTTGTAAAATTTGTACTGGATCACATCACACTTTTCTTAGGGTTGATTGTTGTTTAGGAAGAGTATTGGCTTAAAATTTTGTTGTGCTAATAACATGCATATACAGTACTACTTTTAATTACTTTTCACTACCACAGTTTCAGTGAAGTGGCCTGTGGTAATTGTAACTGCTGCATAAGTAACCCTTTCCTTAGAGTATGTGTAAATCACTGGTTCCAGCCTGAAACACGAGACAAGATTTTGCTTTATGCAAAGCAGCAGTTGTATTGGTGTCAGTAGGGTTGTAGGTATGATTAAGTTTGTCTCACATCAGGTAGAAGGACAGGTCTCCTGTCTTCTTCTGTAGTCTGAAGTATGATAGCGGTACATAACTAATACATTATGTATGAAGCTGCGTGGTAGTGGTAGGGAAAATCATTCTTTATGCTGTTTCTGAGTATCTCATTTTGCAAGTGTATTAACATGGCTGAGTAAAATGCACATGTTTTAAAATCAGAGATGTTCTGGTCAATAGCTAAAAAACTCATTTCAGTCCTGTTTTAATAGATTTACTGTGTAGTATGTCTAGGAGTCTACAGAAGCAGAGAACTTGAGATAGAAGCCACTTTGAAATACTTCAGGTGTAAATATGACAAACAAGTCTTCTCCTCTGCTCTTCTGTAGCATCCACTTTACTGCTGTAAACCCTAGACTGGGTGCTATGCTCCTTAGTGTTTCTGCCGACATACAAGCAGATAATTGCGCTGTCATTGCTTTCTTAGGTCAGAAGCTACCAGGTTTTGAAGGTAGAGATTTCCAATGGTCCCTGTTAGGAGCAAGTAAAATAGTTGAGTAGAATAGTTTCTTCTACTTGGCTGAGACTTACTAGTCTGAAACTTAGGCAAGTGCAAAGTACAAAAAGGATCAACAGGTTTTCAGAACTGTATTGCCATCAGCATGTGAGACCTGTTAGTCTATAATGGAGTTGCCAGAAGCGTTAGGAATATACGACAGAAATTTACTTCATTCTCACTGTGGCTGTTCGATCATTTAGATGCATGTTTGAGAACTTTAATCTCAAGCACATTTTCCTGGTTGTGTATTTTGTGTATGATATCTCATTTTCTTCTGTTATAAATTTACAATGTTTAAACATGTTTTGTGGGTTTTTAAATATGGAACTGAAATAATTTACAGCAAAATGCTTTTTAAATTTCCTTAATTCATTAAGCTTCAGAATAACTTGCAAGCAAAAAGCCCTCTATCAAATCTTATGTGAAGGGGTTTTATAGAGGTGTGCCACCCATTCCACAGAAAGGTAAAATGATAAAGAATTTTAATGTCTGTAACTAATGAGCAGAAGAGTGTCTTCTGATGGATAGATAATGATAGAGCTGGAAAGGCTGTGGCCTTCTAATGATGTCAGTAATGGTGTGCTATGTGAATACAGATAGGATAAACGAGCAAGTTCAAATGTTGGTAACTATTGTTCTTTTCCACATGGCTGCAAAGTGCAAAGTGGCTTCCAGTATCATAGCTCCTTCCCATCAGCTTTGGAACACAGGTTTCAGGTTTTAGTGAAATGTAAATATCAAGCAGTGAAAGTAACAGAAGTGAGGAGAGCAACATTGTGTGAATTGATGGTCAGAAACATCATTCTGTAATACCCTCAACTAGAAACATTAAGCCTTTGCCGCTGATAGGATAATGACTTTCTATCAACCTTTATTGAATCCTAAATATTTCTTGTTTTCTTTGTAGAATATAAATTGTTAGACTGATTTTACTAAAATAAGCCTTTAGTATTTAAATTACTGACCAGTTGATGAAATCTGGAATAAATTTGAGAGTTTATGTTTTTGTATGTACTAGTGAATTGGGTAAGAGATACACTGGACCTTCATAGTTGAAGGTCATGTGGAACCAAAAATCTTTACTGTGAATAATAGAAGTTTATTTGTCTGTGATACATCTTTAAGTAGGACAGATATAATTTATTTATGTGTCATTAAGTCACATTTTTTAAAATTTCTCGATATATTCAGTTTTTTACCAGTGTCTTCATTGAGATGGATATATTTTGCAGATGAATAGAATAGGAGACAACCCTGGAGAGTTAGTGATTGGTTAAAATACTTTTTAAAAGATTTCCCATTAAATACTCTGTAATGGGGTATGTTCCCCCAAATGAAAAAGATTCACAAGGGATGCTGACATGTATAAACTGGCCTTTTCTTGCCACTGCAAAATTACCTGGCTTTGTCTTGTCTAGGTATCTGAATGGGGTGATGAAAAATGCAGCTGCCCCAGTATTACTGGACCTGGCCAATGAGGTAATCATCTTTCTTTTTTCTTTAATCTTCCAGTGTAAAACCTGAGGGGCATATCTATAGTGACTTTAGTGAGAAATGTAATTAACCTAAAAAAATGGTTTCAAGGCACATTAGACATTTAAAATGGTTCCCCAGTCTGTTAGTACTTAAAATAATTAGACAAAAAGCCACATTTATTAATAAATCAGTTCACATAATTAGTCTTTTAACTTCAAGGCAAATGTGTAGGAAACCCTGAATTTGTATTTTGCTGAAAATT